>JAQPPZ010001868.1:600000-1115000 GCA_028583015.1 Wollemia nobilis | reverse complement strand
CGGGGGCGGCGGGCGGCGCGGGGGGCGCGCCGGGGCCGGCCGGGGGCCGCGGGGGGCCGGCCCCGGCCGCGCGCACCCCGACCGCCGGCCGCCGCGGCGGCGGGCGAGCCGAGCCGCGCCGGCGGGGCGCCGCGCCGCGCCGAGCGGCGCCGGCGGCGGGGGGGGGGGCGGGGCGGGGGGGGGGGCGGGGCGGGGGGCGAGGGCGCGGGGGGGGCGGCGAGGCCGCCGGGCGCGCCTGGGCGGGGGCGGCGGGGGGGCGGGGGGGGGGCGGCCGGGGGGGGGCGGGGGGGCCGCGCGGGGGGCGCGGCGCGGGGGGGGGGCGGGGCGCGGGGGGGCGGGCGGCCGCCCCGGGGCGGGGGGCCGGCCGGCGGCGGGGGGCGGCGGGGGGGGGGGGGGGGGGGGGGGGGGGGGCGGGGGGGGGGGGGGGGGGGGGGGGGGGGGGGGGGGGGGGGGGGGGGGGGGGGCGGTGGCGTGTGGGTGGGGGGTCGCGGGGGCGGCGGGGGGGGGGGGGGGGGGGGCGGGGGGGGGGGGGGGGGGGGGGGGGGGGTGGGGGGGCGGGGGGGCGGGGCGGGGGGGGGGGGGGCGGGGCGGGGGGGCGGGGGGGTGGGGTGGGGGTGGGGGGAGAGGTGGGGTGGGGGGGGAGGGGTGGGGGGGGGGGGAGGGGGGAGGAGCGGGGGGAGCGCTGGGGGGCGGGGGGGGGGGGGGGGGGCGGGGGGGGGGGGGAGAGGGGGGGGGGGGGGGGAGGGGGGGGGGGGGGGGGGTGGGAGGGGGGGGGGGGCGAGGGAGGGGGGGGGGGGGGGGGGGGGTGGGGGGGGGGGAGGGGGGGGGGGGGGGGGGGTGGGGGGGGGGGGGGGGGGGGGGGGGGGGGGGGGGGGGGGGGGGGGGGGGGGCGGGGGGGGGGGGGGGGGGGGGGGGGGGCGGCGGGGGGGGGGGGGGGGGGGGGGGGGGGGGGGGGGGGGGGGGGCGGGGGGGGGGGGGGGGGGGGGGGGGGGGGGGGGGGGGGGGGGGGGGGGCGGGGGGCGCGGGGGGGGGGGGGGGGGAGCGGGGGGGGGGGGGGGGGGGCGGCGGGGGGGGGCGCGGCGGGGCGGGGGGGGGGCGCGGGGGGGGGGGGGGGGGGGGGGGGGGGGGGGGGGGGGGGGGGGGGGGGGGGGGGGGGGGAGGGGGGGGGGTGGGGGGGGGGGGGGGGGGGGGGGGGGGGGGCGGGGGGGGCGCCCGGCGGGGGCGGGGGGCGCCGCGGCGCGGGGGCGGGGGGGGGGGGGGGGGGGGGGGGGGGGGGCGGGGCGGGGGGGGGGGGCGGGGGGGCGGGGGGGGGGGGGGGGGGGGGGGGCGCGGGGGGGGGGGGGGGGGGGGGCGGCGGGGAGGGGGGGGGTGGCGGAGCGCGGCGGCGCGGCGGCCGCGCGTCGGGCGGGGGGGGGGGGGGGGGGGGGGGGGCGGGGGGGGGCGGGCGGGGGGGGGGGGCGCGGCGGGGCGGCGGGGGCGGGGCGGCGCGGGGGGGGGGGGGGGGGGGGGGGGGGGGGGGGGGCGGGGGGGGGGCGGGGCGCCGCGGGGGGGGGGGGGGGGGGGGGGGGGGGGGCGGGGGGGGGGGGCGGGGGGGGGGGGGGGGGGTGGGGGGGGGGGGGGGGGGGGGAGGGGAGGGGGGGGGGGGGGGGGGGGGGGGGGGGGGGGGCGGGGGGGGGGGGGGGGGGGGGGGGGGGTGGGCGGGGGGGGGGGTGGGGGGGGGGGGGGGGGGGGGGGGGGGGCGGGGGGCGGCGGGGGGGGGGGGGCGGGGGGGGGGCCGGGGGGGGGGGGGGGGCGGGGGGGGGGCGAGGGTTGTGTTTTATTTTTTTTTTTATATTTTTGAGATGGGGGGGGGGGTGGGGGTGGGAGTGGATGGGTATGAGAGAGGGAGGGAGGGCGGGGAGGGGGGGGGGGGGGGGGGGGGGGGGGGGGCGGGGGGGGGGGGGGGGGGGGGGCGGGGCGGGCGGGGGGCGGGGGGGGGGGGGGGGGCGCGGGGGGGGGGGGGGGGGGGGGGGGGGGGGGCGGCGGCGGGGGGGGGGGGGCGGCGGGGGGGGGGGGGGGGGGGGGGGATTTGGGGGGGCGGGGGGGGGGGGGGGGGTCGGTCGGGGGGCGGGCGGGGGGGGGGGGGGGGGGGGGGGGGGGGGGCCCGCCGGGGGGGGGGGGGGCGGGTGGGGTGTGGGGGGCGCGGGCGGGCGGGGGGGGGGGGGGGGGCGGCGGGGGGGGCGGCGCGGGGGGGGGGGGGGGGGGGGGGGGGCCCCCGGGGGGGGGGGCCGATGGAGGGGGGGGGGGGGGGGGGGGCCGGGGAGGGGGGGGGAGATTATAGGGAAGAGTATGGGGGCGAGGGGCCCGGGGGGGGGCGGCGCAGGGGGGGGGTGGGGGGGGGTGTGGTTTTTTTGTTTGTTGGTGGTGGGGTGGCTGCTGCCCCCCGCTCGAAAAAAAATATTTGAAGGGGTGGTCCGGCCGCCCCCCCCCCGCGGTAGAGCAGTAATTTATGATTTCATAATTGAAATGTTTACATGTTGCACCCCTAAAGCTATAATGATCCCTTGCACACAATTCCATAGGCAACATCACTACATGCTACCCCTACAATTGGACACAATATTGGTGGTGGTGATCATGGCACATGTAGTTACTCAATACCTTCTAGGATAAAGTCATCAATGGTATGACTATTATTTCAAATATAAAATGGTTGACTTAGTTTGTATTGTACAATATGCTAGTGAATTTATCTGGACTATTAATTTTCCATGTAGGGACTAAAATGACACTGATCATACAAACTGAGATATGGGAATGCTACTTGAATCAGATCCATAAGGATAACATAATGGCTGAAGGTATGTTGATCAGTATTGACCCTAAAGATATTTTACATGGTGAACGTTTGGGTGAAGGTTATTGGAAAGTCAATGTGCATGTTGCCCATAAAGAGGAAACCATTTTGTTTAGAAGGAATTATGATATGGCCACAATGAAGGATGTTGTGGGCTCCTTCATTGCCTAACCTATATTAAACATTGCATTTAAGTAGTTATTTGTCATAACTCTATGGATGCTTAGAGAGCTTTGTCATCACTATTTATTTTCCTTGGATGCTTGGACCAATGTTTGTATGTTTTAGGTTGACATCAAAATTATTAGTAACCCTATCATTTGTTTTGCAGGTTAAAAGTAACCCTCAAGCAATAATAAGAGGGCACTTTTTATATATTTTATAATAAGAGAGCAATAATAAGATAATTTTATCCTCCTTAAAATTATTGATGAAGGATTATGTGTTAGATTTTAGATCCTTAAACATAAAGGAAATGCATTCAAAAGTATTGAAATAAGCATGCAATATTATAACTATGATAAAGGAAACTTAACATGCATGAAAATATGATAGAAAACTTGATACAATGCTCTATAAATGCTCATATAAGAAATCTCACAATGCTCATCTCATGGAGTTTGTAACTCCTCCATGATATAAAAATGGAGCTAGATTATGCCTACTACTACTCTAAAATATGCACTACTAAACTTCTCCCACAATCACTCACAATGAGGCCTTTATATATAAAGATAGATTACTTTCCTCTCACTCAACCCTAAGACTCATGTACAAGTGGAATACATGTACATTTACATCATGGCACATTCTAACACTTGTGCATTTATTGAATAACTCTAATAAAATTTTTATCTTCTAATATAATCCTAACCTAAATGTGTACCCATGAAGGTACATTAGTAAATAACCAAATTATGTAATAGCCATATTTTACAACACCCCCGTGTATTATATTATTTGGTTTTTAAGACATTAGTCTTCAATATGGATCTATACATCTAGTATTGTAGATTGTACTCTCCTTCCTATTCAAGTAAATTGTTAGTGTCTTCATAAGGGTCCATCCTTGCTGATAGAGCTTTAAATCCATGTTCATCTATAGGATCTTCTATTTCTTCAACTTCTTGAATATATTGAATAATGTGTTCTTTATGATTTCCTCCCTAATATTCAAGTTGAGGGTACTAATTTTTAGAAGGGTATGTTCTTTGGAACTACTACTTTTGAGGTTGATATTGCTTTGGTTGAAACATCCTATTTTGTTGATTTCCATAGGATGTTTGATTTCCTTTACCTTAATTATTTGGATTGAATCTACAATAGTTTATGTTGTGTCCTTTCTTTCTGCATATATGAAAATATCTATTATTACAAGGTATTCATCCTTTTGATTATGATTCTATATTTTCGTATGGATTGTCTTTTGTTACCAAAGCATTGTTAGTCATCTCATATTTAAAATATCTTCTCTACCTCATACTCTTGGAGACTTGACTAACTCATAAAAGAAAATATCTTTACTTAATATTTGCAAGGAGGTAACTAGATGCTTGTAATTATCTAGAAGTCCTCTCATGGTCACTTGAACAAGAAATTTATCCTTTACTTCTTCTCCTAATGTTAACAATTTTCCTCTGATATCTGCTACCTTCCTTAAAAATAGCTCTATACTTTCACCATTGTTCATTTTTAAGGAGTGTAATTGAGTTTGAAGGTTTAAAATGGTAGCCTTGTTCTTTCCTTCAAATATTTTCTCTAAGGATTTCCAGGCCTTTGTAGATGTTTTTGCTGAACTGATATACGGTTGTATTTCATCTATGATAGCAAAGGTTATTATCATTAATGCCTTAGCATCACTTTATTCGAATTTCTAATTCAATGTCATATGTAACTGTTTTGGTTCTTGTCCCTATAGTAATTTCCTAGAGTTTCTCAAATATCAAGATGACCTTTAATTTGTTTTTCCATGAGAAATAGTTTGGACCTTTAAGTAATTGAGATTCTAAAAGAATGAACTTATTTGATGACATGATGGTCCTAGTAGGATACCTTATATCTCCCTAGTATTGGTATATGCTATAAATATGATTCACCTCTATCACTTGCAATCAATTATTTTTGGAAAGCTATTAGAAATGCAATATTCAACAATAAGAACTCAATATATTTAGTTGGGTATGTCCTTCAAAACTAATCTTCCAACTAAAATTTTGATGCAATGATAGGTTTCTAAACTTCTTAAAATTCAATTTGAAGTAGGATTCCTTATATCTCCCTAATTAGAAGTTTTAGAAATATTAAATGTTTGCAAACTAAATTTTTTTACTACTCCTTATATCTCCCTATGTTAAGAGTTTGCAACTATACTTTAGAAGCAATGGAAATGATATAGATGCTTCTAGTTTACTCAACATTTTCTATATAATTAGTATCCTTTTCTAGAGATCCTTTCAACACCTTATTACTCCTACTAATATCTCTAGAATCTGAAATGAACTTTGATATCAAACTTGTAGTATAATAAATATTTCTCACCTTTTTAGTTTCAATTTGCAAGTTGATTGGATGAGGTTTGCAAGGACTGTATTTCAGTTGTTTTTACTTCACGTTGCTTGTCAACGTATTCCCCTTTGAAGCTGGACTGTTTGGTCTTCCTTTCTTCAACCGAATGCTAGTTGGATACGTGCACTATATGAGGCTTGAAATCCTCTTCAAAAAATGATCTTTCACTGATATGTAGGCCTCACTTTGATGCTAGTTTCTACGTACTCTTTGGAATAACAACCTTTCACTTGCTTTCAACACTACTTCAACTCTCCTCCTTTGCATCTATGTATGATGGAAAACTTCTTAATTGGAAGAAAAATGAGATGGGAGTGCCAAGTGGCACTTGTCTTCTTGAAAACATTCCTCCTATACCTTCGTGTAGCACATATGACATGTGGTGCTTATATTTAGTTCACTTCTTGGAAATATTTGTCGTAGATCCATCCTTCAATGCCTATGACAAGTGTTGCTTGATTTTTTACATCTTGGTGGCTGATAATTTATTTTACTTTCTACCTCCATGCTAGATGCTCATATATAGAGGATTCTTCAATACTTTTTTTTTTCTTTTCCACCTATGTTGGGTGCTCATATTAACATTGTAATGTGGAATGTTACACTATGATACTTGGCACTACTAGATTTTTAAACATTATATTGTACTACTAGGCAGTTATCTTCACTCTTCAACGTGGTAATTTGCATGGAATAATCTTCTACCATGTGGTAACTTGATTTCTCACTCTTATTTGAACTTCTTTAGTTCTTTCCAACACCCAACTCATGTTGTCTATGATTTTCTTAGTAGAATGAATAAACTATCTTCCAAAGATCTGTTGGATGTGCATACATGTTGATTTCTAGCTAGCATAGATGGTAATTATACCTCCATTGTTATGACAAAGGACTTGCACTATTACTTCAATGTTTATGCTTGTATTTTCACCCCTTTATTATTATTTTTAGATCTGATTTTATCCTCTATGCAACAACTTCGATGATCATGGTGCTCCATGGGGTGTATTTTACCACCTCAAATACCTAATGTTTGGACCTCATGAATGATCCTTGCTTTTGCTTTCCTAAGGCACTTTGAAACTTGTATTTTCTAGTTCTTATGGAGTCCATTAAATGACTCTCCAATGTAGATTACAATTACCCCCTGTGCTTGAAAATTTTATCTTTATTCTACTCGGAATGTGGGTTTCATTTTTCTAATTTGGCTATTTTATTTTATGGTCCAAGATTGCTCTCTAAAATTGATTTTAATATTCTCCAAGACTATCCATAAAATACTTTTGGATATGTGCACTTAAAACTAGGAATTCCTTCTTCCTTTCAGGTTCTTTTCCTAACTATAATATGTTGGCTTCTCTTCTCAATATTTTGGAGGTATTGCTATCCTTTTTTGTGGCTATTTCTTGCCACAAAATTCTGCCATTTACTTCCTCAAAAGAGCTCTCAATAAACCTGCCTTTGATCACTGGTTTGGCTGAAATAGAATATTACCTTTAACTCTTGACAATATCTTCCTTTCTTGGCTATTCTTTACTTATAAATCCAAGCTTTTCACTGTAAAAATTTGCACTCTATATTATGCAAGTATGTAGTCTCCTTTTGATTAAAAATGTTGATATGTTTCTTTTTCTCGAAATATACCTAACTTCTATTTTATTTTATGTGTAGGTATGCTCCTTGTAAACTATAACTTCTGCACTATTTTGAAGACTTGAAATGAAACTATTCTATGCAACTCTTTGATCCTTTGAAAATTATGCTTGATAAACCTTAATATGAAACCAAATATAAAAGCTCAACTAATGAAATTTTGCACCTTATTGTTGCATACCTTTTTCTCTTGAAGATGATGAATATAGTGGTGATCTAAGTCACCTCAATGGCTTCCTTTGGTGGATGATTTTGTAGCTCTCTTATGCTGTTAAAAAAAAACTCTTTGCTCACCTTTAAATAGCTTCAAGACCTTATCAACTTGCTGCTATAAAATATGATTTGGTGGATTCAAAACTTCTTCAGAATGTGCTTCTGGAATCTGATTTTTAGCAGTCGCTAATGCTGCCCAAAATTTCTGAAATTTTTAGCACTCAAAAATCTTATCTGTTGCTTCTAATTCCTTTGATTTTTTGCTCTTTTTTTTATCCACAAACCTCTGTATTTTTTAGCTTTGAGTGTTTTTTAATGTGCTTACCTTCCTTTATCTTCAAATCTGAAAATTTTCCAGATTGTAAAGAAGTCAATACCATCACTAAAATTCTGTCCTTTAATCCTAAATATTTAGTAGGATTCTCCCAAAATTTTAGTTGAGATGTAGCTCAAGAACCTCCTTCAATAATGGACCCCAAATCTTGCAAATTTTGTGGTTCTTATTTCTCTTTTCTTTTGTCGAATTCTATCTTCAAATTAGATATCCTCAAACAATCTATCAATCTTATTCAATACTACCTCGTAAATTTGACAAAATTTTTTCCAAACTTTCTCCTTTGGGCTTGTTGTCGAATGGTGACAATTGTCCCAATTTCTTAGATTCTTCTTTGGTAGTAATTTTTTCAATGAGTCCTTCTATGAACTCCTTCAATGCGGCTCACCAAGCCTTCTTATTGTTTCTCCATGAGACCTCTCCAAGTTTCTCAATATTGCAGCTTCTAAAAATTCAATGAGTCCTTCCTTGGCCTCTTCAATCTTCAACTATGGATATGCTATCTTCTTCTAGGATCTCCTGAATCTATTGCTATTGAATTATCTTCTTCAATAGGGTCTTTAATGTACCTCTTCTTCAACAAAGTATTCAATGGATATTTTCCTCTATAGGGCCTCCAATGGATCTCTTCTTCAATCGGTCCTTCAATGGACATCTTCTTCAATCAGACCTTCAATGGACCTCTTTCCTCATTTTTCTACAACAAATAATAAATAACTGCACAAGGAAAGTAATTGTTGGCAATTTGAGTTATTTTATGTTGTCATTGATGTCACATGGATCACATTGATTTTTGGTGGCCAAATGACATTTTGGAGAGCATGAATAAATACAGGGTTTTTGTGAAAACCAAGGCAGGTAAATTATAAATTTTTATTTAAAACTATGGATGATAGATTTGAACTAAGTTTTTCTTAAAACCCAAGTTGACCTTTCGTTTCATCGAAAAATGTTCCCCGGTGATGAAGATATTTAATTTTTAATATTTAGTTTAAATTTTAATTATTTAAAATTAAAATTAAAATTTAAAATTAAATATGCAAGATTTTCATCGACGTCATCAAAATAATGAGGAGACTATATAAATGGGGTACCAAAAGTTCTCAAAGATTATCCTTGCTCATGAATTAATCGTTGGAAAAAGAATCCGAATAAGAGCTCGTGCGAAATCCTTTGGAAAGTGGAAGCAGCGAATAAGACAAAGTGAGGTCAAGACAAAAGGTATAGTGGGCAACGTGACACATTGGAAATTGGATTTTGGCTAAGGTGTGGGGCAGACTAAACGTCAAGGTTTCTAATTCCCTTGACTGTGTTTTGTAAGCATGGAAGAAAAGTGCTTTGGTTCTTTTTGATTTGCAAAAGGAAGAAAGTGTTTTAGGCACGTTGTGTCTTTCCATTTCGAATGAGAGGCTAGCTCGTGTGGTAACCTTAGCCACGGCTAAGGCACTCACAGTGTGGGCAAGTCGGGGGTTCGAATTCCCTTGAGGAGGTAAATACATTTTTGCTCTAATTAATTTTGCTAAGCCCTAAGTTGGAGTTATAAGGTGGTTAGGAATAATTAAAATTTTTAATTAAACTTTGATTTTATAAGGGTTGTGATTATTATTTCAAAGGTGGATGAGTTGTTGATTTAATTTGATGTTCATGAAATTGAGAATTAAGATTTAGGAGAAATAAGGAGTTGTTATAAAATAATTTTGGAGAGGTTTATTGATTATTATTTTTTGATAAGCGTTTTTATTAAAAGGACTTTGGTGGATGTGTTTATTAAGTTGGAGTAAAAAGGTGTAAATTGAGTTATGTTTTATCTTGTGATTATTATTTGAAGTCCATTAACCCTTATTGAGATTAGAAAGGAAATTTGTGCTTAGTGTGGCAGATTTTGTGGATAAATTCTTGGCATAAAAAAGGTATGGGCATATTCTCCTATTGATTGTTTATGGTGGTTGATTTTTGAAATATCATTGGAGTGAAAAGGATTGATTGTGGTTTCCTTTCTGAAAGTGGTTGGTTGAATGCTTCAAGGTTTTCTGGTTTGAGAGTTGTGTTTAAACCTTGTTTTATAAGCATAGTTGTTGAAGCCCATTGGTTATGTAAAGAACTTGAAAAGAACATGAGTATCATTGTTATATGAGATTTGTGATTGAGCATTTTTGGAAATATTTGAGTTGGTTGATAATGCTTGGACTAGGGTTTTATGAGAAAGAGTTATCCCTTGTGGTGATTGGTTGAGTTGAGTTGATTGAGCCTAGTCAAGTAATTGAGTGGTGTGATTGTTCAAGTTCCATGAAACAAACTATTCTATAATTTTGATTTGAGTTGAGATTGGGATTTGAGTATAGAACATATTGAGTCTCTAACAATTCTCTTTATGCTTCTATGATATTTATGAGTTGTGATTGATTTGAGTTGAGATTGGGATTTGAGTATAGAACATATTTAGTCTCTAATAATTATCTTTATGCTTCTATGATATTTATGAGTTTATATTGAGCTTAGAACATATTGAGTCTCTAACAATTCTCTTTATGCTTCTATGAGTTGACTTGAGTTGAGTTGAGTTGATATCATTGTGGATCATTTTTTTCATCCATTGTAGAGTGCATTGACATTAATTGTTGAGTTCATATTTGAGCCTTGACTTCATAGATTTGTGGATGAGATTTGAGTACTACTTGACTATGATTGATTGTGCCTTTGAGAAGGCCTTTGGGATAGATTTCTGGATAGATTTGTGGATAGATTTGGGATAAATTTTGATGAGGTTATGAGTGAGCCTATTGAGCAGAGTTGAGAAAGTTCTTGGTGAGATTTCTAGAGAATATTTGGACAATTTCTTAGTGATATTGTTGGAGCATATTTGAGCAAGTTCTTGGTGAGCTTGCTAGAGCAGATTTGGACAAGTTTTGTGTGAGATTGTTATGCAAATTTGGACAAGTTCAATGTGATCTTGTTATTTCCTAGCTTTGAGTAGATCAAAGAAATTTGGAAAATTTCTATGTGAGTTTGTTGAGAAGTTTTAGACAAGTTCTGTGTGAGCTTGTTATGCATATTTGGACAAATTTTGTGTGAGCTTGTTATTGCCTAACTTTGAGCAGATCAAAGAAAAAATTGTATTGGATAAGGATCCTTATTTCTATGTGAAATATTATAAGGAGATTATCTTGTGGAGTACCCCACATTGGGGGAACCACGTTAAATATTGTATCTAAATTGTTTATGGTGACTTGTGCTCTTGCTTACTATTGCTATCTGAGTTATTAATTCACACTGCTATATTTGGTTATTGCAATTAAGGACATTAATTGATATTGATTTGGAAAGAAAGTAAAAAGTGGTCTTATATTGTTCACCCCCCCTTCTTAGTATAATATTGTGTTCTTCAATTGGTATTAGAGCGGGTTATTTCAGAAAAGCTAATAGCTTAAGGGTATATTCTACAAGAACATAGATGGCTTCACAAAATGGATCATCTACAAATAAGGTTCCACTATTTAATAGTAAAAATTTTACTTTCTAGAGCATGAGGATGAAGAACTACTTGATATCACAAGGATATGAGGTATGTCAAATGGTTGAAAAAGAGTATAGGGTTGAAGGTGATCCCGAGGTAGATAATACTATCAATTTTTTTTTTTGAGATCAATGCAAGAGCAATGAATTGTAATTTGAGCGGGCTACGAGAGATAGATTTTGGAAAGGTTATGGTATGTAATTTAGCTAATGATATGTGGACCAAGTTGTGGAATACTTATGAAGGATATTCCAAGGTAAAATTGGCAAAACTACAAACTCATAGAAAAAGATTTGAGGAATTGAAAATGAAAGATTATGAAGATATTGCAAAGTTTTTACTTTGAGTTGATGAGATTACTAACACCATGAGAGGCCTAGGTTTTGATATGAAATAATTAGAAGTTACTCAAAAGGTTTTGAGATCACTTCCCATGAAGTATGATGCAAAGGTTTCAACAATAGAAGAATCAATGGATATCAACAAGCTAACAATGGAAGAACTACAAGGAAATATTACAGATTATGATATGAGGGTACGTAAGCATCAGGTTCCAATAAAAGAGATTGCATTCAAGGCTTCAAAAAAGATAAAGGGAAAGTTCTAGAGATATATAGAGTTTTAGATAATTATGAGGAAGCTTACTTCATCAAAAGGGATAAGGAATCAAGGAATTTCAAGGATATGAGGAAAGTCATGTGCTACAAGTGTGGTGATCTTGGTCACTATGCACATAGGTGTCCACATGAAGAAAAAAATGATGATGAAAAATAGGCTCAAATACAAGAATATGAGAAATTTAAGACATAACTTCTACAGGATATCTCTGACTTGAGAGATAAGTTTGAAAAATCAAGAAGAGTTGAAGAAGGTATGATTAAAAAGTCAAAGGCAAAAGAGATAGAATATGAAAGGCTTATGATTACTCTTGAAGAACTAAAAAGGGAGAACTCACGATTAAGGGATAAAACTCAAAAATATGAGAAAAAAAAGCAAGGTTTTTTATAGGAACTCACTAACTTAAAAATCAAAGTTGAAGAGACAAGAAAAATTGAAGAAGTTATGGTCGAAAAATTAAAAACTAAATATCTAGAGTGTGAAATATTAGAGCATGAGACAGTTTTACTAATGCTAGAAGTAAAAGGTTCTAAATAAAAGCTAAACAAGTTTAAGGAAAATTAAAAGACCTTGGAAAGGACTATCAATGCACAAAAGTCATTAGTCACTATAACAAGACTTAGTTCTAAGGAAGAAAAAGGGGAACAAGAAGCAGAAAAAGGAGAATCAAGCTCAAAAACCAAAAAAAAAGAAGAGTCAAAAGAAGTAAGTAAAAGAGAGAGTGAGACCTCTAAGGATAAGTTGGACAATAGAAATTTCAACAAGGAAAGAAGCAATGTACAAGTTAGGAACAGATGGAACAGGAAAAAGGTAGAAGAGACTAAGATACCAATGGGGTCTACACAAGGTTTCTTTAATGGAATATGTTTTTCATGTCACAGGTTTGGGCACATGGCTTCACAGTGCAAGACACATGAAAGACAGGAATATAGGAAAGGCCAACTTTTCCATGGGTATTGCTACTCATGTAATGAGTTTGGTCACAAGGCAATGAATTGTAGGGTTCATAACAAAAGATGATATGGATTCACTAGGAGAAGTCCTAAGATAGTTGCACCTCCAAGAAACAACAACACTAAGTGTTTTAATTGCAATAACTTTGGATATATTGCAAATTGGTGTAGGAATCAATTCCAAATAAGTTCAAGACAAGAAGGTCAATCAGGTTCAATACAAGAAGATCAAGTAACTCATCAAGAAAAGGATATCAAAAAAATATGGAAGGAAGTTGATAGAGGAAAGAAACAATGTGACATGGGAGTAAAAGTACTCCCAACCCAAAATTAATCACCTCAATAGAGAAGGTGGTGAGGTGGCTAAGCTTAAGAGTCATATATTTTAGCCCCATAGGTGTCCCTTTTGCCATTGATGTCAAAGGGGGAGAAATTTGAGTAAGGGGAAGAGCATTGAGTTAGGGGGAGAAGCCTCCAAAGAGAGCATTGAGTTAGGGGGAGCAGCCTCCATAGAGAGCATTGAGTTAGGGGGAGCAACATCCATAAAGACTATTGAGTCAGGGGGAGCAGCTTTGATTCTCAGATATGGTTTTTGCAGTGATTGTGGTTTTTGCATTAGAGGTGTTGCCATCAATGACAAATGGGGAGATTATTGGTAATTTGTGTTATTTTATGTTGCCATTGATGTCACATGGATCATTGATGCACATGGATCACATTGAGTTTTGGTGGCCAAATGATATTTTGGAGAGCATGAATAAATACAAGGTTTTTGTGAAAACCAAGGTAGACAAAATAAAATGTTTTATTTAAAACCATGGATGGTATATTTGAACTGGGTTTTTCTTAAAACCCAAGTTGGCCCTTCGTTTCATCAAAAAATGTGCCCTGGTGATAGAGATATTTAATTTTTAATATTTAGTTTAAATTTTAGTTATTTAAAATATAATTTTAAATTTAAAATTAAATATGCAAGATTTCCATCGACGTCATAAAAATAATGAGGAGACTATATAAAGGGGGTACCAAAATTTCTCAAAGATAATCCTTGCTCATGAATTAATCATTGGAAAAATAATTTGAATAAGAGCTCATGCGAAATCCTTTGGAAAGCGAAAGCAACGAATAAGACAAAGTGAGGTCAAGACAAAAGGCATAGTGGGCAGCATGACGCATTGGCAATTGGATTTTGGCTAAGGCATGGGGCAGATGAAATGTCAAGGTTTCAAATCCCCTTGACTGCGTTTGGTAGGCATGGAAGAAAAGTGCTTCGGTGCTTTTTGATTTGTGGAAGGAGGAAAGGGTTTTAGGCACGTTGTGTCTTTCCCTTTCGAACGAGCGGCTAGCTCGTGTGGCAACCTTAGCTATGGCTAAGGTGCTCGCGATGTGGGCAAGTCAGGGGTTAGAATCCCCTTGATGAGGTAAATACATTTTTGCTCTAATTAATTTTTCTAAGTCCTAAGTTGGAGTTATAAGGTGGTTAGGAATAATTAAAGTTTTTAATTAAACTTTGTTTTTATAAGGGTTGTGATTATTATTTCAAAGGTGGATGAGTTATTGATTTAATTTGATGTTCATGAAATTGAGAATTAAGATTTAGGAGAAATAAGGAGTTGTTATAAAATAATTTTTGAGAGGTTTACTGATTATTATTTTTTGATAAGGGTTTTTATTAAAAGGACTTTGGTGGATGTGTTTAAGTTAGAGTAAAAAGGTGTAAATTGAGTTATGTTTTATCTTGTGATTATTATTTGAAGTCCACTAACCCTTATTGAGATTGTAAAGGAAAGTTATGTTTAGTGTGGAAGATTTTGTGGACAAATTCTTGGCATCAAAAATGTATGGGCACATTCTCCTATTGATTGTTTATGGTGGTTGATTTCTGAAATATCATTGGAGTGAAAAGGATTGATTGTGGTTTCCTTTTCGAAAGTGGTTGGTTGAATGCTTCAAGGTTTTCTGGTTTGAGATTTGTGTTTAAACCTTGTTTTATAAGCATAGTCGTTGAAGCTTATTGGTTATGTAAAGAACTTGAAAAGAACATGAGTATCATTGTTATGTGAGATTTGTGATTGAGCATTGCTGGAAACATTTGAGTTGGTTGATACATGCTTGGACTAGGGTTTTGTGAGAAAGACTTGTCCCTTGTGGTGATTGGTTGAGTTGAGTTGATTGAGCCTAGTCAAGTAATTGAGTGGTGTGATTGTTCAAGTTCCATGAAACAAACTATTCTATAATTCTGATTTGAGTTGAGATTGGGATTTGAGTATAGAACATATTGAGTCTCTAACAATTCTCTTTATGCTTCTATGAGATTGATGAGTTGTGATTTATTTGAGTTGAGATTGGGATTTGAGTATAGAACATATTGAGTCTCTAACAATTCTCTTTATGCTTCTATGATATTGATGAGTTGAGATTGAGCTTAGAACATATTGAGTCTCTAACAATTATATTTATGCTTCTATGAGTTAACTTGAGTTGAGTTGAGATTTGAGTTGAGTTGAGATCATTGTGGATAATTTTTATCATCCATTGTAGAGTGCATTTCCATTCATTGTTGAGTTCATATTTGAGCCTTGCCTTCATAGATTTATGGATGATATTTGAGTACTACTTGAGTATGATTGATTGAGCCTTTGAAAAGGCCTTAGGAATAGCTTTTTGGATAGATTTTTGGACAGATTTGGGACATATTTTGATGAGGTTATGAGTGAGCCTATTAAGCATAGTTGAGAAAGTTCATGGTGAGCTTGCTAGAGCAGATTTGAACAAGTTCTTAGTGAGCTTGTTGGAGCAGATTTGAGCAAGTTCTTGGTGAGCTTGCTAGAGTAGATTTGGACAAGTTCTGTGTGAGCTTGTTATTGCCTAGCTTTGAGTAGATCAAATAAATTTGGACAAGTTTTGTGTGAGCTTGTTGAGTAGTTTTGGACAATTTTTGTGTGAGCTTGTTATGTAGATTTGGACAAGTTATGTATGAGCTTGTTATTGGATAGCTTTGAGCAGATCAAATAAATCATTGTATTGGATGAGGATCCTTATTTATGTGTGAAATATTATAAGGATATTATCTTGTGGAGTACCCCACATTTGGGGACCCACGTTAAATCTTGTGTCTCAATTGTGTATGGTGACTTGTGCTCTTGCTTACTATTGCTATCTGAGTTATTAATGCACACTACTATATTTGGTTATTGCAATTAAGGACATTAATTGATATTGGTTTGGAAAGAAATTAAAAAGTGGTCTTATACTTTTAACCCCCCCTCTTAGTATAATCTTGTGTTCTTCAGTAACTTCAACTTTCAGGAAATGAAGATGAAGTTCTTATCTATTTGTTGTAGGAAGCTTCCACATTTTGAGAGTTTAGTGTTTTTGCAACCAGAAAAACGTAGATGATAGTAACAAAATGGTTCTCCTAAAAACTTATTTTCTTATCTTGCAATGAAATGTTAGAGATAATAAATATTCCTATGAATCTATGAGAAATACTCTTCACTAGTTGGATTGCCAACCTAGTGAATACAATGTTGAGTTCTAGTCTTCACAAGCGTTACAACTCTTGTTGAAAACATCTAGCTAAATATATCATGTGGCTTTATCTATTTTCTATTCTTCTACTTAGAGCTACTTCTATAAAAAAATCTATTGTGATGGTATTTGCATGCAATGGTGCACTATGGCTAATCCGGTTTGTAAATACTCAATAATAGTAATGGTGATCACTTGTGGATTTCCTTTGATCCATCATGGATCTGATACCATTGTTAGATTTTGGAGCCTTAAACATAAAGGAAATGCATTCACAAGTATTGAAATAAGATTGTAATATTATAACTATGATAAAGAAATCTTAACATGCATGAAAATTTGATAGAATTTTGATACTATGCTCTAGAAATGCTCATATAAGAAAGCTCACAAAAACTACAATGTTCCTCTCATGGAGTTTGTATCTCCTCGATGATAGAAAATGGAGCTACATTATGCCTACTACTACTATCACCTATGCACTACTCAAATTCTCCTAAAATCACTCACAATGAGACCTTTATATAAAAATATATATTCCTTACCTCTCACTCAACCCTAAGACTCATGTATATGTGGACTACATGCACATTTACATCATTGCACATTCTAAAACTTGTGCATTTATTGAATAAATATAATAAACTATTTATATTCTAATATAATCGTAACCTAAATGTGTACCCATGAAGACACATTAGTAAATAACCAAATGATGTAATAGCAATATTTTCCAACATTATGATTCATGTTGTTGAACCCAAACATCCAATGCATCTACATCATTTTTGTATTTAAAAGGAGGAATGCTATGTTAGGATGTGGACATTTATTACATTTAATTATTATGCATATATAATTATGAGTAAAGAGAAACTTTAGGATATGTGAGTAGTTATGTCAATATGTAGACCATGTCACTCTGTAAGATTTGTGAGGAAATGATAACATAGACTTTAAAGGCCTCAACTAGTGGACAACATGAATCTCTTCACTGATATTTTCTAGAGTTGAATCTCTTCACTGATATTTTCTAGAGTTGGGTGTTAGGAGTGTTGTTTATTGATCCTATGCAAATCATTGCTACATGTTAACTCTTTTAAAGCTTCTTTGTAAATCCTTTAATTTTGTCAACTCTTTGTACTAGTTTCACTTTTTATTTTATTTTTTTTGTATTTTTGCTTCTTTATATTTATTATATAGCTCACATTTTTGTGTCTATTATTTGATTGTCCAATATTAGTCTTTAGGGGTGCATCAATTGTTACTATCATACAATCTATTTACTATAATTTTGCAGTCCTATTAGTCATCTTGGTAGCTAATGGACATAAATATTTATTTTAAATTAAATATAAGTGGATAAATATTACACTACACACTTTATTTTAGCATATGTATGCAATATATTTGTGTTTCTATATATTGTTGTGATTCATAAGTATACATATGATTTCCTCTTGTGTTAAAATGTTACTACTGAGATATTGTGGTATCTTGAAGGTACAATGGGAAGTCAAGCTAGGAGTGAGATGAGTTGGTATCTTGAGCATGAGGTTGGCTACTCAGATATTTATGTATCTAACAAAAGTCTTAGGATACCCTCTATCCTCATATTTTATGGTTAGGGTGGGTAGCGATGTTTAGAAATTTTCCCATTATATGGAGGGCTTAGGTTACCCAAATGAGGATTGAAGCCTTGTGTTGCATTTCATAATACCCAAAGTGGCAAGACCACATTGGCACTAGCCCTATGTAGGGATGTTGTACTCAAAGGTAATGATATTTATATAGTATTTATTTTACATTCTCCTAGTGGTACGTGGTATCATGATAATATTTTATATTTGATGGTGTTATATTCAATGTTTAGACCAAGATATATATTCAATACCAAGAGGAGATTTGAGAGGCAACCATGGATATAGATGAGAATCTCTCAAAATTGGGTAGCAACGATGGCCATCAAAACTAAATGTAAACCATTCAATATCTCATAGCTCTAGCTAGGTAGAAGATCAATGAAGGAAACCCATATCAAGCCTTAAATATTGTAAGTCCCTCTTTGTACCCAATTTTATTTTGGGCTTTCTTGCTTATGGAATAAGGGATATTTCACTTTATGTAATTTCATGTTCCAAATTGGATGCCTCTATTGGTGACTTTGAAGATCTCAATCTAGCCAACAAGCCTACTAGGGCTATGAGATTCCTTTGTTGCAATGATGGATATTTCACTTTACCTTTTATATTGTTTCAAGTTATATACTTTCTAAGCTATGTTTTTTGGTCTCAGTCTAAATCCCTTTGGTCTAACCAGGGATATTTTGCCTTACCTCCTTAATATTTTAGATCTTAATTTAGCAAGCACACCTACTTTTAGGTCTTAATTTACCTTTATGTTTACCTTATAGTGGCTATCCTATAATTAATTTGTTTTAACTCTAATAAGATCGTATTTAACAATAGTGATATCATGTTTGTGAGGGTTGACTTTGAGTAAGAAGGGACAACAATTATAACCACACATCTTAATTTCTTAACATAATTCAGTGGAAGGATCAAGCTAATCATTTTCAAAGGAATTTGAGTAATTTAAGTGATACATCGGTATGTTCTCATTTCCTCATATAGTTGTTCATGTGAATAGTTATTAACCAAATTAATGTGAATGATTTGTCTTAAACAACTTATGGTGCATATTTTTCAAACACTAATTGAATAGGATAGGTTAGGTGCCAATACATGTTATCATTCATCATTACATACTTGTTGCAGAGGTAAGGCATTGGTGTGATAAATGATATATGTAATTCAAAGTATTCAGAGTTTTTTTATGGGTGCAGTGAGCCAAGCAGTAATTTTGCATGTAAGTATGCTATTCAGGGTTTATTTTTTGGTCTTGAGGAAAAAATTAACCTCATGTAAATATGTAAAATTTTGTGACTATCTACCATAAAATATCCTTGTCTAGCAAGTTTTGCATTTCCATGGCTCCTAAAATTTTTGAGAACTATAATAGAATTATTGGATTTATTGTGTATAATACATACAAGGAATATTTCCTTGTAAGTGTATTAAATGAATTGTGCTACATAATTTTTATTTTCTATGTAGTTGTAACACCTGAGACTAGTGGCAATGGTTATCTAAATATTGCAGCTAGTGGTGGGTTAAACCAACAAATAATTGGAGTAAAGATCTTCCCTCATTTTAGTGAAGTTTCTGATTAATAGAGTTCATGATCAGGTTATAAATTTATGTATTTGTATGCACCCACCTACATATTCTTAAAATTCATATTATTTTGTACTTGGTCAACATTATCTCCGAGTTTTTACAAATATCATGGAAGGAGCGTACTACTATGGTAGGGGTTGAAGCTCAAGAACAAAGATAACTATGTTGTATAGATATTGGAAATGTCATTAAACCATGAGTTTTGGGTGTTGATTGACATGATTGTTATGCTGAATTTTATATGAAGATATTTGAATTGATCATATGTATGCTTGTGTACCTATTCTCTTGTATTCATTTGATGTTCAGTTTGAAATTGATAATTACCTTGGCCAAAAAGGCATTTAAGTATGATTCATTACGATAGATAAGTTTTATTATAAACTTTAGAAAGTAGAAGGAATACTTATGATTTTAAAGTTTCAAATAATACTAAATTCTTGTAACTATTAGGTATTGGTTAATGAGGTAAACCTGAACTGTAAGCTTTTATGACTGATAAATGCATGGGTGCTTGTTTTATTACTACCAAACTTATCTCTATTGTCATGTAATAAATGATGGGTTGTCGTTATACACATCATTAATTCTCAATGAATTTGTCAATCCAGGGCAGTGTACAAGGCTATCTGTGGAAGAAGGGGTGAACAGGGTTATAACTTAGGTCAATTTGGAGCAACAAGTCTTATTGGTGAAACCGATTGTGTGGGGGATTTAGGAAATTCCTATATCTAAATTGCATAAATTAAACCTAAATATAAGTTGCATAAATGGAAACTAATAATTAACTGCATAAATGAAATCTTAATTACAATTGCAGAATGAGACCTAATTATGTTGCAGAAATAACAGTTGTAGAATTAGAAGTCTGATTATAATTGTAGAAAGGAAATCTATTTACTTTTGTAGCAATGGAAACCTAATTATAGCATAGAAATGAAACCCTGTTAAGGATTTGTAATAGAAGGTTGTCAATATTCTATGCAGGGTTTGGCAGCAAAACATAAAATGCAGGAAATTATAAAAAATAATAAATTCTAGAAATGACAGTCTGCAATAAATTGAAAGCTTTGCTGAAAGTGGAGATTACAACCAAACCATTAATCACAATATTAATCTAAACATAAAATAAGCTAAGATTTAAAATATCATTAGTTGTTTACAAAGGAATGAAATGACAAGTTCTACAACTCATTCTGTTGCAGCAAAATCAAAATAAAAACCTGTTGTTAGTCCTCCTCCTAGGTTTGGAAGTGGCCAGCCTACTTGTCCAGAAGAAGGTATGAGTCTCTCTCTCTAGATCTTACTCAAAATCATTTACAAGCAATATGAAATAGAAATAGTACACTTTATTGATTCAAGCACATGATTACAATAATTCTGCTAAAAACCTGTTACAGGACTGTAACAGTCACTTTTCTGATTATTGCCTATTTCCTCCAATATTTCTCTACTCTTTGCTTTCTCTATCCTCTACTAGCTCAACCTAAATGGGAGCCATATTTATAGATGTCCTAAGATCTACTGACAACTGAAAATATCTCAAAAGATCTAATCCTATTATGCTGCAACAATTCTTGGTTTTATCCTAGAAGAAGATCAAACTTGATCCTTCCATAAATGGTGGCTTTGGTCGACAAGGATGGCAAAGTTAGATGGGAGATATTTTCCCTTACCCTTTCAATATTTATTTCTCTTTTTTAGTGTCAAAAATCGATCAAAAATTCAAAAAGCACATTCTATTTTCATTCCAAAGATAAGTGGCTCATTTTGAAGAGATTGCAATTCTCATTCCGAAGATCCGTTCATTCCGAAGACACTGTGTTTTCTCATTTCAAAGATATCTGTTCATTTCGAAGAGACTTCAGAATGAACAAATGTATGCTCTCTAAATGATTTCCTCTGCATTTCTCATGTGGATTATTTCTTAGGATCAGATTCCAATGGTCTTCATCTCTTTCCATATGTGAATTCCATGCCTTGCCATTCATTGGCAGCTGGTTGGAATTTATATGGGAAAAACTAGTTTTTGTTGCACAGTAACAGTTTACTTGCACTGTTGCCAAATTTAGGTCAAATAAATGCTCGAGACATATCAAAACATGATTAGTGAAATGCTGCTATCAAACTAAGCATATCTCATTTAGCAAGTCATAACAAAACAACATAAAACTTATGCAAAAAGCTGTAAAAATCAGAATATAGCATTTTAGATATATTTATCATGCAAATAGTTAATACACAACATATTGAATTAACTTAACTAGCATATTAGATTAAACATAAGAGTTTGTAGGCAATTTCAATGTTCAAAACATGTTATGATTGAGGCATTTCCAAGCCTCATCATTTTCCCCCCAACTTATATTAATGCATGTCCTCATGCATTCTGTTGGGCTATGGAATCACATATGTCCATGTTCAAATTCCATGACCTTTAAAACAACTTCTTGCCTATATAATACCCCCTATTATCCTAAAGGTTCTTGAGCCATTCTTCAAACTGTTCATCAGGTTGGGCATCTTCTTCAAAGTAGAATGGAACTGGAGTGATGATGGTTGGAGGCCTAAATATGAGACCTATCCAATGATGTTGCATGATTTAAATCAAATGTATTACTCCTTCTGCCCTTCTTCTGGACCATTCTAAGTTGATGGGTGAGATGGGTTCTCTTTTTTGCAAAGACATGGAAAGTTCAGCCCATCTGTTTCTACAAACTGATAATGCTGGCACAAAATTGTCATTACAATTTTTTTTGAATCTGGTCACATAGTCCCTCAAGTTTGTCAAGTACATTATCTTTACATCATCCTTGTTCATCATGGTGAAGTGCTATCTAGTGATAATTATGTGATCAGGTTGAATTGCTCTAACTAACAATTCAGCTCTTGTTTCAATTTATTTATTCTATATTTTCTCCTGGTCCCAATAAAACTGATTCTGTAAGGTGGACATGAATGCCCTCAATTTAACATCTCCAATGTAGATTTGAGGATGAAATTCTACTTCTAGAATAAAGACGTTGTGTAAAAACAATTCACATAGGAGATTTTTTTGCTCAATAGGGCTGTCAAAATATGCTTCCAGGAAATCTGCATTTGTGTCCAATTTATATGGGAGACCTGAGCTAATCCTCATGACCTGCCATCTGAGGTATTTTTCCTTTAGAATAAGACTGTAAAATCTGGCTGGCCATCTGAATTGGACTAAAAATTTAGCAATTTGACATAAATTAGACACTTTTTCTTTTAATGCTTGAATCTCTGTTTCCTTTGCCTCTAGCTTTTTTCCTTCCAATTTGAATTTTTTAGTCCTAGTGGTAAGCTTCTCATATCTAATCGCCCAACTGGCTATGTTTGCATTGTATTGTTCTAGGGACAGTATTAGGTGGTCTAATTACAGGTGGAACTCTAGGTAGCAGATCTACCTGAACCCCATTTTCTACCACTTCTACTGGTTGATCATCTATCAATAATTCTATATGTACCCCCTTATCTGCTATTTCTATTGGGTTGTCATCAGACAGTAATTCCACTTGCATCCCCTTATCTGCTATTTCTACTGAAGCTATAACAATTTGAAATACAAGAACATCAATAGAAGGAGTACTTACTTGAACAGTTTCATGCTGCTGCTTGGATTGTTCCTGTGCTGGTGACTTATCTCCAATATTTTTTGCTATGCTTTTTGCCAATTCTAAAGCATCTTCAGAATGAGAAGGTAATGCTTCAAAATGAGAAGGCACTTCTTCAGAATGAAAGGGTGCTGCTTCAGAATGAGCACCTATGTCTGCTTCAACAGAGTCATCTGCCCTAGATAAATTCACAAGCAATTGAGCCAAATTGTCCTCATCAATGGATATAGTTGGCTATTTTTTAGACTTTGACAACCTTTTTCTCAATTTTGCTACTTCTTGCTATAACTCTGCAATTTTTATTTCCTGCATCTCAATGATGTTTTCTCTCTCTTCAATCCATTTAGTTTGTGTTTTGACAACACTCCTTGCTGCTTTCAGCTACTCTGTGATGTCTTCCTCCTTTGTTTTTGCTTCAAAATCTGATGCAGACAAGTCAACTGCAGTTGGCTACTCAACAACTATCTCTTCCTCTGCAACATCTGTCTGCTCTTATTCATGAGGCTCTATGAAACTGTCTATAATTACATCTACCATTTCCATGGCCTGTTGAACTATAGCCACCTCCAAGCTATCCTACCCAGCATCTTCCTTAATTATCTATTCAAGAAATTTTGGAAAGTTTTTAAGGGCTGGTTGTATTTCTGTGACATCTAGACTGCTTTGTCCACCTTCTTCTTCTATGACCTATTTTGTCATTTCCCTCAGGTGGAGTCTTGTAGACCTCCTAGTTATAGAAGCAAACTTCTTCTTTTTGCTCTGTTTTCTGGTGACAATAGGGATTGTGGGGATAGTTTCAGATGCTTCTATTTCCCTTGTTGTTTCTTCCCCTGTTGGGCTAGGCGCTTCACTTCCTTGTTTTGATAAATCAGTAACAACTTCAGAAAAATAGACCTATTTTTTTTTTCTACTGCCAATTTTAGACCTTCTTTTCTTTTGTTTCTTGGCTCGTGAGGTTGAAGGTTCTGGAACAAGGTGTTATGTTGCTATTGTTGGGTGTGTTTCTTCCTCTACAACAGCATCTATAACAATTTTTGTTTCTTCTTCTATAACAATCTCTACAACATTTGTTTCTTCCCCCTCATCCTCATCTCCAAAAATTACATCATTTAGGGTAGAGTAAAACCTATCAAAGCTCCTAGGGTTTCCTCTAAAATGGTGCTGGCAAACTAGTTTGATGAGACCATGGTGGTGAAGGCTTCCTTTTCATTCCTGATATCTCTTTGCCATGTTTTTCAATTCCTGGTGCAGGTATAGGGGAAGATTTACCCTAGCTTCTAGCTGTTGCCTACCATGTCTGAGATGGTTTAAAATTTTTAGATGATGCCTTGATAATAGTACATATTGCCCTTCATAGGTTAGAAATTTGATTACCCATGTGGACACTTCATCCCAGGGTTCCTGCAGGTTGGCCCTTTTTACCCCCTTTCATGTGTTGTTATGTATTAAATATTCTGGCTCCCTATCGTTTTCTTCCAAAAATTGATTAACTATATTTACCAATGTATTTTTGCCAGACCTAGAAATTGGAAGACCTTCTAATGGCAGCCCAGTAATTTGACTCAAAACTTTAGGGGTTACCTCAATGGTCATGTCGTTAATGTGTTCCCGGTTGTTTCTAAATGTTTGAGTGAACATGCCGACCAAATATTCAGAGGACCCATTAAACTTATCCAAAAATGGCATAAGCCCTCCATCTTCAAAAATCTGCAACACTTCTGGATTTTCCTAGAGGTGGGTGGTATCTGCTGGTTCCATTTTCATTTTTTCCCCAATTTCCTATCTTGGTATGTTACAAACTGCTCACTTCTGCTGCTATTCCTTTTTTGGATCTCTGGTTTTTGGTGTTTGCAGATTTGTAGGGTTTGGTTCCAAGTTTTCAATTGCCTTGTTTTTCTTCTTCGAAATGAACCATAATCTGAGTACTGTACCTCGTAATCATTTTACGTTAGCAAATATGTCTTTGAAAAGAAGGGTGGCATGCATTTCTATTTTTTCTTCGAACACATGTCCATCAATGGTTGCACAAATGTCCTTGTCATCAGATCCACCTTACTCATTTTTTAGTTTTTCTATTTTGCCTGCGGACTTTCACGTGCATGTTTATTAGTATCAAAAAATGGTGGTATACTATTGGTCATGTCCCCCATGATTTTGGTACTTTCTAAATGGGTGCATAAACAAACCACATCCTAAATAACACGTGTTCATTTATCTTATGCATCCAAAAGAATTTTTACTTGATCATATTTCTTTTTTCCTTAGATGACACATGGAGATGTTATATTGAATGCTCTTTTCGAAGATTATGATCTATTGTAAAAACAAAACCTCATTTCGAAGATTATGATTTCATTCCGAAGACAAGTCTTCATTCCAAAGATCATGCTTTTTTTCGAAGTCAAATCCTCATTCCGAAGATAAATCTTCATTCCAAAGATAAATCCTCATTCCAAAGATTAATCTTCATTTCGAAGATAAATCCTTATTCTGAAGACAAATCCTACTTCATTCCGAAGACAAAGCTTCATTTCGAAGATGATGCTTCATTGTGAAGGCAAATCGTCATTCTGAAGACAAAGCTTTATTCCGAAGACAAATTGTCATTCTGAAGACAAAGCTTCATTCCGAAGACAAAGTGCAACATTCATTATACTGTCATTTCAAAGATAATTTTAATCCAAAGATAATACACAAATTAATCTGAAGAAGATAGCAGACACTATTTTTGGCATTCTTGTTCCGAAGATTAGGCAAAAATCAATATTCTCATGCTCAAAACATGTTTTAAGTATGCCAACTCTTATGGATACCTTTTATGCTAATGGTTAATTTATATACTATATACCAATCATTTACAATGAAGAAATGTAAGAAATATATACCTGATTAAAAAAAGTTAATGCAAGTTTTGAAGAATGACTGCCTTTGTTGATGTTTTGTTGAGATTTTCTGCAATATTTCAAAACAAGTGCAGTTGGTGAATTTGTACAATGATGGTTCAGAAATTTTCAAGGTTATGCATGCCAGAAAACTGGTTTTCATTCATACCAACCCAATAGTGCCTTAGAAAAGGTTTTCACTGCTGAGTTATTCATTTTTTTTTTTCTTTTTATTTATTTATTTATTTATATTTTACCTCTCCTTTTCTCTATTTTTTCTTGATTTTTTTTCTTGATTCTGACTATGCCCATGAAGGAATTCATGATTTCCTTGAAATCATGCCCATGAAGGAATTCATATTTAGAATTTATTCATCTTTTTGTTTTCTGCTTTTTCTGATTTTTTTTTGTATTTTTCTATTTTTTTTTCTTGAAATCCTTGATCATGCTGATTGTTTTGAAGTGGAAGAGGAAATTTCTTCCACCTATTGTGTATCCAAAATGTCAAGCTGCTACAAGAATTCCTCTTTATTCAGAGGTATACAGTACACCCTGAGGTGATGTCCATTCACTACCAACTTTCTCTATGACCCATCAATAGGAGATAAATGAGCTGCTCCATTATCAAATACCTCTTCAATTCAATAAGGTCCAAGCCATCTAGTTCTTATCTTTCCAGGGAATTCCTCATGGCGAGAATAAAATAGTAAAGCCCAATATCCTTGTTGAAGTTTCCTCTACTGAATGTGACTATCATGCCACAACTTCCTCTGCTCCTGATTTACTTTAGTTTGGTGTAGAGCATCCAACCTAAGTTCATCCAATACATTCAGCTGTAAAATCTTGTATGTCTGTACCTGTGACAATTCAATTCCAATTTCCAATATTGTGCACAATGTTAGTAGCTCAAATTCAATAGGTAAGAGGGGCTTTTTACCAAAGACTAGTTCATAAGGTGTGAATCCAGTAGTGGATTTCCAAGTAGTATTGTAAGCCCACACTACTTCAGGTAATTTATCTAGCCAGTTTCTCCTATGAAAAGCTAATATTTTTGTTAAGATTCGTTCTAGTTCCCTGTTTGTTACCTCAACCTGGCCATTTGCTTATGGGTGATAAGGTGATGATTTTCTATGTTTGATTTCATATAATTCTGTGAATGCCTCAATGAATTTAGATGCAAATTGGGGTCCTTGGTCTGTGGTGATAGACCGGGGAGCTCCAAATATTTGAAAAATTTGAGTATACAAGAAATCAGTGACCTTCTCTTCACGAGCATGTTTGAAAGCACGCACCTCTACCCACTTTGTCAAGTAATCAGTGCATACTAGAATATGCACCTTTCCTTGAGAAGGTGGATCAATGGGTCCTACAAAATCAAGCCCCCACCTCTAAAATGGCTCTAAAACCAATTGAGGCTGCAGTGGCATTTCATTTGTATGAGTGGGTTTCCCCATTCTTTGGCATGCATCACAATGCCTGACATACTTTTTCACATCCTTGTGAAGAGATGGCCAATAATATCCTGTCCCTAAGATTTTCCTAATTGTGCTTTTTATAGAGTAGTGTCCACCTAAGGGTTCATCATGACAAGCCCTAAGGATATCATACACCTCATCCTTTTGGATGCACCTATGTAACACATGGTCATGACTACACTTAAAAAGTATACCCTTAATCCATTTAAAAGAAGAACTCTGTTTGATCAATTGTTTTTTATGTTTTGAAGTGAAATGCGGAGGAAATTACCCTATGACCAAGTAATTGGCTATATCTGCAAACCAAGGTGATTGGAATGATATAGCAAATAATTTTTCATTAGGAAAAGTGTCTTCAACTAATTCCCCTTCATCTGTGTTTTGTAATCTAGACAAGAAATCTACTACAATATTAGCTTTTCCTAGTTTGTTGATTATAGTGATATCAAATTCTTGCAACAACAGTAACCAACGAATAATTCTTGCACTTACCATAGGCTTATTCATCAAATACTTAATGATTGTGTGATCTGTGTGAATAAATATTTGATAACTTGTGATGTAATGCCTGAATTTGTTGATGGCATAAATTACTGCCAAGAATTCTTTCTCAGTTGTGGTATAATTTTTCTCAGCTCCTATCAAATTCTTGCTAATGTAGTAGATGGCATAGTGTTCACCATTGTCAGTTTGTCCTAATGCTACTCCAATTGCATTATTGGAAGCATCAACCTATATATGAAATGGTAATGTCCAATTAGGTCCTCTTAACATAGGTGGAGTTACTAATTTCTCTTTCAGAGCTTCAAATGATTCCTGACACCTTGCAGTCCAGGAAAATTTAGAATATTTAGTCAATAGTGCAAACATGGGATTGGCTATTGTGCTAAATTTGGGAATAAACCTATGGTAAAAACCAATGTGTCCTAGGAAGTTTCTGACATCAGTCTGAGTTTTAGGAGGAAGAAAGTTCTTGATAATTTCCACCTTCTTTGGATCAACCTGGATCCCTTGAAGAGAGATGTGATGACCAAGAACTATTCCTTCCTTCCTCATCATAAAATTTTTTTTTGGATTCAAGGATAACTGGTATGTTTCACAGCGAGTTAAAACTTTGTCAAGGTTTTCTAATGTAAAGTCAAAAGTTTGTCCACATACTGTGAAATCATACATGTATATCTCAACACTGTTGGTAGTCAGATTAGAAAAAATTGCTAAGACTACTCGCTAAAATGTTGCTAGGGCATTGCACAAACCAAAAGGTAAAACCCTATAAGCAAATGTTCCCCATGGATAGGTAAAGGTTGTTTTCTCTTGATCTTCAGGTGCAATCTGGATTTGATTATATCCACTAAATCCATCAAGAAAACAAAAGTATTTCTTTTCAGCAAGGGTATCTAACACCTGATCTATGAAAGGTAATGGAAAATGGTCTTTGTATGTTACTTTATTTAGCTCTCTATAGTCTACACATACTCTCATTTTTCCATTTTTCTTAGGAACTATAACCAATGGAGAGACCCACTGGCTATCAAAAATTGGGTAAATGAATCCTACCTCCAAATTTTTTTCAATTTCTTCTTTTACAATATCCCTTAGGGTAGGATTCATTCTTCTCTAGGGTTGTCTTACTGGCTTGAATTCTTTAGTATAAATTCTGTGGGTGCATATATCAGGGTGAACTCCTGACATATCTTTATAGTCCCAAGCAAAAGCATGAACATGCTTCTGCAAGACAACTATCAATTTTTCTTCCTCTTCCCTAGTAATCCAACTGTAAATATTCAAAAATTTGCCTGGCTTGACTTCTATTTGTTTTGTATTTGGAAGGACTAAATTCACTTCTTCATACCTGGTGATTAGGGAATTAAGAGGACACTGTTGAGATGGGAGGAAATAAGAGGTTTATGTTTCATTACTTCCTTATGGAAGCATATCCTATATGGAACAGTGAGAAGGAAAGATCAGGTGATGGTGCCATCCATGTGGTAGTAAAACAAAGTTTTCCTATGATAGTACAGATGGTTCACCTTCAAAATTTTGGTTCTCCTCATTCCTTAACAACTGACGGATATTTACTACTTCCTCTTCTAACCTTTGTTCATGCAGAACATTCATTAGGATATTTTCATTTTCTAAATTTTCTATGTCTTGGAGGTCTTCTGTGTGTTCTCTTACTACCAAGGTGGCTAGTGTGGAAATAACCTCCTTTGATTCTTCATCTAAATCAGGAAATCATAAATGACCTAAAAAATTGTTGGAGGGTCTTGCAAGAGGATACAGAGAGATCTATTTTTGATCAATACCATTTGAAATAGTCATTTTTCCAGATCTGCAGTCTATGAAGGCTGCTGTAGTTGCAATCCAAGGTTTTCCCAAAATGATGGGATATCCATGTGCTAAATTTCTTGGCTGTAAAAACAAAAAATTTGCAGGGAATTCCCAAGAAAAAACTTCTATAAGAACATCTTCAATGATACCTTTAGGTTTTGCAACTGACCTATTAGCCATTTCTAAAATTGTAAATGTGGGGCTGAGATGTTTGAGCTGTAATTGTTTCATTATATCCTTGGTCATGACATTTATTGCAGCTCCTAGATCTACTAAGACATTTGATATTGGTACTGAATCTATGGTAACTGTGATAACTGGACTTCCTGGGTCACTATACTTTGGAGGTACTAGTTTTCAGACAAGAGATTAGCTATCTTTCCTTCAACCTGAATAGTATTAGGAAATGCTTTCTTTTTTCTTCCTGCTCTTTTAATGCACAAATATCATATAGTACTTTTAATCATTGGTATATCCTTAATGGATTGCAATAAGGGCAATGATATAGTTAATTTTTTAAGTTCCTTGACCAGGTTTGACTCAAAATTTTTTGTTGTGGTGTTGAATCTTTTAGGATATGGAATTATCTTTGATGAAGGTAATTGTTCTACCTATGGTTCTATTTTTTCTTCTTATTTCTCTATTGTTGGTTTAACTGGTTCCAAAGGTTCTTGCTCTTCATTTTCCTTGATTTTAATTGAAGAAGGTTCATGTATAACTTTTCCTGAATGAAGTTGGATGTTATTACAATCAATAACATTTATTTCAACATTTTATTTAGCTTTAGCCACATAGACAGGGGATTCTTGTCTCATGATATTTGGATTAGTGACTGATTGAGATGGAAGTTGAGGTTGTTCACCTGTTGTGTTTGTTGTGGTTGGTTCTATTTTTCTTGAAAACTTTGATTAGGTGCAGGCAACAAATGCTGATTTTGACCTTGATTTATTTGTTGCCTTGGATAGGACTGGTATTATTGATTCCACTATGGTTGATTTTGCATCCAATGTGGATTAGTCTGATTCTAATTCCAAGATGGGTTTTTTTGATTCCATGATGGGTTATTCCGATTCTGATTCCAGGTTGAATTACTCCAATTTTTTTGTGGCCATTCTTGGGAATTTGTCCATTGAAGATAATTCCAAGGACGTTGGGGTTGTTATGATTGTCCCCAAGGCATAGTCCAGGGATTATACCCCCAATTTGTAGGAAAATGATGGGGATTTTGGTATTGAGAGAAATTTCCCCCTTGTTTTGGTCCAACATAGTTGAGTTACTCAGTATGATTTTCTAACTTAGTTTTGAGTTGTGGTAGTAGGTTGCATTTATCAGTTGAATGCTTCTTTGAACATATACTACAAATGGCTAAGATAGATGTTTTATTCAAAGGACATTTCTGCAATGCATGTTTATTTCTACATCTTGGGAAATAAATTGCCAAAGGTTCTATGTTTTTTGCTTTTGCAGACATTTCCCCCAAAGTTGTTTTTAATTGCACTAGAATATCAGTTTTAAAATTTGCAAGTTCCTCTATTAGGTCCTTCACATTAGTGCCATTTGTACTCTTTTTTCTTCTTCCTTGCTTATTGCAAGAGTAATTCCTACAGAGATCCACAATTTCCTCATTACTAAGAGTATTTACATCCCCTTTTCCCATCAAATCCAATACTTCTCTGGATTCATCTTGTAATCCTCTTAAAAATATGGTTTTACATAACTCTGGTTCTACAAGCCCACATATCCTTTGAACAAAGGAGAACCTATCAATATAGTCTTCTAATGTTTCATCATATTCCTGTTTAACCCTGAATAACTCATATTTCCTATTCCTTACACGACAATACTCTTGATATTTGTCTAAAAACACAGTTTCTGTTTGATCCCAAGTTCGTATGGAATTTGGATCTAAGCTCATGAACCAGTGAAATGCTCAATCCTTGAGTGTTGAGGGAAATTTTTTAAGTTTTTGATTGTCATTTACATAGTCATATGTTTGATACATTACTTTGAATTCAAACAAAAATTGATCAGGATCTTCAGATACAACACCTCAAAAGGTTGGAAGTACTGAAGGTGAAATGGTTTTCATGGGAGAGTTTTGTGTTGGATTCAAATGGATAGGATATTCAAATGTTTTGGAAGGTTGAGGCATATCCTGGTTATCTCCTTCATTATAGACATAGCCATGTTGGCCATATCTATCTAGATTGCCTCCCTCTGCCATTGTTTTTGGTTCCTTAGTTAAACCTATCCAAATTTCTCTCTCAAGAGGTCCAAGATCCTCTGTTGATAATGAGTCTGATGATTATTCTTTCTTAGGATGTTCTAGTGATGATGAGACTGGTGATTTTTCTTTCTCAAAATGTTCTAATGATGGTTAGACTAGTGATTTTTCTTTCTTAGAATGTTCTAATGATGGTGATACTGGTGATTTTTCTTTCTTAGAATGTTCTAATGATGGTGAGACTGGTGATTTTTCTTTCAATATTTTTGGTAATTCAAACACAGGTGATTCACCCCTTAGGTGTGAAGATCTCCTTAATGGAACAAGCCAGGGATCCCTTTGGATAATTCTACATTTTTCATCCCTAGAATTATTCATGTTTACTCTTAAATGACATAAATTATAGGTCAATAGTTGTTACTTTAACCAGCTGTTCTATTCAGATTTTATCCTGAATCTTCATAGCTCAGTCTAATTAACAACTATTGGATTGTTGTCACCTTCTAGCAACACAATTCCCCAACAAAAGCACCAAAATTATGGGTTGTCGTTACACACATCATTAATTCTCAATGAATTTGTCAATCCAGGGCAGTGTACAAGGCTATCTACGAAAGAAGGGGTGAACAGGGTTATAACTTAGGTCAATTTGGAGCAACAGGTCTTATTGGTGAAACCAATTGTGTGGGGGATTTAGGACATTCCTATCTCTAAATTGCATAAATTAAACCTTAATCTAAGTTACAAAAATGGAAACTAATCATTAACTACAGAAATGAAATCCTAATTACAGTTGCATAATGAGACCTAATTATGTTATAGAAATAACGATTGCAGAATTAGAAGTCTGATTATAATTGTAGAAAGGAAATCTATTTACTTTTGCAGCAATGGAAACCTAATTATAGCATAGAAATGAAACCCTGTCAAGGCTCTGTAACAGAAGGTTGTCAATCTTCTGTGTAGGGTTTGACAACAAAACATAAAATGTAGGAAATTACAAAAAATAGTAAATTTTGGAAATGACAGTCTGCAATAAATTGAAAGCTTTGCTGAAAGTGGAGATTACAACCAAACCATTAATCACAAGATTAATCTAAACATAAAATAATCTAAGATTGCAAATACCATTAGTTGTTTACAAAGGAATGAAATGACAAGTTCTACAACTCATTCTACTGCAGCAAAATCAGAATAAAAACCTATTGTTAGTCCTCCTCCTAGGTCTGGAAGTGGCCAACATCCTTGTACAGAAGAAGGTATGAGTCTCTCTCTCTAGATCTTACTCACACTAATTTACAAGCAATATGAAATAGAAATAGTACACTTTATTGATTCAAGCACATGATTACAATAATTCTATTGAAAACCTGTTATAGGACTGTAACAGTCACTTTTCTAATTATTGCCTATTTTCTCCTATATTTCTCTACTCTCTGCTTTCTCTATCCTCTACTAGCTCAACCTAAATGGGAGCCATATTTATAGATGTCCTAAGATCTACTGACTATCTCAAAATATCTAATCCTATTATGCTGCAACAATTCTTGGTTTTATCCTAGAAGAAGATCAAACTTGATCCTTCCATAAATGGTGGCTTTGGTCAGTAAGGACGGCAAAGTTAGATGGGAGATATTTTCCCTTACCCTTTTCAATATTTATTTCCCTTTTTCCAATGTCAGAAATTAGTCAAATCAAAAAGCACATTCTGTTTTCATTTCGAAGATAAGTGGCTCATTTCGAAGAGAATGCAATTCTCATTTCGAAGATCCGCTCATTTCGAAGACACTATGTTTTATCATTCTGAAGATATCTGTTCATTCCGAAGAGACTTCGAAATGAACAAATGTGTGCTCTTTAAATGATTTCCTCTGCATTTCTCATGTGGGTTATTTCTCAGGATTAGATTCCAATGGTCTTCATCTATTTCCATATGTGAATTCAATGCCTTGCCATTCATTGGCAGCTAGCTAGAATTTACATGGGAAAAACCAGTTTTTGCTGCATAGTAACAATTTACTTGCACTGTTGCCAAATTTAGGTCAAATAAATGCTTGATGCATATCAAAACATGATTAGTGAAATGCTACTATCAACCTAAGAATATATCATTTAGCAAGTCATAACAAAACAACATAAAACTTATGCAAAAAGCTATAAAAATTAGAATATAGCATTTTAGATACATTTATCATGCAAATAGTTAATACACATCATATTGAATTAACTTAACTAGCATATTAGATTAAACATAAGAGTTTGTAGGCAATTTCAGTGTTCAAAACATGTTATGATTGAGGCATTTCCAGGCCTCATCAATAAATTTGATATTCCCATGAAACTACCATTCAAAATCTTCCTATAAAGAAGAGGGAGTGATTCTCTCTCTCCAATATCTGATGAATCAAATGAACACATCTTGAATACAATGTTGCATCTTAAGATTTTTATTTTTATTTTAAAAAGTAATAATATTAGAGCAGTTATAAACCACCCTCTTAGATTCTAAGAGGGTGGTTTATGACCACCCTAATATACCCTATTAGGGAAGTTATAAAAGGCCCTAAAATACCCTATTATGGAAGTTATAAATTGCCCTAAAATACCCTAAGAAGGTGGTTTCTAACCACCTAAGAAGGTGGTTTCTAACCACCCTAATAGACCCTAAGATGGTGGTTTTTAAATTCCCTCATAGTGACAAACTAAGATAATTTTTGAGGATATTTTTAACATCCCTAATAGACCTTGAGAGGGTAGTTCTTCATCATCGTCGTATGACATAAATTTTTTATGATGCTCTCATAGATGGTAGCTAAATAATCATCCTTAAAGGTCTTTAAGGGTAGTTAAAAATCACCCTTAAAGACCCTTTTTGGTCTAGTGTAACTTATGTGTGCTTGTATTGATAACCCAAATATTATTAACATGAGTGCTTTTACATCCCTTCTTTATATTTTAGTTTGCTTACAATATCATTAAAATGTGTTTCAACTCCCGTGATTGTATCCCAAAGCTTTTCAGCTATAATTATTGTTTCATTTAATTTTTGAGTGAAATTTGGCCCTTTAAGTAACTAAGATTTTGAGAGATTTTGAATTTGACATGGCTAGGATTACTTATAAAAAAACTAATTTCTTCAAATTTTTCAATATTCAAAATGAAAATTGATCTTCTTGATTTTCTTCTCAATATTTCCCTTTAATTTTAATTATTTAAAAAAAATACCATTCAATTGTTTTTTTGGACAAATATCCTTTTATAATTTGTCCTCTTTGTAATTATTTTATAAAGTAATTTTATTTCTACCTTGAATTTATGTCATAACCCCTTGTTAATTTTTCCTTAAAAGTAAATATTTATTTCGAATAAACCTCGTTATAAAATAAATTAAACTCTTGCACCAAGAAATAAATTCCTTTTGCCTATTTTATTTTTAACTTTCTACCCGTTTTTATTAAAAAAATAATTCTCTCAAATTATATTCCTTTCAAATACCAACTCATCACAATGCGCCTTAGAAAAATGATTCTAAAACAAGCACTTTATAATATACCTTTTAGTTCTCCAAATTGAATTGTTCTACCATCCTTTTAATGGTGCAATATTTTCATGAACTCTTGCATCCATTTATTTGATTTTTGATTGACATATAAGATGGCTTAAAATATGATTTTGGCCTTTTAAAATTCCTACTCATTTTCTCTAGAGTAAACCACTCTACACTTCTTCTCCAAACTCTAACAAGCTTCTAAATCCTAGAGATGTGTGTTTGACTACACTAGTTGAATGTTATATTTGAGTTCTTACTTTTAGGATTTCTTTAGCTCCACTCAGTTATATAATCTGTGTAATGTTATTGGGATTTTATTTACCTTTATCTAGCTTCATTCAACATTCCTTCATACATAGTCTCCTATTCTCCAAGTGTCTTACCAAGACAAAAATCAACTTAAAAATTTTCTAGGCATCACAACTCAGCTTACAAATTCTTCAAGAATCACAACTTGGCTTACAAATTCTCCAAGCATCTTATCTCCTCATAGTCAAGAGTACTCAAAGTAACTAGCACTCATGTATTTTTTCTAATGCTTTATTTCCTCACAAACATGTATACATAGAATTTTATGTTTGAAAGCAAAAGTTACAAATATTATATCTCAAACAAAATATAGACTTATCATAGAATACTATCACAGGATTTCACTAGATTTCTTCCTATGGATCTCTTTTATAGATCTTATATCACTATTAGAAACAAGATATATTCAATGATCAAATCACAATGCAAGGTCAAATATTGTCAAAATATACCATACAAGGATAATAAAATTCTCTTATACGGTTACAAAAAATATTTCATACCAGAATTCTACTCATATATTAAAGCCATGACTCAAATGAATAAACACTCTATTCAAATGGATGATAGAAATATATAATGCTTGACAGTATAAAAGGATGCACTACAGTTCAATACAATATAGTATCTCTTACCATCCCTATAAATAGCCTTTACATAAAGTCTTAACATTTTATATTCTATTATCTCTTCATATCCTCTCAAACTCATGGGAGATATGACTCTTTAAATTTCTCATAGGATAAATATTGTATTTACCTTATAATAATGAAAAATACTAATGATTACATGAAACCAAATATTGACAAAATATTTACAAAGTAGTTACAAGGTACCAAATAATATAATATTCTCTAATTCTTAGTTGGTAGACCATATTTGAAACAATGATATATGGTGTCACATCATTATCCAATATGCTATCTCGTTAGTGCCTAGTTGGAAGCCTCTCAACCACTCACACACAACACATCGTAAACTCCCATTCATTGCAAGTATAAAATATTTTTAGTTTTCAAAGGTTTTGGAGGTATTTTTTGTGATTTGAGGGCTAAACTTATAGGGGCCATAACTTTGTCATATGTGATAATTTTGAGCCTCTTTTTTTAGTTCATATATGTTTTTGGGATATTCTACATTGGAAGTGTTATTTCTAATCATGACTATATGAAGGATTTTTTATTTGGACAAGAAAATCATGGCTTAACATGTGCCCTTGGTAAATGGTCCAAAATATGCTACTTCAAAAATCAAGATTGAACCTTTTCCCTAAAGTAAGGGTTTGCTCAAATATATGAATAAGGAACCTCAAGGGATGAATTTTGAAGAGAGAAAGTAGTTGTTCAAGGATAATAAGGACAAGGTTGTTAGCGTGATATAACTTCATATTATAAAGATCTATGAAACCATGTTAACAACATAATGAATCTCAAGCAATTTTATAACAAGTTTTAGGGGCTTTGTGATTGCATTAATTTCATATAAAATCATAGATTCAAGGAGTATCTTGGAACATTGACTATAGATTACTTGGATACCATTGATGAGTATATAATTTTTTTCAAGAAGTTGCAAGATGACATCCACACTACTAGAGGGATAACTATAGTTATAAAGGAGGAACACCAAATTGTGGATAATTAAAAAAATATTGAGATTCTCAACATTGTATTTAACAATGTCTTAGGGATATGGAATAGTTACTATTGTGTTTGAGATATTTTTTGTCTAATTTCTATATTTTGTTGCTCCTTTGATTGATTAAGTGTTAAAATATATTCTTCATCATTAGGCTTAATGAAATAGGCATAAGGATCATCTTCTAATCAATTAGGATCATGCAAAAGAAGTGATTTAGGATGAGACTAATAAAAAACCAAAGCAAAATATGAATAAATCTAAGAATATCTTCAAGAATTCAGCCTATGATTTTTGTAAGAAGGAAGGAAACAAAGTAAAAATTCTCCATATTCACATCAAGAAGCTTGAGAAAGAATTCAAACAAGATAATTATGATGCTACTCTCTTTTACGCTTAGAGTGAGGACTATTATGATAGTAAAATATCACATGCTCATATAGCTATTTATTTAGCATATTGGGCATCCACTTATTATGATTGGATTACAAATTCAGAGGAAAAAAAGCACATGAATGAGCACTAACACATTCTTTATTATACCATCACCTTATATTAAAGAGAAAGTAATATCATTGGAGATTATTCTTCCTTATAGGTGGAAGGAACATTGAGGTTAATATTAGATATTTTTCAATTGATGAGGTTCTTCATATTCCTAATGTAAGCCCCAATAGTTTAATTATTTATCGTATCACATACATAAACAAGAAGATATAATTACGAATTGATCAATGAATGATCAAGGATATTAATCATGAATTCAAATAGTTTTCTCTAGGTATTGTGATGAGTCAAATCAAATGTAAAAACTAGGTGATAAACTAAATCCTCCTACTTATTTATTTTAGGAGAGAGATTTTATGCATATGGAAGAACAAGTAGATGATGAGAGTCAATAATTAAAACATATACTTGGGAATATTAGTTATGGGTCACTTAAGTAAACGATTCATCATTATTTGTCTATTGGACTCCCTCTTATTTTTCCTTCCAATGGTGATTACAAGGGATTTTTTGGGAAGCATCAAAGATAGTATTTTTCAAAAGGAACAATGAGGTATGTCACACAACCCTTGTATCTCATTTGCAATGATATATAGACCCATGGATACACCATATCTTTCTATGAATAGGTGCTTTATTTTTTAGCTGATGTTTTCTCTTAATATGTATGGTTGTATGCTATTTGTATCAAAGATTAGGATTTTGAGAGATTCAAGGAGTTGAAATAACTAATAGGGAATTAACTACAAAGAAATATCAAGTGTCTCAAGATCAATAAGGAATGTGAACATATGAGAAATACATTTTTGGATTTCTTGACTCTTCATGGTTATTTTATTTCAATGGACTATTCATTATACTCCCCAATAGAATGCATTAGCCAAGACAAAGAATAGAGTGACTATGGAGATGGCTTATTGCATGCTTCATGCTAAGATTATGAAGTATAAATTATATGGAGATGTCATCACTTATATAGCATAAATAATCAATAGAGTTCCTACTAAAATAGTTCAGTCTATAATACCCCTTGAGAGGTTGATATGTGATAAGTCCCATGTGTCTTAATTCTATATCTTTGGGTCTTCAACATGGGCTCACATACCTAAAGATATTAAAAATGAAGAGGCATCAAAGAGTCATAAATATATTTTTATGGGGTATTTAAATACCTCTAAGGAATATAATATTTATAATCCTTAAAGGCATGAGGTTCTATTCAAGGAAATATGATTTTGATTCTTCAAATAGCCCCATCAAGTTCTTTTCTAGATCATTTGGACAAATATCCTCTTGTTACTTTGAATACTAAAGAAACTTCTTCATATATTCTTATGGTCACTATTCCTATTGGTGCTTCCTCTTACCTTATAGTGAAGGTTCTATACCTATAAATTTGATCACATGTTAGATAGCATTATATTTAGTTCATTAAGTATTGGATTCTATGCAAGATGAGATTGATACACTAGTTTCATGTGCCATAATGATGAATGTTGATGTTTTGTGAGTATGATTTGAATGCTTTAGTTTTAGCTTTTAATTTTTGCTTCATCTTAGGGAATTCTTAGATCTTCCAAAGTTTTTATGCCAATCAATTGGTTTTAAACTCTTTAATAGGATTCTTAGCCTATTTTTTCCATGGAACAATATTTGAAGGCCCCTTCTCATTCCTTTACCCTCAAGGGTTAGTAAATTTGAAGATTCACTCACTTAATCCCATGCCAAGGACCAACTAGAATGGAAATATATAATTTTTTTTATAGTATGAATATGATGAAGAACTAGATATAGGAGCTTATTCTTGTTATCAAAAAGAAAAATGTTGTTGGGTGCAAATGGGTTTATAGAACCAAGTGCACTTTGGATGGTGAGGCAGATAAGCATAAGGTATGCCTTGTTGCTAAAGGTTTCTATCAAAAGCAGGGAATTTACTACTTATATATATTTGTCCTAGTAGATTGGATGTTTAGAAGTTTTTACCCATAGTTGCTTCCTATGGTTGAAAGGTATATTAGATGGATGTGAAGAGATCCTTACTCCATGGTGATCTCGAGGAGGAGATTTACATGTAGTAACCATCTAGTTTTGATCTTGAGGGTTCCAACCCATTAGCGTGTCATTTCACTAAGTACTTATATGGACATAAGTAGGTATCGCATGCCTGATCTGAGAATATTAACTCCTTTCTTATCTATAGGTTTTGGTGATGTGAGGACAAATATGATGTTTGAATTAAACATCAAGATGTAAAGACATTGATGATTTTGTTATATGTGGATGATATTCTCATCACAAAAAAATCACCCATCTTGATTTAGGACATGGATTCATGACTTCATGCTACCTTTGAGAAGACAAATTTAGGGCTTCAACATTACTTCTTAAGCATTCAAATTGATCATACTTTATTTGGGATTACCATCTCATGAATAACGTATATCTTGAATCTTCTTTAACATTTGAATATGGAGGATTATAAAGTTGGTTTAAATAATTTTGCATTTGGATTAAGTCTTTGAGTAGATTACATGAATCCCTTGGTGGATGGCACTTTATATCACTCCTTTATAAGAGGTTTGTTTTACCTTCCTCACACTCAACTAGACATTTCATTTACAATAAACAATTATACAAAGTATATCCATTCACCTCATAAGAATCATTAGATCATGGTCAAGATGATTCTTTGATACATCAGAGATACCTATTAGATGGGTATTCATTATTTAATTGGTGCACTTATATGGGTATTCACTATTTAGTTGGTGCACCTCTAATTTTAATAGGTTTCTCAAATGTAAACTAGGTTGGTTGTTTGTATTGATGGTGATCGACTATAGGTTTTGTCTTCTACCTTTGTTGTGGCTTTATTTCATGGTGTTCTAGATGAAAAGCTACTATTTTTGAGTCTCCCATGAAGGCTAAATATTATTCTACCAATGAGGCTACCAAACACCTTCAATCGATATATATGATCTTAGAGCAAAGTGGGCATTCAATAGTCTCATCCAACCACTCTTCATTATGATAAATATAGCACCATCCAAATTATCTATAATCTAATTTTCCATAAATGGACTAGGAACATTGAGATTTGAATATACTATGCACAATGGCTTTACGCTAGTGGGATGTTTGATTTTGTTTTTGTTTCATTAGTAGAGTAGACAATATATATTCTTACCCGGATCATGTCTAAAGTACCATTTGTGCATTTGTATGAGTATATTGGCATAGAATAGTAACCCTTAAGGGGAATTACTAATGGTTTTCTTGGGGTAATGAGAAGAAAAAAAAGGAAAAAAAAAAAAATTTTTTTTTTTGGGGGGGGGGGCAAAAGGGGGGGGGGGAGGGGAGGGAGGGAGGCGGGAAAGGAGAGGGAGGGAGAGGGGAGGAGAGAAAAAAAGAAAAAAGGGGGGGAGAGGGGAGAAACCAGGGGGTGGGAAGAGCTCCAAAAGCACCAAGAGATTATCATTGGGCATTGGTAAAATTGAATTACCACTTGATATTGATATTTGAGTCTAATGATGGATCAAACAAAGGATTTTGTATATCCAACTAGAATTAATGGAAGAGATTCTATTATCATTAAGCCATATCTAGTCATTCCATATATTATGGGTGGTTGTTCCTAACTTTATAAGGACCTCACAAGGTATGAAAGCCACAACTAAGCCATAAGACTCTTTGAAACTAAAGGGAATGGAGCAATAATTGTGGATCTAGTTCCAAGTAAGAATTGAGTAGCTAATCAGATCCAAAATATCTCTTATTCTATTAATACCTTTATTTAGAAATGTTAGACCTTGAATAGCACTGCACAAAGCTAAAGTTTTATCATTATGGAGGATAATTTTATTCCACAAAAGACTATTTAGACCGATTATTAGATCATGTCTGATGAAGTCATAATTAAGCTAATAAATGAGAACTGATTGCCAAGTTTTGTAGTTATAGGTAACTAGAATAGATACTTTAATTTTAAAATATGGCATATTAAGGATATTATCCTCCCATGGAGTTTCTTTCCATTTAACTTTGCGAGTAGCTAGAGATATTTTGTAACGAAATAGGTGTTTCCAAATTTTGTCTCCAATGATGGCTCTAGTAACCTATTTTGCATCCAAACGTTGTCTCCAGTGATGGCTTGAGTATAAAGTTTCCATGAGATAGTTGTCATTCATACCTCCCCATCCGATTTGGTCCATAAAACTTTATGAATTTTTTGAGTTAATTTATTATAGGCTTCTTTGGAGGCCATCCAACAAGAGGAGTAATAAACATGAGAGGCTTCCATAATTTTATTTACAACTTGATTTCTACCTGCTAAGGAATGAAACTAATTTGGCCAAGCATTAAATTTCTTTTGAAGTCTTTCCATAATCTAGTTCCACATATCTTTAGGAGAAATATTAATCACAAAGGGGATTCTCAAGTATCGTACAACCATTCCATAAGGGATGATCTTCCACTCAGTCAAGGAGTTGCATCCACTAGGTGATGAAGATGTATATAAGACTTCAGTTTGAGTGGTTGATACGAGAGCTAGAGACATCACAAAATAATTGTACAATTTCTTTAACCGTTTCCACCTCTTATTGGGTATTTTGAATAAAAATAAAGGAATCATCAATAAAATGTAAGTTAAGAGCATATTTATCCCCATGAAGCTTAATACCTTGAATGAGGCCATCAGAATGAGCCTTATGAAGAAGATAACCAAGAGCATCGGTAGTCAAAACATACAAAAAAGGAGTAAGAGGGAAACCATATTTGATAGACCGTTGTAGAGGTAAGGAGGGGCATAGAGATTCATTAAATTGAAAATTTTTGAAGCATCACCAAAGAGCATACCAATTTGATTACATAATTATAGACAAAAACCAAGCCAAGAGAGCATACTAAGAATAAAATGACATCTAATTCTATCATAAGCTTAGTCAAAATCTAACTTAACCAAGAGGGAATATTTATTGGAGTCAATAGCCCATTACAATTTTTCCTAGGCCATCATAGGATTATCTAAAATATAACAACCTTTTAAAAAAATGAATTGTTCTCAATAAACAAAAATTTGAGCAATATTTTTAATTTTTAAAGCTATAACTTTATCTATAATATTGTACAAAATATTGACAAGGGTAATAGGTCTCCAATTGGATATTTGGTTACGAGTCGTACCTTTAGAAATAATTTTGATTAACCTTGCATTGATATAAGCTCTAAGGGAATTATTATGGAGAGCCTCGAAATAATCATGATGAAGATTAGAGGAAAGGATATGCCAATTTTTTTAAAACTCTACTAGAAGGTCGTCCAAGCTAGGAGCTTTATCATTATTCATAGAAAAAAAGCATTTTATAGATCATTAATAGAAAGAGGATATTCAATTTGATCCAAAATAATAGGATGTACTAGAGAGGGAATATGTTCCTGCACATATTTCATTAAGACACATTAGATGTCATCCCTTGGCTGCACTATAAAAATTTGAAAGAAATGAGTTACAAAAAGATTCATGATCACTTTAGAGTTGAAAAGAGAATGACCTAAAGGGTCCTCCAAATTAGTAATCCTTTTCAAAATATTTTTTTACCTCAAGTAGTTAAAAAAATAGTTCCCTTGCCTCGAGAGATCAAATTGAGACTAGATCTAACATGCACCCCTTTAGCATGGTAAGACTCATAAAATTTTGCCTAATTTTCAACATTAGCTAGATCACATTAAACAATAATGTGTTAGGAGATGAAGTCACTATCTATATTTTTAATGTTCTTCAGTAAAATATAGCTCTAGATGTTAGACTACATGTGTCTAGGATACAAATATCTAGCTACAGACATCTAGACTATAGACTTCTATATGTAGATGCCTAGTCTACAAATTTCTATCTGCAAATGTCTATCTATAGACATATAGCGAAAATTATCAATATTACATACATCTAGTCTATAGACATCTAGACTATAGAAATCTAGACTATAGACATCTAGACTACATATGTCTAGACTATATACATCTAGTTTGCAAATGTCTATCTACAAATGTCTAGTCTACAGATGTCTATCTACAAATATCTAGATAGGTAGCTACAAACATCCAAATGGGTAGCTATAGATGTCTATATTGGTAGATGCATATGTCTAGATAGGTTATTCTATATGTCTAGTTATAGATATCTAGATGGGTAGTTCCAAACGTCTAGCTCTAGACGAGTAGCTGCCAGACATGTAGCCCTAAAAGATGAAATGAACAATTTTTGGAGTCTTCCTTTGGTAGAGGAAACAAATAGCTTTTGGAGCCTTCCTTCATTTATCTATAAAAGGGGAATGACCTATTGCATGTACACAAGTTATCTAAATGTAAATATTACTGAAATAAATAAAAATAAAGAAGCTACTATTAACCTATGGTTTTTCCTTCACATTGCAGGTTTCCACATAAAATATCTATGTTACTATATTTTTGTGTTATTATATTTTCTACTTGTAGGTAAAATTTTGAATTTAAACTAACATTTGGTACCAAAGACTACGATTTTGTGTGAGTGGAAGCTGAAACAATGACAGGAGGTGTAACCAACTTTGATATTGAAAAATTTTATGGAAAGAACTTCGCCCTATGGAAGATGAAGGTGGAGGATTTGTTAGTTTAGAATGACCAAGCTTTAGCCTTGAAAGGGGTTGTGAGTAAACCAAGTATCATGAAATATGAGGAGTGGGTAATACTAGATAGGAAGGCAGTTTCTACAATTTATCTCTACCTAGCAAACTCTATCTTGTTCAATATTATTGAAGAAAATATTGCAGAAGTCCTTTGGCAAAAGCTTGAAAAGTTGTATGAAATAAAATTAGCAACAAATAAGGTTTTTCTAAAAAAATAGCTTTATAGCCTAAGGATGAAGGAGGGTTCATTTGTGGTAGAGAACTTGAATGAGTTTAATAACCTTATCAATAAATTAGTTTTAGTTAATGTGAAGATGGAGGATGAGGATAGAGATATGACCCTAATTTTTTCCCTCTTGAACACTTGGGATCATATGGTGATGACCATAAGTAATTCATAATCAGTAGATCTAAATTTTGATGATGTGGTAGCCACTTTGTTGGTAGAAGAGTTGAGGTGGAAAACATCTCTAGAATCCTCAACCAATGAAGACCTATCTATGAGAGGTCGATCTTTCGTGAGGAGTAAACAAGGTAGATCACAATCTAGATCAAAGTCTAAAGGATGCAAGCAAAAAGGGAAGTGTTGGCATTGTGGGAAGCCATGGCACTTAAAGGACTATTGGCAATTAAAAAAGGAAAAGATTGGTGAAAAGTAAATTCAACCATCAGTTGAGGCCAGTAAAATAGATTCAAGAGAGATGACAACATGTGAGGCTTTCTGTATCAACAACAACAAATTTGTTTTATATACCTGGGTATTGGACTCGGGTGCATCTTTCCACATGTCTCCTCACAAAGACTAGTTTGACAAATATCAACCATACTATGGTGGGATGGTCTACTTAGGTGATGATCATACTTTAGAAATTATGGGAAGAGGGGATATAAGGATTAGGTTAGATGATGGTAGAGAAAGGATGTTATGTGATGTACAACATGTGCCTGATTTGTGAAATAATCTTCTCTCAATCAAGATGATGGATAAGTTAGGGTATTCTTTCAATTTCAGTAACAAATACTACAAAATTACTAGAGGAACTCTTGTAGTAGCAAAAGGATAATCTTATGGGATCCCATACCATTTATGCAATGATACGATGACAAACCATGATGCAGTAATGCTATGGAATCAATGCCTGGACATATGAGTGAAAAATATCTAAAAATTATGCATGAATAAGGTATGCTTTCTGGTATTAAGTCTTGTAATTTAGACTTATGTGAGCATTATATTTTTGGTAAACAAAGGAGGGTTCAATTTACTGCAAATCCTGGTAAGAGTTCATATTTTTTATAACTTATATTCATATATATTTGGACCAATCCTTACTCGATCCTTAAATGGTGCTATCTATTTTTTGACTTTTATAGATGATAATTCTAGGAGAGTGTGGGTTTATTTTTTGAATAAGAAGTCAAAATATTTGTAGAAATTTAAAGAGTTCAAAGAGAAAAGTTTGTGCAAGCCTATTTTATATCTTAGGTAAGGTAATGAGGGTGAATATTGCTCCAAGGAATTTGATAAATTTTGTATGAAGGAATTAAGCACCAGAAGACTGTACCATATACTCCACAACAAAATGGTGTGGCTTAGTGGATGAATTGCACAATCATGGAATGTGCAAGAAGCATGCTCAGTGCATCCATGTTGGATAATTTTTTTTGACTAAAGGCTATTAATACAGTTGTTTACCTTATTAAGAGGTCACCTATAGCTGCGTTGGATGGACAAATTTTATAGGAGGTTTACTGTTGTAAGCCAGTTGATTGCTCTCATTTGTGTACCTTTGTTTGCGATGCATTTTCCCATGTACCTAAAGAGAGGTCTAAACTTGACCAAAAGTCAAGCAAGAGTGTTTTTCTTGGCTATGGAGATACAATGAAGGGATATAGACTATGGGATCCTACTTCCCACAAGGTAATTATTAGTCGGGATACTATTTTTAATGAAAAGTACATGCAAAGTAAGGAGGTACAACAAAATCCTAATGTTGTACTAGTTGAAGTAGATATGAAAATAGATGAATATGAAAATCATCATGCTAAAGTTTTTGATCAACATGCAGAACAACAAGTAGAATAACTAGTAGAACAACAAGTAGAGTAGCCACAACAATCACAAGACTATGAACCACAATCAACAGATCATTGGGTTAGAAGATCTACACATCCACAAAAGTGTTTAGAAAGGTATTATCATATTTATCAATCCTATTTTTATTTGTTCACTAATGATGGTGAGACTATTTCATTTCAAGAATCTAGAGAGTTCAAGAATGCATAAAAGTGGAGGAAAGCCATGGAGGAGGAAATCAAGGGACTTTGCAAGAATAAAATATGGGAACCTATGGATATCTTACTTGGAAGAATAGCTATTGTAAATAAGTGGGTGTAAAAAGTAAATAAGGACAGTTATGGGTTAATTAGAATGCTATAAAACTCACTTGGTGGCAAAATGTTATGTGAAAAATTCAGGTATAGACTTTAATGAAATTTTCTCTCTGGTTGTGAAATAGAGTTTTACTTGCACTTGTAGTAGAACAATATTTAGAACTAGAGAAACTTGATGTAAAGACTAATTTCTTGCATGGTGATCTCAAGGAGGAGATTTATATGGAATAACCTGAGGGCTATGAAGAAAGAGGTAAAGAGCGTTTAGTTTGAAGAATCAAGAAATATTTGTATAGGTTGAAACAGGTTCCAAGGATGTGGTACAAAGAATTTGACACCTTAATGAAGAGCCAAGGTTTCTGTAGAAGTGAAGCTAACCATTGTGCATACTATAAGAGGCTTGATGATGCTAATTTTATTATTTTGTTATTATATGTTGATGATATGTTGGTTGTAGGACCCATCATGAAGAAAATCATTGATATTAAGGCTCAATTGGATAGGATATTTGAAATTAAGGATTTAGGAGCAACAAACCAAATTTTAGGGATAAAGATACAAAGGGATAAAATAGGAAGAAAAATCTGGTTAAGTCTAAAGTCATAAATAAAAAATATTTTGTAGCACTTCAATATGCAAAATGCAAAACCAGTTAGTACTCCATTTATTTCACACTTAAAATTTGCTTGCAATCAATGTCCTATAATAGAAGTAGAGAAGACAAGAATGTCTCATGTACTCTACTCATCAGTAGTAGGAAGCCTCATGTATGCCATGGTGAGCACTAGACTAGATATTGCTCAAGTAGTGGGAGTTGTTAGCCGGTACATGGTAAATCCTGGTAAGGATCATTGGAATGTAATGAAGTGGATACTTAGTTATTTAAGAGGCACTTTAGATGCTGCTATTTACTATGGATCAAATAATTTACAAGTTATAAGTTTTGTGAATTTTTATTATGGTGGGGATAGATATGGGAGAAATTCCACTACATGATATACTTTCATTCTTGCTGGTGGAGCTATGAGTTGGATTTTTAAGTTGCATTCTATGGTGGATTTATTAACCATTGAAGTGGAATATATTGCAGTGACTCAGGTTATCAAAGAGGTAATTTTTCTAGAGCGATTGTTGGGTGACTTCAAGATAATACAAGAGAAAATTGCATTGCATTTGTGATAGCTAAAGTGCTATTCAACTAGTGAAGAACCCAACATTTCATGATCGCACAAAACACATTGATGTTAAGTACCATTTTATAAGAAATATGGTAGAAGAAGGTAGGATCCTAGTGCAAAAAATTGATACTAAAGTGAATCCTATAGATATGCTTACAAAGCCGATCAAGACAGATAAGTTTGAGTGGTGCAAAAATTCTTTGGTCTTGTTGAAAATGTAATAAGAGTAGCATTGGGTAATTGGTATTGTATGGAAAAATATAGACAAATAATTCTTGTATACTGACTCCAAGTGGGAGAATGTTAGGATATGAAGTCACTATCCATATCTCTAATGTTATTCAATAAAATGTAGCTCTAAATGTTAGATTGTAGGCATCTAGGCTGTAGATGTCTAGTTGCAGATGTCTATTTGTAGACATATACACTACAAATGTCTAGTTTGTAAGTATATAGCTATAGATGTTTAGATTGTAGACTTCTAGACTGTAGATATCTAGTCTGTAGACATCTATCTACAAATGTCTAGTCTATAGACATCTAGCTACAGACATCTAGCTATAGACATCTATCTACAAAAGTCTATCTATAGACATCTAGACGTGTAGTTGCATATATCTAGATGAGTAGTTGCATATGTCCAAATGGATAGCTACAGATGTCTAGCTCTAGATGTCTAGACAGGTTTTTCCAAGCATCTATCTCCAAATGTCTATATGGGTAGTTCCAAACGTATAGCTCTAGAAGATGAAACAAATAGTTTTTGGAGTCTTCCTTTGGGAGAGGAAATGAACAATTTTTGGAGCCTTCCTTTATTTATCTATAAAAGGGGAATGACCCCTTGCATGTACACAAGTTTTCTGAATGCAAATATTACTAAAATAAATAAAAATAAAGAAGCTACCATTACCACGTGGTTTTTCATGCACATTGCAGGTTTCCACATAAAATCTATGTGTTACTATTTTTCTGTGTTATTGTGTTTTCTACTTGCAGGTAAAATTTTGAAGCTTAACTAACAAAATTTTAGTGGGGTCTTTCATAAGCATGGAATGAAGATGAGAGATATGTTTATGAAGGTGACTCTATTGAATCTTCTTCCTCTTGAAAATAGAGTGTCCATACCATCTAAGAGATGAGACTATTTTGGAAGTAGTTGTTTCAAACCATTTGATTCAACAAGTATTACTCATTGGTCTAGAAAATATTTTCTAGACTTGCTCTATGAGGTGGTAGTAGGTAGGACTATCAAGGTGGACCACATTTAATTTGAAAGGAAGTGACATGTAATTAAGGGAGATAGAGAAATTTTGGATAAGAAGATAAGATAGGAAGGTGATTAGACAAAGTTATGTGAGAAAGGACATGAACTTGCTTGTGGATGGAGAATTTATCTAGGAAATAATTACTAAAATAAAATCTGTCCAGACAAACAAGCTTCCTAGAAGAACCTTGACGATAGTTGGACCACGTAAACCAATTATCTTTGTGAGAGGAGGCTTTACCAAATAGAGGGTCATGCACACAAAAATTATTATAACATAACAACCAACTACCAAATTCAACTTTAGAAAGAGGTTTACTACCAACCCAACTTTTGCCACTAGGATTTTCAATCATATTAAAGGCACCTCCAAGGTTTCATTCTATAGGAGGGAGAGACACAATTAACCATTCTCATAGGGATATACAACTAGGAGGGTCATTGGGAGTATAGATAAGATAAAATCCAAAAACCTAAAAGTTGAGAGCCAATCTAACCCACATAATGGTGAGCATATCTTCACCATGGTCTAGAATAGCATAACAAAAATACTTGGATATGGAGAGGAGAACACCTACTTTACCATTTGTATGAGAAGTAGTAAATGCAGATGCATATCCTCGACTAATGACATCCATACAATGGGTGAGAGAATGACCAATGAATTTTAGTTCTTGAAGGCAAATAACATAAGTATGATGTTCTATTACAACTTTTCAAACTTGAAACTTGTGGTAAGGGGGGGAGAGCCCCCTAAAATTTCAAGATAGAAGATTTAAATTCATGAGAGGTGATTTAAAGGCTGCTTGATCTCATGAATTAGAGGTTGGAATATATTTTTATTGATAGGAAACAATTGTGTGTTGTCCAAAAGGGTTTTTTGAGTAGCAAACTTATTTTGGGAAATATTAGAGAAGGATCTAGAAAGATCTTTAATAGAGGGTTTTTTTCCTCTGTATGGAAGGAGTGATTTTGAGGGGGTTGATGAACGTTGTTGCTTACCTACCATTCTCTACCCATCTATCATAAAACTATGTTTAAAGAGTTGCGATGAAGAAATGAGAGCTAACTCAAGGATCACGATTGAATCTAGTGGGGCTTGTGGATTAACTGAAGTATTTGAGGATTTAGTTTGAGCCATGGAAGAGGCAAGAGGGTTATTTGGGGGAAAAAAATAAGAAGGAGAAGGTATTTTAAGAACTAGTGGATGTTGAGGGCCATTGTTAGGAAATTTCTTAGCTAAATTTTGCGAAGCGGCTTCCACATGAGGGCCATTAGTTGGGAATTTTCCTACATTTTTTAAAGTGGTGGCTTCCATTTGTCTTTTTTAGCTATTTTGTTTTGGTAATTTCTAATCAATTGTCCAACTTGTCTACAATAAAAACATGCATAAGGTAAGTTTAGGTAGATAAGAGGTTGACTAACATGGAAACATGACTCATTAAATTCAAGGGAGGGGGTTCACACAAATACGAGGGTGCACTCTATAATTAGATAGTTTTTTCTAGAACAGGGTGAGACCACAAAACCTTACCAATAAGAGCAACAATTTTATTGAGAAAGGGACAACATGAGAGAGATAGAGATAAAAAGGGAAGTTCTATCCAATGAGGGTATTTTACCCTAGAGGGACCCTCTGGATGAAAATCCAAAGACCAACCTTGAAGATAACAAGTTAACCCATAGATAACCCATGTTCCGTATTGGAGGGCTTTTTAAGCATGTTTGGGATTTCTAAAGGAGACTACTATATACCATATTTTCAACCCTCAAATAGCCTCAAATATACATCCTCTAGTATTTTTCCAAAATCCCTTAACCTATTTAAGAAATTCAGCCTCAGGCAATATCCCCTATAAAAAATAAAATGATAGTACGTTCAGACAAGTCATTAGCTACTTCAACAAAGGATTTAGAAAGAACAATTGAAAGGGGATTATCTTGCTTTGCATGTGGTTGAGGTGGTGTTGGATTAGGGTTTGACGGGTCAACGGTGCAACCCTTTGGTAAGCTCTTCTCGCTCTTTGGATTTGCAAGCTTCTCCATGGAACTGTTTGCAAGGTTCCTAAGGGGAGTCAAGGGAACCTGAGATTCAAGAACATTAAGGGATGAAGTTTTGTCCATCATAGAAACCTTACATCCTATGCAAACATTTTTTCTATACCCAAATGCTTCTCCATTGTATAGTTGGGCTTGTCGTCGGATGACGACAATTGTCCCAAATCTTCACTCTAAGCTATTATGATATGCAACAAAGAAAAGTTTTCAAACCCATAAGCTTAAAACCCTAAAGTTAGCATAACTTCTAGCATAACTCGAAGGATGGACCAAACCTCTAAAAGTTGCATAGCTTCCAGCAAAGCTCCGAGGATGGGTAAAAACATTATAATTAGCACAACAAATTTTCGAGTGTCGTTTCTTTGTTTTTTCACCACAAATATTTGAGATGTCGTGGTCTAGATTTTAATCTTGAACATATATTTTACTCACAGTGCCATATTTCCTATTTTTTTTTATGGTTCAGTCTCCCAAGTTCTTTAGTTACATGTCCAACCATTGACAACCACTGCTTTTTTTTTTAAAGTGAGGATGGAATAAAGTTTAAAAAGTTAACACATACACATTTAGGTGGTAAAATTTTAAGAAATGATAAAAATGTTTAAGATTGAAAGGTAATATTTTATGAACTTATAAGGAAAATAATTTTGAGTTAATCTCCCGTTTTAACATAATAATCAAACAATTTTTTCAACGCAAAACATAAAATATAGTTTTTAAATATATAAGTAAATTTATATTTGTGTTGTGTGTTTTAAAGAATGTTAAAGGATGTAAAGAAATGGAAACTCCATAATATATTATTCGGCCGCTTATCCATTGGACCAAACGCTAGGCCTACTATATTTACCATTATATTCATAATTATAACCTAAATCTCGTCTGAACACAAACTTTCAGACATTAATAGAGAATAATTTGGTCCAAGAACTGACATGTCATACCATTCGCATTGTGGAAGCCTCACACGTTTAACGACGACAAGCGTCTTTGACAAATTGATTTGTCGCTCGCACAAAATGCATCAATGTTTACCGCATTTCCCCCAGTTACCGCGCATTATCTATAAATTCTGATCACATATTCCATAGCGGAAGCCGCTGTAGTAATTTTGAGATGACTTCGACCATGTTCTTTCTTAAATGATTCCGAGAAACACTTCCATATAGAAATCTCGTCGACCTAGGAAGAAATAATCTTGCAGTCCGCGTTAGATGGCATGCTCACCGAATTTCATAGCTTTGGTCGCACCGTGGGAACTCCGTGTATAGTTTAATAGTTTGATCCATGGAAGGAGTAGACAAATAAATTATTAACAATAAGAGTTGTACGTAGTAAGCTTTTTCATTATATATAGTATAAGGTAGGGTGATTATTCCAAGTGCAATTTACGCGTCTCATCAGCAACAAGAGAAGAAAGAGCCCAGATATTCTTCTTTCCCAGATCTGAGAGAGTCACTGGATAGACAATATACGACATACATTACGTAACAAGAAGAACCACCAACCTCTGCACAAAAAGAAGAACCACCAACCGCTGCTCCTCCTTGTTACCCTGAAATGGGTCACGCACAGCAACAGCCTACGCCTCAACATCGTGGTCCTCCAACCCAGTGGAGCACTGGACTTTTCGGTTGCTGCGATGATGCTCGCAATTGTATACATTACTTAGCATTACTGTCTTTTTTCCTTATTGTCATTATTTGGGTAGTATTTTTTTATGTAATGTTTGGTGGGATCCCAGGTTGCCTGGTGCCCTTTCATCACCTTTGGCCAAATAGCTGAGGTAGTCGACGAGGGTTCTACTTGTAAGCCTAAGCAAACCCACCTATTAATTTGTGAAGTTGAATGTGAATTATGTATATTGAGCATGTGTTGTGTTGTAGGTGCAGCATGCGCCGTGAGTGGACTGGTGTACGGTGCACTACTATATTTCACGGGATTTGGGTCTTGTTATTCGTGCTTGCACCGAACAAAGATGAGGTCCAAATTCAACTTGGCTGAAAATCCATGCGGAGATTGTCTCGAAAGGGAAGGTCCAAGATACTTTCAAATATGTAAGAAAAAGGTTCATAGCACTAGTTTCTCTAAATACAATCAAAGAGATTAGTATAAGGAAATGAAAGGAATATGAATCAAAGTGGTTAAAGACAATATCAATCTTAATATCAATACAATTCTCAAGGATAACAATAACTTTAGCCTTAATACTTTCAATGTTAGTATTATTTTCAATATTTGTATGGTCATCAACAACAACCACAGTTACAATATAGAGAAACCAAAAAGAAATTTTAGTTTAAGAAATTCATAAAATTCAAGAATTAAAATAAATTATTGAAGAAAATGAATTCAAAGCTCTTTCAACAAAATTGATAATCAATAAAGATGTATTTTTATCAAATAGTTCTAAAGGTACTAATTTTAAAGTTGTTATAGAATATCAAGATACAATAAGGTAACATGATAAGACCAAGATAGAAAAGAACAAAATAAAGAAGCATAAGAAGAAGATCAGGAAAATTTAGAAAAAAAAAAAAACAAAAAGAGAACAAAGCAAGCACAAGTCCTAGGATCACTTGAATATTGATGACAAAGACGAAGACCATGATTGAACACTTTAAAGTCTTCAATAACAAAATAATGTAATACAAGGGGGTGTTGAAGCATATTGCATTATTTGGTACATCCTAATGTACCCACATGGTACCTTCATGGTACATTTATAAATATTAGAATACGTTTGAATCATAGTTTAGAGTGTGAATTATATTTCTTTTTTTATGTAAGTGTGAATGTGTAGGAAATACACAAGTGTCATGTAAAGTTGTAATGTGCAAGAAATGCACAAGTGTCATGTGAGTTAGAGTGCAAGTGTATGTTGAGTCTATGTGCACAAGTGTCTTGTATGAGAACAAATATGTAATGTAAAGATGTGCAAAAGTGTCTTAGATTAGGGTGTGAAAGTTATAGAAGTATAAGAGTCATGTATAGGTGTGCATATGTTATAGTGTCAAGTGTTCATCAAGTATGCAAGTGGCAAGTAGTTAAGCCAAGAGTCATGAGACTTGGCATATGGAGAGCTATAGTCAAGTATCCAAAGAGTCACACTACTATGGCTATATTATGGAGATAATGCTCCATAAGATAGAACATCAAATACAAGGAGAACAAGTATTATCATTATTTTGTAAGAGAAAGAGAAGCAATAAAGCTTGTATACTTTTTGAGCAATTAATATTGTAAGTTATATTTCATGCATAGTACATGAATTATTAAGGCTATTTACATTAATAATTCTGCATATTATTGAATGTTATTTGATTTATTATAATCCTTGTTATACACATTAATTTGCTCATATTATTCTACTCATATCATTATCTTGACCTTATATTATTGTGGCTATAATATATTTGATCTTGTGAGATTTAAACTATGATATTTTATGGTAGTACTAAGGCTTGAAAATCCATCATTCATTACAAGTATAAAATATTTTCAATTTTCAAAGGTTTTGGGGTCATTTTCTGTGATTTGAGGGCTAAAATTCTAGGGGCCATAGCTTTGTCATAAGAGAATTTTGAACATTTTTTATAATTCATATATTTTTTGAGATATCTAAATTGGAATTTTTATTTCTAATCATGTCTATATAAAGGATTTTGTATTTGGAAAACAAAATCATGGCTTAACATGTGCCCTTGATAAATGGTCCAAACTATGCCACTTGGAAAATCAAGATTGAACCTTTATCTAAAGTAAGGGTTTGCTCAAATATATGAATAAGGAACCTCAATGAATGTATTTTGAATGAATGAATCCCTCTAGTAGTATGACATCCATACTACTAGAGGGATTACTAAGGTGATAAGGTAGGATCAACAAATTATGGATAATTAAAAAAGTATCGAGATTATGAACATTGTATTTAACAATGTATTAGGGATATATGAAATAGTTATTGTTGTGTTTGTGATATTTTTTGTCTACTTTCTATATTTTTCTCCTCCTTTGATTGATGAAGTGTTCAAATACCTTCTTCACCATAAGGATTAAAGACATAGGCATAAGGGTCATCTTCTAACCAATTAGGATCAAGAAAAGATGTGATTTAGGATGAGACTAATAAAAAACAAAAGCAAAATGTTGAAGAATACTAAGAAGCCATTTAAGAATCCAACCTGTGATTTTTGTAAGAAGAAAGGAATAAAGTAACTTTTTTTCATATTCATATCAAGAAGATTGAGAAAGCATACAAACAAGGTGGTGATGATTCTACTCTCTTATATGCTCAGAGTAAGGACTATTATGATAGTGAATTATGATAATATTATGTAGATATTCATTTAACATATTTGAAATCCACTTCTTATGAGTGGAGTTAGAGGTGACAAGGCATATGGCCAATCATTGACACCTTCTGCATGATACTAGCATCTTATATTTAAGAGAAAGTAGTATCATTAGAGATTATTCTTCCTTATAGGTAGTAGGAATGGCGAGGTTAATATTAGATCATTTTCACTGATAAGGTTCTTCATGTTCCGGGGGTGGGGGGGTCCCCCCTTTTTTTTGGGGGGGGGGGGGGGGCGGTGTTTTTTTTGCCCTTTTTGGTGGTTTTGGGGGGGGGCCCCCGGGGGGGTTTTTTTTTTAAAAAAAAAGGTTCTTCATGTTCCTAATGTAGGTCCCAATATTTTAACTATTTATCACATCACATACATAAACAATAAGATAAAATTATGGCTTGATCAATGAGTGACCAGGGATATTCATCATGGATTAAAATAGTTTTCTCTAGGTATTGTGATGAGTTAAATCAAATGTACATACTAGGTGATAGACTAAATCCTTCCACTTATTTTTGTTAGGAGAGAGATTTTAAGCACACGATAGAACAAGTAGATGATGAGATCCAATGATTAAAACATAGACTTGGGCATATTAGTTATGGGTCACTCAAGTATATGATTCATCATTAGTTGGCTATTGGACTTCCTTATATTTTTTGGTAAGCATCAAAGATAATCTTCTTCAAAAGGAACAATAAGGCATGCCACAAAACCCTCATATTTTTATTTACAATCATATATGGATCCATGGATACACCATCTCTTTCTATGAATAAGTACTTGCTTTTTTATTGATGATTTCTCTTAATATGTATGGTTGTATGCTATTTGTATGAAAGATGAGGCTTTTGAGAGATTCAAGGAGTTCAAAGCACTAATAGAGAACCAACTACAAAGAAATATCAAGTGTCTCAAAATAAATAAGGGAGATGAATATATGACCAATTCCTTTTTGGATTTCTTGACTCTTAATGGTTATTCTCTTTCAAAGGACTATTCATTATACTCCCCAATAGAGAGGGTTAGCCAAGACAAATAATGGATGATTATAGAGATGGCTTGTTACATGCTTCATGCTAAGGGTATACAACATTAATTCTAGGGATACACCATCACTTGTATAGCATAAATAATCAATAGAGTTCCTACTAAAATAGTTCAGGGTATGAAACCCCTTGACATGTTGATAGGTGATAAGTCTAATGTGTTTCTATTCTATATCTTGGGGTCTTTAACATGGACTCACATACCCAAATATACTTAAAAGGAAAAGGTACCAAAGAGTCACAAATGTATTTTTGTGGGGTATTTAAATACCTCTAAGGAATATAGTCTTTATAATACTTAAAGACATGAGGTTCTATTTGGAGAAATGTGATTTTGATGAGGTTCGTCCAACAACTCCGTAAATTTCTTGTCTTGATATTTTGGCCAAAGATCATATTGTTTCTTTGACAACTAGAGCAGCCTCTTCATAGATTCTTATGGCCACCATTCCTATTGGTTTTTCATCTTACCTTCTAGTGAAAGCCCTATGCCTATACATTTGATCGCATCTTAGATATCATTATCTTTAGTTCATTCAGTCTTAGATTCTAGGCAAGATGGTATTGGTACACTAGTTTCATGTGCCATAATGATTAATGTTGTTTTACTATACGTATGATTTGGATGCTTTAATTTTGGCTTTTGATGTTTCCTTCATATTAGAATATATCTAGATATTTTGAAGTTTGTCCAACAACCAAGTGGGTTTAGACTCTTTTATAGGATGTTTAGCCTGTTCTTTGCATAGAAAAATATTGGAAGACCCCTTCTCGTGCCTTTACCCTCAAAGGTTAATAATTGTGTTGATTCACTCCCTTACTTCCAGGTTAAGGACCGACTAGAATGGAAATATGTCATGTTTTTTGAGTATGAATTTGATGAATAATTGGGTATAAGAGTTTGTTCTTGTTCTAAAAAAGAAGAATGTTATTCGGTGCAAATGATTTTATAGAACCAAGTACAATTTGAATGGTTAGGTAGATAAGCACAAGGTATGCCTTATTACTAAGGGTTTCTCTCAAAAGGATGGAATTGACTACTTAGAAATATTTGTCCTAGTAGATTGAATGGATTATGTTTAGATGATTCTATCCATAGTTACTTCCTATGTTTGAAAGGTATATCAGATGAATGTGAAGAGTGCCTTACTCTATGGTCATATCTAAGAGAATATTTACATGTAGCAACCACCTAGTTTTGAGCTTGAGGGTTCCACCCCATTGGTGTGTCAATTAACTAAGTCCTTGCATGAACTTAAGTGGGCATCCCATTTCTTAATATGGAAACATTAAGAAACATTCACTCATTTCTTGATATGGAAACATTCACTCATTTCTTAGTTGTAGATTTTGGTGATGTGAGGACAAACATGATGTTTACATTAAACATCAAGATGGAAATACATTGGTGATTGTGTTATATGTGGATACTCTTCTCATTACAAAAAATTACCTGTCTTGTTTAGAACATGAGGTCATGACTTCATGCTACCTTTGAGATGATAAATTAGGACTTCAACATTGCTTCTTATGCATTTAAATTGACCATACTTCCTTTGGGATCACTATCTCATGAATAAAGTATATCATGGATCTTCTTTAGCATTTCAATATGGAGGATTATAAAGTTGGTTGAACTCCTTTTGCGATTGGATTAAGGCTTTGAGTAGATTGCATTACTTCCTTGGTGGATGCCACTCTATATCACTTCCTTGTGAGAGGTCTATTTTCACTCACACTCAACTAGATATTTTCTTTGTAATCAACTATTATTCCAAGTATATGCATCCACCTTATAAGAATCACTAGATTGTGGCCAAGATGATTCTTCGATACATCAAAGATACATATAATATGGGTATTCATTATTTAGTTGGTGCACCTCTAATTTTGACAAGTTTCTCAAATGCAAATTGGGTTGGTTTTTTAGATTGATGGTGCTCCCCTATAGGTTTTGTCTTCTACCTTGGTTATGGCTTTGTTTTTTGGTGCTCTAGAAGAAAATCTACTATTTCTTAGTCTTCCATGGAGGCTATATATTGTGCTACCAAGGAGACTACAAAACACCTTTGATGGATGCTTATGATGTTAGACCAAGTGGACATTCAATAATTCCATCCAATCACTCTTCATTACGATAATTAGAGTACCATCCAACTTATCTAAAATCTAATATTCCATCAATGAACCAAGGACATTGAGATTTGAATATACTATGCACAATAACTTTATACTATGAAATGCTTGGTTTTGTTTTTGTATCATTATTAGTAGAATAGACAATATATATAATCAAACTATTTTTAAAAGTAAAACATAAAATGAAGTTTATATATATATATATATATATATATATATATATATATATATATATATAGTGTTTTTTTTAAATCTTAAAGGATGTAAAGAATTAGAAATTTGATAAGCATAGCTTTCAACTTTATTTATATATATATATATATATATATATATATATATATATATATAATATATATATATATATATATTTATATTTATATTGTTTTTTTTATTTTAAATCTTAAAGGATGTAAAGAATTAGAAATTTGATAAGTAGAACTTTTAAACTTAGGATGAATCATAGTTCGGAGAAGACTACTCAACCTTATACATTGATCATAAAAATTTCTCACACTAACCAAATAAAAAAAAGTCCCCTAGTACAACTGTATTTACGATCTGAACACAACAGCCCGTGAGGACTGGTTGGGCGACCAAATTTTAAAACATTAATAAAGAATAATTTGATCCAAGAACTCACAACACGTCATACAGCACTTCGCATCGTGGAAGCCTCACACGTTTAACGACGATCAGCGTCTTTGACAAATTAATTTGTCGCTCGCACAAAATGCATCAATGTTTACCGCGTTTCCCCCAGTTACCATGCATTATCTATAGATTCTGATCACATGTTCCATAGAGGAAGCCGCTGCAATTAGTAATTTTGACATGACTTCGACCGTGTTTGTTCTTAAATGATTCCAAGAAACACCTCCATATAGAAATCTCGTCGTCCTAGGACGAAATAATCTTTGGCAATTGCGACAAATGAGCTGTTTTAAAGCGGGTTTGAACGCCACGTCATCTTATCAGGGGAACATCAATTGCGACAAATGAGCGGTTTTAAAGCGAGTCTGAACGCCACGTCATCTTATCCGCGGGATCAAATAGAATAACTAAGACAATTGGCAGCCAGTTCAATCATAGCCCTTTTCCCGTCCAGTTGATGAGGTGGAGGTCGCTCTCCTCGTACACGTATCACTTCCTCTCCCTAGGCTTTCGCGTCCACCTGTCATCAAAGGACGTGACACGTTTAAGCTCACCGACTTTGATAGCTTTCGTCGCACCGTGGGAACTCGTAAGGTAGGGCAATTATTCCAAGTGCTATTTACAGGTCTCATCAGCAACAAGAAAAGGAAGAGCAAAATCGTCCTCTGAGTAGTCTTGGGCCTATATTCAGGGAGAATGATATTCTTCTTTCCCAGATCTGAGACAGCCACTGGATATACAATATTAAACATAGGATAACTTACAACAAGAAGAACCACCAATCGCTGCTCCTCCTTGTTACCCTGAGATGGGTCACCCACAGCAACAGTCTATGCCTCAACATGGTGGTCCTCCAACCCAGTGGAGCACTGGACTTTTCGGTTGCTGCGAGGATGCTCGCAATAGTATACATCACTAAGCATTACTCTCCTTCTTCACCATTCATATTATTCGTGGGGTATTTATTTATTAAATGTTGGTGGGATCGCAGGTTGTCTGACATGTTGGTGCCCCTGCATCACCTTTGGACAAATAGCGGAGGTAGTCGACGAGGGTTCTACTTGTAAGCATAAGCAAATCCACCTACTAATTTGTGAAGTTGAATGTGAATTATGTATATTGAGAATGTGTTGTGTTGTGGGTGCAGCATGCGCCGTGAGTGGACTGGTGTACGGTGCACTACTCTATTTCACGGGGTTTGGGTGTTGTTATTCGTGCTTTAACCGAACAAAGATGAGGTCCAAATTCAACTTGGCCGAGAATCCCTGCGGAGATTGTCTTGTGCATTGCTGTTGCGAGTCCTGCGCTCTGTGCCAGGAATATCGAGAACTCAAGAATAGAGGGTTGGATCCAGCTCTCGGTAACGTGTTTATGCCAGTCGGTTTTTCATCCTAGGATTATTAACCGGCTTCTCGCTCTTGCTGACTGGTTTTTTGGGTTTATTGTTGCAGGATGGGTGGGAAACCTTGAGAAGAAGCAGCAACTAGAGCTTATGGGAATGGGCATCGATATGACAGCTCCTGCTGCTCAAACCATGAGCAAGCCATCATCATAAAATTCTGTGCAGTGCTGAACATAATACTTTCTTAGACGATTATTATTATTATTATTAATGTTGTTATTGAGTGAGTTTAACGAGTTGGATTCTTTTGGAACATTGAAGATGCTTGGCACGTAAAAGACGGTGTATTTCTTGAGATAGGACGAATCACTTATGTTGTGTGCACCTAGTATGGCATGCGACGATTTTGCTTATCTTCTAAGAAATCATCTCAGCCGATTTTATGTTTGCTTTTATTATCATTATTACTTATGGTTGCACTTTGTTTTAAGTTTCTCCCTGTTTTTAATTTGGATGGGGGTTCGACACTTCTATTTTATAGATATGTAGTTATAAGTTTATTTCGAATGAAGGATAAAGAATAAATTAGATAAAAAATTTAAAAAATAATATATAGTTTTAAAATAGTTGTTTTTTTACTTTTATCTAGTTATATTGAAATAGAGATTTGAATTTGATGTAGGCTACATAAAAAATTTGTTAACTCTTAAACCAAAAACATTAATTCATTTTTATATTTAAAAGTTAAGAATATTTATATTTATATAAAATGAAATATTAATTTTTTATTTAATTTTTATTAATTTTAAATTCAAGAATATATATTTTTTATATTATTATTTTAAAATAGTTTATTAAGTTGGTACTGAAAATTGATATTTTTTATTTTTCGTAAGAATGATAGGATTATATATTTCAAACTTTAAAAAACAATAACTATTCTCTACTCTACTTAAAAAATAAAATAAAAAATCTCTTCGAGTTGGAGAGTAAGTGGGTAAGCAAGTGGGTAGTTAAAACTCTCCGGATGTAATTCAGAGGTCTAGCTTCAAATATTTTCCCTCACATGTTGCGGATATATTATGTAAAGGTTATGTCGTGACCACATAATAATATTTATCCCTTTTAAAAAATAAAATAAAAATATTAATATTAATTTAAATGTTTATAATTTTCAAATACAAATTTTATATACATATATATAACCTTTGATTTATTTATGATAGAATCATATGATTACTTCTTTCAAGTTTTAGATTTGAGTTTTGCTAGGATTATATATTTCAACTTTAAAAAACAATGACTATTCTCTATTTTACTTAAAAATAAAATAAATATATTAATATTAATTTAAATGTTTATGATTTTCAAATAAAATTCTATATACATATATAACATTTTTATTTATGATAGAATCATTTAATTACTTCTCTTTAAGTTTTGCTAATTATTTTTATGATAGCATATTTATCATTGCTTAAAATAAATAAACAATTGATATAGATATACAAGTATATAATTTTTTCTTTTTAAATTGATAAAAATATATTATCTTTATCAACTATAGATTTTCCTTTATTATAGTATTTCTTAATGATAAGTTGAATGTCTTTGCTTATAAAATTTGAAAACACTCTATTTTTACGCATAAGAATTATATAATGGGCATTAAAAATTATAGATATTATCTATCATAAAGGTTTCTCACAATAATTTAATAATAATAATAATTAATTATAAATCTTATCATTGTTCTTTACAAAAATATGCTTAGAGGCCTTTTTAAAGTTTTTCACATTCTTTATTAATTTCTTCAAATCTTATTTTTTCCTTTTAACGATATAAAAAAATTAAAATTGATAAGCATATATTACCTTTATCAACTATGGATTTTTCTTTGTTATAGTATTCATTTGTAATAGGTTGAATGTCATCGTTTATAGAAATTTGAAAACATGATATTTTTACATATTAGCATTAAAAATGATAGATCTTATCATTTTCCTTTACAAGAATATGCTTGAAAGCATTTTTAAAGCATTTTAAAGTTTTTGAGAATATTTATTAATTATTTTATCTTTTATAATTAAGAAATAATTTAAAATGTAATTTTAAACTTTTTATTATTTTAATTATAAATAAAATATTTAAGAGCCCAAATATTATTTATATTCATAGGATTATTTTAAGTATATTGATTAATTCAACATTAGCTGCATGTATACACATTATCCAGAAACATTTCTCACATTCTTTAAACTCACTTAAATGAAATCATCTTTTATGAAATATAAACCCTTTTATCATTGCTATGTTTTTTTCAATGATTTTACACATGTTTTTATGAGGGGTATCGGTATCCTTATATTAAGTTTGATTTGAACCTTGGATCTCTCAAAGAGAGGCCAAAGCCCTTACCACTGTAATAAGCTTGCAATTTTTTTTCTTTGATTTATTTTTATATACATAGGGAATTTGGTTACATCCACACTATTTTTAGTAACTACCAAGTGCAAGGTTCAAACCATATGGACTGCTCCCAACAAGCATATACCACCTTGTTATTGTTGATCTAGTGTGAGAGATACCATAGGTCACTCGAGATTCATACTGTTATCATCGATCTAGCGCACACTCAAAGGATTTAGATCAAAGTACTACCTTTGTAACAGATAGGCACCCAAGGTGTGGACCTAGGTCTCTTCTTGGTAAGTGCTTGGCTAGATGATGCAGTGATAAGATAGGTAATTTTGGGTCCTATTGTAAGATGTTGTAAAATGCTAGTAACAAAATATGGATACTAGTTTTAAATAGGTGATGATTTAGATGGGTGACTCCACACTATGATGGGTAAATCTAAAAATTAGCATATACTAGACCTAGATGGGTGGTATCTCCTCTAGATGGATAACGTATGCCCTTTCTTAGATGGACGATGAATGCTTCTGTCCATATGGTTATTAGTATTTAGAAGAATTCTATCAACAACCTTAGACAAATGAAATGCTACGATGTATGCTTTAGTCTATGATGGGTGTTTCAGTCTATGATAGGTGCTTTAGTCTATGCCAAGTGATAGAATGATGAATGACCAATTAGGATGACAAGTTCTTTTAGAAGGATAACAGTAAGATGGATGGCTAGTTTTGGATGACATGCATAAATAATGTTTGCAAATCAACAAATGTTTAATGACAATAAACATTGACTTGGATGATAAGCTTTATCGGGTGTTCCATGTCAAATGGCCTCTTATCATCATTCAAACAACATCCTCACAACTTCTCCAAGTTAGTAGGTGATGACAACTTGCATGAGCTTAGATGACATTCATTTAAAGGTAGTAAATTTATTGGAGGTACTATCATTCCCCATGGCTCCACTCTAACTCTCTATAAGGTAGTAACTCTGAATCCAGTTCTTGACTGTGTTTCCCTCTTTATCGATCCTAATGTCGATTCTCCACAAGATAAAGGCCTGCTTACCCGAATGGTGTCTTCCTAGAAATCCAGTTGATGTCTTCCAACCTGCAATTTTTTATTGTGCTTTCCTCACCTAAAAATCAAAGAAACTAACAATACACATACAAAGCTCTAATAGTAACAACAATCACACTCATTCATGGAAGGAAATTGAATTTTACTCAATAACTATCCTTAAGACATCTAGGTTACAATTTTGCATTTAGATGTAGTGATTTATTTGAATGCCTTCCCTCACATATATCCCTCTTACGTAGGTCTCTCTTGCTTGGAAACTAATCTCTAGTCTCTCATATACCTCTCCTATGCTCCAACTCCTTTTTTTTTTCCTCTCTCAAACTACTTCCAATTTATAAGCTTAAGAAGACAATGCTATTCAACTTTCATTAGGTATTTCATATTCTTGATGGTTGGCATTCTAGTTTTTGCATCAATCCCTCTCATTCGGTCTCCATGTGGATGCTCTTGCATAACTATATAGACAATTACCAATCCACCTAGCCCTTGAGGGCTTATTTGATATGTCATTATAATATACATTTTTTTTTAAGTCTAATTTTTAAATTTTGTACTCATCAATATGATTTTTTTTAAAGCGAAAAACCCCTTGTGGAGTCGCCTTGTTCTGAGAGACCACAAACATGGGGTTCTACACCGTAAAAGTCACCCGAGAGTCACACCCGACCCTGCTCGCACCAACATTATCAATTGGATTTTGGATACCCAATTCAACTTTTTGGTAGGGTGGAGATTTGAACCTGGGACCTCCCTTGGAGGATTGTCATCTCCTCTCCAACTCACCTACAACACCTGGGTTACTCATCAATATAATTGAATAAATAAATAAAAAGTTAAATAGTTGTCCAGCTGTATCTCATACACTTAATTTGTCAATCCAGGTTAAGTAATATAAAGAACAGTAAATCCTGTATAGATTGTTTCTTAATAATTAATATTTAACATTATTATGTTTTCTTAGTTTTGGTTTTAGAAAATGAAAATTACAAGAAATGAAATGAAATATTAAAAATGCAATTATGATGTAGAATAATTCTATATTTTGTGGATCCATGTGCGTTCTAACAATGCATTTGTGATTTTAACTAGTTGATTTATTTTATAATTTAAAATGATACAATTTAATTTATCTTATAGTCTAAGACTAATTCTACTCACTAACTAATTCTAATATATTTCAGGAGAAAGAGAGTAAGGGATTGGCTATTTGAAGTGGGTCCTACCTCCTATAGGTTAGTGTAATTCTCTTTTACTTTTTACTTTACTTTAATTTATTTCAGCATCTAATATTTCATTTCACTAATCTAATACTATTTAATTCATTATGCAGGAAAAATAAAAAGAAAGTTTACAAAGATAAATAAATCATGCAAAAATACAGAATACCATTGCTAGAATCATGGAAGAAAAATGTTGCTTTATTGATGAACTTTAATTCTTCATGCATACAAACTATGCGGGCATACTTTTTTGAACATCGAGTCTTCAGAATAGAAACTTGTAAACTATAGATAAATAGACCATAGACCTTTTCAAAGGTCTCTACATTGTATTTTATAATGTCACTTGGACATTTTACAATAAAATTCTCTTCTGCCATCTATTACAGTTCAAATGCTCAAATATTTGAATTCTAATATTTTATAACAAATATATGTTATAATTAAGACACACTAACAACTACCCTTGGACTTATTACAATCAAAATTATCCAAGTGACATAGTTGACAAGTATACATAACAAATATCCTAAATTTGAATAACTTGCTGACAAGATAGGACAACAATTTGTCCTATTTTTAAGGAAAATACAAATTAAGGTTTCGTTCAAATATTGATAACTTAACAACTTTAAAAATATATTTTTTTAATGAAAAGTTATAAATTATACAATATGGATTAAATCATATACCAAATATTAATGCCACTTTATTAAATAATCATGTTGAATATATAATTTATGTGATGCTACTACGCTATCATCGTATGTGGAATTTCAGCACATCATATAGTTTACTTGGTCAAAGTTCTTTCTATAGATCCTTTTAGTATGTACTTTCTATAAAACCTTTTTGTAGATGTTTTCTGTAGCATCTTTTTGTAATGCACTTCCATGCAACTTTTTCATCCATACTTGACATATAGCCTATGTTCCATTGCAACATATCCTCTAAAACTCCTGCAACATTTATGTACCAAATACATACATAAAACTTGCATGATTTGTGTAAAATACAAACATATATCACTTTAATATTTTATAAGTCAAATTCACTCATAAATCATGCAAATAAGATATAATGATCATTGAAACACATTCATTTTCATATATTTGTAGATAAAATATAGATTAAACTTTGCATAAAATATACATGATTTAGCACTCATCATTCCCCCCAAACTGAAGGGGATGCATGTCCTCATGCATACAAGTTTAAATATCATAGCATGACAAGTAAAACATTATAATATGATAAATTTTACTGCAGATATAATAAATAAAATATTGTAAATATATCAAATGAAGTAGTGCAAATTTTATAGAGAAAGTACTACAAATTGTATACGTAAAACACTGCAAATATAATAGATGAAATGTTTCAGATATAACAGGGAAAACACTATAAATATAATGAGTAAAATACTGTAAATATCAAATACTATTATCATAATCAATAGAGTATTGTATATATATGCATATATATGCAAGTTCATCAAAAATATGATAATATTTTGTTAATATTCAAGATTTTTTTAGATTTGAGACAAGATGAATCTCATGTTGGATTTCATGGTTTTTCTACCAGCATCCTCTTGTGATTCACTTTTTGTATTTATGCCTTGGATTTCTTGGTATCAGGTGGTGGTTCAACAACCACAATATTTAAATGTACGGCCTTTGCATGCTCTTCATACTTTGATTCATGTAGCACATCCTCCTTTTTTGGTGATGGAAATGGTTCAACAATTTTGATAATGTTGTTAATCACCACGTCGACTTCATTAGGCATCCCAACATCGAGAGGCATTCCTAATTTGATAGGTATCCGTATTTCAATAGATAGTTTTGGTATTTGGGGGCTACGTGCATGCCTTTGATGCTAATGAGAGAGAAACTTGAAAAATGGCAGTGAGTTGTCCTCATCAAGCCTCTTGGTAAACTCAAAATATTTGGAAAAGTTCACAATTTTTTATATTTTTCCTAGACATGGAGCTCTTGTTATGGGATGCACTAACATTCACCGATTGGATGACTAGGTAAACTAATTTTATCACCCTATTCGTAGAAATCTATTTGAGGATGTCAAACTGAAGAGTGAGTGCTTATTTCACTAAGGTGACATGTTCTAAAAATTTATTTTTGAACCTATTTATTTTGATGTGCAGTAGATTTTGTTGTGTCTAAATATGGGCAAGAGTTTCAATAGAAATATCTAAGGTAAGTAGGCTTTCTTTAGGACTAGACGTCTCTCCCTTCCCTTGGTCTTCCAGATTATACTTTTCATACCTAGTTTTTCTTGAAGGTTGAGAATATTTATATGGATTGGTATAGGTAGGATGCTTGCACACTAGAGAATCCTCCTCCTCCTAACTCTCAAATTTAGAGTTTTCCACGAATGTAATATCCTCAGCAAACTCTAACTTTCTTGACTTAGATAGGACATACAGGTTGGCATCCTCAACCAATCTATCTTAGGAAATTCCTACTTTAGATGCTTTATGTAGTACCATTAATTTTATCAGCATGTTATGGGCAATTAGATGAAGTTTGGGCTCATCACTATATTTCTTAGGTTGAACCCTAGAAATAATAGCTTTTATGAATTTGTATAGAAAGTAAGATAAATTGATAACATAGTCTTCATGCTTGGGGTATTTGAGGTTCAACATCATTTTTAAGTGATAACCCCCACAATTAGACAACCTCCCTTCTAATGTGATTTTTTTATTAAAATAGTGGTCACCTCCTACAATTTCAAAGAGAGTGAAGAGGTGGCTACACCCTTGATCCACCCATCCTATCTCTAGTAACTACACATTTTTACCCTAATCTATTAAGCATTCGTTTCACTCCTTTATAGGTGAATTTGTAATACCATTGGCCAACCTCATGGAGGCTTAAGACTTCAAAAATTATACTAGGGGTAATATAAATTTTGACTTCGCTCACATGGGTAACCATGACCATGGGATCATAGTTCAAAATAATCTAATTCGCCATGCCTTGATCGTGCCCTTGAAACTTGGTTAGGGCCTCCCACCAATGTGCTTATTAAAATAATTTCTTGATGAAGTCATTGGGATTTTGGGTGTTTATAGACAAGGGTTCATTGCATTTTTGAAATATGGATCTCATCATGGTGGCTAGGTAGGGATTAGAATACAAGATGGTAGGGTATTCTTAAAGAATAGGATTAGGTTTTGTTATTTTTTTTTAAATTCCTACTGTAGAGATGCTTAGTCGAAGGACAAAACCTATAGAAGAATTAACAAATAGATGCATACATGGGTTATCATAAAGTAAAATAAATTTTATAGAGGAAATACATCTCAACCCATGCAATGAAAACATAATATTGAATTTTACTACATATTTTTATGGCATTTGGAATATCCATTATATTTTTGCTACAAAAAATAATTAAAGGAAAATTTTGAAATGTTACTCTATAATTTTGTGATGTTTCTTTGTACCTTCCTTTAAAAAAAAATTATTCCCTGTTATAATTTCAAAAAATTCTACCACCTAAAATTTTATTTTTGATTACCTACCCTTGTTTCCAATTTTCTGTCATCATCCACCTTGTTGTTCCTTCTTTAATATCCAACTGTAATTTCTTGGTTGTTCAACTTGAAATCCTCACTACCGTCTTCATCTACCACACAATAATTTTCACTTGGCACACAATGTTTCACTCAATTATAGTATTTCAATCGAGGTTGTAGAGTTGAGTAACATATTTTGCTATGAAAATATTATTTTTAATTTTAGGGTTTTATTTTGTTTAAGTTTCTCATGCGATGAGGTTATATGAATCATGGCTCTTGATTCTTCCTTAATAAATGGTTCATAGCCTTTATCAGTGAGGTTTCTCCCCATTGCTTCGCATGACCATGTGTCAATGATCAACATTTTCTCATGTGCAATGGTCACCTTATCTTGGAAACTTTCATCCCTTATCACATTGCCTTTTCCATGCCAAAACTTAGAATCATGTCATCTATCGATGATAATATATATATATATATATATATATATATATATATATATATATATATATATATATATATATATATATATATATATATATATATATATATATATATATATATATATATATATATAGAGAGAGAGAGAATACATATATATAAACTTACTCTGGTTTAATATTCCTTTTTAAACTATTTTTAATAAGCTCATTTGTTGATGGATGATTAAGATTAAATCAATTTTCTTATAATTAAAATCTTCGTAATTTATAGCCATGGTGTCGTTTTGATTTACGTTTGATAGGCTCTATTTTTGGATAGGTCATCCATGTGTATACTCTTCATCTACCTCAAATTTTTTATGCATGTAATTCAAGCGTGCTTCATTCGATGTTTGAAACCATATCTATTGTGACTTGCCTTCATGTCTTATCCATTTATGTCCATGACTTCCTACGATGGTTGTAAACACAACAATACTTGAGGCTTCCCTTTTTAATCATGTGTAAACAGTAGAGGTGGCATTTATGCATTTGATTTATTTATAATTTAATGACCTTAGGTTGTTTTTACGGTTTGCATCGACCAAGGGAGGAAGTTAAAAATTTAATTTTAATTTATAACAAGGGCTTTCGTACCCTGATCGATCTACTATTGACATATTTAATTCATGTCTTATATTTTATATGTGCATCTTCCTCCATTTTTGGCTTCCTCATATGCACGATTCAAGTTCAAAATTTGTACTTCTATTTTTTACTTTTTCTTAAGCAATGAATCCGAGTTTCGTGTTGTGAATGATTAGCGATTGGCATGGTATTTTCAACCATAAGACAATCATAAGTATACACTTAATTTGATTTATGTTCTAGGTTGTGTTCTTGATACTCTCCAAGTTGGCTTCATGTGGTGGTTGAATATCTCATTGGCTTATTAATTCATGCCCTTCGATCATTCAAATCCTTTGTGCACTATTTCTAAAGCTAAATTGTTCATTCAAACCCTTCTATGTGCAGTTTCTAAAGTTAAATTCACATTTTGATTTTTTGTGCCATATCTCATGGTTTCATATTTTAATTTCCACATAATAATATTCACGATAAAATTTTTGAATGTTTGTGCGAGTTTCATACCAAGGCTTTTGTAAATTATTACCTTGCATCGGTTGATTCTATCTTGACACATGTCTTTAACCATACACGAGTCTGAAATCATTTATACTTAGAATAATTTTTGTGAAGTTGTGTCTACAAAAATATGCTATTGGAATTTTCTTTAAAAAGTATCTACAAAAACTATCTACGAAAACTATCTATAGAAAATGACTACGAAAACTGTCTACAAAAACTATCTACGAAAAATGACTATAGAAACTGGTTACAAAAAATAACTATGGAAAACAACTATGAAAAATATCTATGGAAAATTGATTATAGAATCATAGGAATACTTTACTTAATTCTCCATTTTTTCTTTTCTCCCCCAAATTATATCATGAAATTTATTACATAAATCCTTTACTTCTCCCCCCAAACTGTATTTTTGGCTATATAGCCAAAATAGGATAAGGAGAGAAATTCTTATAAATTTTATTTTATGGAAAATATTTAATATGTATAATATATATATTTTAATATTATTTTAGTTACCTAATAAAAAATATGGGGGTATTTACTTATATACTGATGATTTATTCATGTCAAGCCATCAAATAAGTTTGTAGGATAATAAATCTTCTTTAGAATGGAATTTCTTGTTCCCAATAGCAAAGATGTTATGAAAAAGAAAATTATTCCTTCCCTGACCTTTTAATAGAATATTCCATAGTTAAAAATCCAAAACTTTCTAATACCCTAGAGAGGTCAATTTTTTATTCTACTTCCTTTAGCTTCATTAAGGAGTTTTATGTGAGAAAAATAATAAATTTAAACCAATATCAATCATCAATACTTTGGTTTACAAAAATAGGTCTCATAAATGGTTGGACACACTCAAAACCTATTTTGGAAGAGGAGAAATAAGATAGTCTTTATGGTATATGTTGACCATGAATAATATTTTTACCAAAGGTATGGTCATTGCTAACCGTTGTCATATGTGCAGGGCTGGGTGGGAGTCAACCCAACATTTGTTCCTAGAGTGTCCGGTGACAACGCCCATCCTTGATGAAATTTTCCATGCTTTTAGGATCTCGTGGGTCAAGCCGAATTCAATTTCTGAAGTGTTCCAACAATGGCCTCAATCCTTTGTTAGTCTAAAACTTAAGTACCTTTGAAAAATCTGTTGGCACCATTTCCTATGACAAATATGGTTAGAAAGGAATCACATAGATTTTAAGGACACCGATCATAGCCTTAAAACAATCCTCAATAGAATCTTGCCTTTTCGAAAGTAAAAATTAGTATCCTTGTTGAGGAGAACCGTATAATCCCTCCCCAGGAAATACAAATTGCTTTAGCCTTACGCATTGAGAAAAAATCTTTCATCCTAGAAATGGGGTCTCTTGGGAGCCACCCCCTAGGGGTTGGTTCAAATTGAACTTTGATGGCACAGCTAAGGAGAACCCGAGAAGAGCAAGATCTGGAGGAGCAATCAGAGATCATCAAGGAAACCTGGTTAAGGCCTTAAATGAACCATTGGGAATTAGAACTAATAATGAGGCAAAAGCTAGAGCCCTTTTGAGAGGGTTAAAAGTTGCCCAAGAGACTCATGGAAATTTTATGATTGAAGGCGATTCCATGAATATCATCAACCTGCTAACCAATGGCAAAAAATTTGCATGGAGGATTGAGGTTGTCATCCGCAAGGCAAGGATCCTTTTTGCGACAAGATAGGACAGGAGGATTCACCATGTGTTTCATGAGGCCAACAAAATGGCTGACAAATTAGCCAATGTGGGTATTGATGCGGGAAGTTTGATTATGTGGACACAAGGGGTACCACGTGAAGTGGAAGATATTATTAGATATGAAAAGCACACTATTGATTAAGGAGAAATGTGGAAGGGTACTTTTTTTCCAAATTTTTCATGGTAAGCATAGAGTTTTTTCTCTAAGTCAACTCAAATGACTATCGTTGTAAGTAATGCCAATTGTCATGTTGAACTGTCTTTCTATACTAATTGTAAGGTGTTGTAGGATAACCAACACAATTTTTGAAAAGAATTTCCTAAGGATTACTAGGATCCACAATCTCAACATAAGGCTAGATTTTGTATTAGGTTTTGGGTTAACCTGCAAAACCCGGTAATTAATGATGACTTTTATTTACCAAAAAAAAGATAGTCTTTATGGTATCATTTTTTATTTATCATTTCATAGCCCATTTTTACATAGATATGTGCATTCATTTGTTAAACTTGCAGGGATGCAAAGCTTTTTGGAAATCAGATTCCCAACCACTCTATCAAAGTCCTTATGAGAATTTTCACTCTATCCTTCCTACTTTATCCCTTTAAGTAAAAATTAAGGTTTTGGGGATTCAAATCATATATCTATTGGAAATATTGAGTACATTGGTTGTCATTTATTTCAAAGATAGCTTGGCATGGCAAAAATATAAGGTTTTTAAGTTGGTTAATTATGCAAGGCAAAGATCATCCCAATGCAAAGAAAATGTTATTATATTTACTTTAGATATTATAAGCCAAAGAGGTTTGGGACAAAGTTCTAAGTGTTTTGTTAAAAGGTTTAAGGCCCAAGTTTAAGACCATGGTTCAAAAAGAAAGCAAGTGACTAAGGCTTAAAAGAGATAATATTATAATATTTTAATATTATAATATTTGGGACAAAAGTTTGAAGACAAAGGTTTAAATGTTGCAAGGGAAGTTAAAAATTTTATTATAATATTTTTATATTATAATTTAAACCCAAGATGGGTTTGGCATCAACGTGTTCGAAGGTTTCAAATGAAAATTTTAATATAAGCACCGATGTCAAGAAAGGAGATGAAATCCATATAAATATGGATTAAAATCATTCACTTACTGTAATGTTTTTTTTTTTTAATGAAAATTGATCTCCCTCATGTGCAAATGTGAGAAGGAATAGAAGGAGAAGACACAATTTAAAAAAAAAGATGATGTATGAATAAATACAATATCGTGGGTATTTATTCTCAAGCAAATGACTAGCCTAGTCGCAGTCTAGGCAATGCTAAGGTGTAGGGCAGGCAGCAGGTCTTAGGATTGAAACTTGATGGTGACAATTTTGTTTTATTTTTGTTGACAAGAGGATTCACCAAAAGGTTAACACATAATTCATGCATATTTGTTTCTATGTGGGTAGCTAGCCTAGCGATAGCCCAAGAAGTGCTAGCGCATGGGTAGGCAGAAGGTACCGTGGTCGATTCTCACCCATGGTAGTTTTTGTAAGTGCAAAAACTAATTTTTGTTGACTAATGTTGAATTAATAAAAGGCATAAGTTGGGTTTGATAATTGTGTGCACTATTCGGATTAGGGAGTCATAAGGGAAATAAGTTTTTATTTTGGAAAATGTTTTAGTAGAAAATAAAAAAGGGGGAAAATTGCAATCCTTTAAGGTGTATGAAAGTGGATTTAAACTTTGTTATGTGACTTAGGGTTTTGGTTGATAATATTGAAATTGCTTGTGGGTTTTTACAAGTAGGAGTTATAAGGTGTGTTGTGGTTGGTTATTGTGTGTAATTTTTGCATGGTGAAAGAAAGGTTGAAGGAGTTGTAAACCAATATTATTGTGCACAAAAGGTTTTCATGTGGATGGTTGAAAAAGTGCTATGCTAACTAACCTTTGAAGTGGCATAATATTGAAAGAACATTTTAAGACAGGTTTTGAGGGATATTTTTCATCAAAGCAAATTAAGAGATATGTTGACATTATTCCTTCTCTAAGATGTCTATTTGAGCAAATATTTATGAATCATAAGGTGGAGATAAAAGGATTGATTAGTGTGTATTGTTAGAAATATTTGAGCTAGGGTTTGTGAAAAAAATTGTGCATTCATTGTTTGAATGAATTTGTAATTTTTGAAGCATTGGCTTGAATGTATTGAATGTGGATGAGTAAGTGTTGTAAAGCAATTTGTGTATTGGGTTGAGTAATATTGAAAAGAACATATTGTGAAATTATATTGCATATCATTTCCTATGTGTTCTTGAACAAGAATTATGGGTAGAATATGTTTGAAGTATTATGATCAAGCAAGTGTTATGAGCAGTTTTGAGCATGTGTTAGAGAATAATTGAGCAGAGACTGTAAGCATACTAGAGCAAGATTGTGAGCTATTTTGAGTAGGTATTTTTTGGAGAAGGCTTGTGAGCAGTTCTAAGTAGTCTTGTGAGCAAGTTTGAAGCAGACTAGTGAGCATGTATGAGACATATTAGTATAGGTAATTGAGAATATTTAATCAAAGTTGTGAATAGATTTAATCAGATTTATGAGTAGATTTAATCAGAGTTGTGAGCAGATTTGATCAGAGTTTTGAGCAGATTAGATCAGAGTTGAGCAGAGCTGAGAATAAGCTTTGAAAGTAAACCAACACAAAGAGGATAAAGTTATCCTATAGATAGAGGTCCACAAATAAGATTAGTGGGGACAAAGGTCTCCTGTGGATAGAGATCCATGAACTTGAGCATAGGGGATTGGTGTATCCTTTGGATAGAGGTCCATAAACATTGTAATAGGGATTTGGTTCACAAGATATTCACTGATAAAATTTATTAGAAATATTTTCTCCGTGGATGTAACCCACATTGGGTGAACTATGTTAAATCATGTATCTCATGTGTATGATGATGTGCTCATTATTTACTACTTTGATATTATTGTTGTTATCATTTGGATTAGAAAGTAAATGGTTTTATCTTATATTGTTCAACCCCCCTCTCAGTATAATATTATGTTATTCAATTGGTATCAGAGTGGGTTCCTTCATGAAAAGCCTAATATTTTGAAGGAAGATCCTACAAGAATATACATAACTATAGAAAATGGAGAAGAAGCCATGATTGACATAAAAGAGGGACTTATTTCTGCTCTTGAAAATTTGAAAAGAGTTAAAAGAAAAATTCAATTTTGAAGGCTCAAATTCAAGAGGATGAGGAAGCAAAGACAAAACTTCTACAAAATCTCATAGAGCTAAAGGTAAAAATTGAAGAGGCAAAGAAAATTGAAAAATATATGGCAGAACAGTGACAGGCAAAAGAGTTAGAATGTGAAAGATTGGAACTTGAAATTGTCTCTCTAAGAAAGGGAGTTGAAAAGTCTAAATATAAGTTATAGCAAAATATAAAGTTAGGGAAACAAAAAGAGGAGTCAAGCTCCAAAGGAACAAAGATATCAAAGAAAGAAGAGCCCATGACCTATGCTAATATATTGAAAGGCAAAAGCATCAAGAAGGAAGAAAATAGAGAAGTGTTATGGACAAAATTCAATTATAAAAAATAATAAAGGAAGAATCATGAGACCATATCATTCAAGGCAATATAACAAGTTACAAAATTTCTTCCATGGTTATTTTTTTCATTTAACAAATATAGTCATAGATTTGTACATTGTGTGGTCCATGTTAGAAATAATGTTGATAGAAATTTCAATTCATTTTCACCTCTTAAGGATAACAGTATCATTTGTTACAAATGTAATAACTTTGGGCACAAGGCCAAATGGTGTAAAACAATATTTCTTGAATCAAGCAAAAAGAAGAAGGATCAGAAGGTTCAAAATAATACAACCTCAAAATATTAGAAGGAGAGAAAAGAGCAAGAAAATGACAAGTAAATGTTGGTACAAACAACTCTTCATGCACAAGATAAGAGAAATAAGTGGTTTATTGATAGTGGTTGTTTGAGTCATATGACAGGTGACAAAAGTAATTTTTTTGCACTTAAAGAAATCAATGGAGGATCAGTAAAATTTGGTGACAATGGTTCAACAAAAAATGTTGGGAAAAGGACTTTGAGTTTAGATAATGGAAAATCAAAGATAGAAAATGTATTGTATGTTAAGGTATTGAAGCACAATTTACTAAGTGTAAGTCAACTTTGTGATCAGGGGCACACAATAACCTTTCATCCAAATAGATGTGAGATTAGAAAATCCAAGACAAGAAAGCTTATTGCAGATGCTAGTAGAACTACAAAAAATCTCTACATGTTGAGTGAAATTAAGGGAGAAAAATATTTCTTATCACAAGAGGATGAGAGTTGGTTATGGCATAGAAGAATGGGTCATCTAACTTTGACAACATTGTGAAAATAAGAAACAAATATGCTGTCATAGATTTACCCAAGATAAAAATACCTCAAAGCACAATATGTGCACAATGTCAGCATGGAAAGCAAACCAGAAAAAGTTTTAAGTTAAGAGTATTTACTTCATTTGAACCATTGAAACTAGTTCACACTGATTTATGTGGTCCTACAAGGACAAAGAGTTTACAAGGTGAAAGTTACTTCATGATATTTATAGATGATTTCTCTAGAATGACTTGGGTAGCTTTCTTAAAAGAAAAGTCAGAAGCCTTTGAGAAGTTCTAGGCATTCAAATTTTTAGTAGAAAATGAAACAAGTAAAAAGAAAATTTGTCTAAGATCAGATAGAGGAGGAGAATTTACTTCAAGTGAATTCATAGAATTTTGTGAACAACATGGAATCAAAAGAGAATATTTAGCAGTAAGGACTTCACAACAAAATGGAGTAGTTGAAAGAAAAAATAGAACTATCAAGAATATGGCCAGAGCTATGCTAAGTGAGTCTAATATTTCATATGGTTTTTGGAGAGAAGTAGTTCATACATCCATCTATATCATCAATAGAGATCTATTAAGAGTAAATCATCACAAAACCCCATATGAGCTTTGGAAGGGAAGACCAACTACTGTGAAGTATTTCAAAGTTTTTGGAAGCAAATGTTACATTAGATGAGAAGAGAAAAATTTGGGCAAGTTTTATTCAAGATGTGATGAGGGTATCTTCCTTGGCTATTCCACTAAGAGCAAATCCTATAAATGCTACAATAAAAGGACACATACAATTATGGAAAGTACAAATGTGATAGTTGATGAACAAATAGGGTCAAAAGAATCAGCTCAAGAAATTGTATATCAAGAAGAAGAAAGTTGCCAAGAAGAAGTAGGTGAATAATCAGAAGAAGATGAAGCACACAGAACACCACCTAAGACTCCATCCAGATATGTGCAAAAGAATCATCCAAGAGATTTGATTATTGGAAATCTAGATGAAAGATAAACAAGGAGGAAGATAATAGGAATAGGTGAACATGCAAATATTTCTTTGCTATCTAAAATTGAGCCCAAGGATTTCAATGAGGCAAGAGAAGATAAATTTTGGGTCAAGGCAATGGATGAGGAGTTGGATCAAATAGAAAAAAGTGAGACTTTGGATCTTGTCCCACCACCAAAAGACAAGAATATAATTGGCACTAAATGGGTTTACAAAAAAAAGTTAAATGAAGATGGTCAGATAATTAGAAATAAAACAAGATTGGTATGCAAAGGCTATGCACAGGTTGAAGGGATTGATTTTGATGAAACATTTGATCCTGTCGCACAACTTGAGGCTATAAGAATATTTTTAGCTTTATCAAGCTTCAAAAAGTTTAAATTATATCAAATAGATGTAAAATTAGCTTTTCTCAATGGCTTCTTAGAAGAAGAGGTCTACATTGAGCAACCTAAGGGGCTCAACCTGATTGATAAGATAGATTATGTATGCATATTAAAGAAGGCTCTTTATGGATTAAATCAAGCCCCTAGGGCTTGGTATTCAAGGTTAGATAAGTATATTCAAAAACAAGGTTTTAGAAAAGGAATAGTTGACAACATTTTATACATCAAAAATGAAGGAAATGACTTATTGATTGTGGTGGTCTATATGGATGATATCATTTTTGGAGGCAGTAATGATAAGATGTGTCAAAAATTTGCAAAGTGTATGCAAAATGAATTTGAAATGTCAATTCTTGGTGAGTTTTCCTTCCTTGGATTATAAATTTCACAATTATAAAAAGGTGTATTTCTCTCACAAACCAAGTATATAAAAGAAATGTTGAAAAAATTCAAATTGGAGGATTGCAAACCAATGAGTACCCCCATGATTACAGGGTGCAAGTTGAGTAAATATGATGAATCTCCTAAGGTAAATTAGATGTTGTATAGATTCATGATTTTTAGCTTACTATATGTCACAACTACAAGACTAGATATAATTGAGGTAGTGGGACTAGTGGCAATATTTCAAGTAGTGCCAAAGGAAACAAATGTACTAGAAGTAAAGAGAATTCTCAAGTATTTAAAAGGAACTATGGAATTTAGAATTTGGTATCCCAAAAGAACCAATTTCACTCACAACCTATACAAATGTAGATTGGGCAGGTAGTATTGATGATAGGAAGAGCACAAGTGGAGGATCATTCTTTCTTAGAGATTGTTTAGTCTCTTGGCTAAGCAAGAAATAAGCATCGGTATCCTTATACATAATAGAGGCATAGTACATTGCAGTAGTTGCTTGTTGTACACAAGTGTTATGGATGAAGCAAACTCTAACAAATTTTAAAATAGAGCATGATCATCCCATCTCCATACTATGTGATAATACAAGTGTCAAATATTTCAAATAATATAGTGATGCATTCAAGGACCAAGCACATTCTAATAAAGTATCATTTTTTGAGAGAATAGGTGATGGATAAGCAAGTCAAATTGGAATATGTTACTACAAAGGAACATATTGCAAACATATTTACTAAGCCACTTCCAAAGGAAAATTTTGAGTATCTTAGAGGAAACTTGGGAGTAGTCTTACTCCCATGCCAAACTTAATCACTTCAAGGAGAAGAGGTGGGGAGGGGGATGAGCTAAGAGTCTTATAATTAGTCCCAAAGGAGTCCATTTTCCATTGATGTCAAAGGGGGAGAGATTTTAGTAAGAGGGAGAGAATTCAGTCAAGGGGAGCAACTTCTCAAGGGGAGCAGATTTGGAATTCAATGGTTGTAAAAGGATTTGTTTTAGAAGGGTTGCCATCAATGACAAAGGGGGATATTGTTGGAAATATTGAGTACATTAGTTGTCATTGATGTCAAATATAGCTTGGCATGGAAAAAATATAAGGTTTATAAGTTGGTTAATTATGCAAGGCAAAGTTCATTCCAATGCAAGGAAATTGCTAAAAAAAAGGTTATAATATTTACTTTAAATATTATAAGCCAAAGAGGTTTGGGACAAAGTTCTAGGGGTTTGGTTAAAATGTTGAAGGCCCAAGTTTAAGACCATGGTTCAAAAAGAAAGCAAGTGACTAAGGCTTAAAATAGATAATATTATAATATTTGGGACAAAATTTTGAAGACAAAGGTTTAAATGTTGCAAGGGAAGTTAAAAAGTTTATTATAATATTTTTATATTATAATTTAAACCCAAGATGGGTTTGGCACCAACGTGTTTGAAGGTTTCAAATGAAAAGTTTAATATAAGCATAGACGTCAAGAAAGAAGATGAAATCCATATAAATATGAATTAAAATCATTCACTTACTGTAATGGTTTTTGTGTTAATGAAAATCGATCTCCCTTGTGCGCAAATGTGAGAAGTAAAGGAAAGAAAAGACAAAATTTAAAAAGGAGAGAGAACATGTGAATAAATACAATATCATGGGAATTTATTCTCAAGTGAGCAACTAGCCTAGTGGTAGTCTAGGTAGGGCTAAGGTGTAGGGCAGGCAGTAGGTCTTAAGGTCAAAACTCGACGATGATGATTTTGTTTTGTTTTTATTGATAAGAGGTTTTTTGAAAGGTTAACACATAATTCATGCATATTTTTTCCCGTGTGGGTAGTTGGCCTAGCGGTAGCCCAAGAGGTGCTAGTGTACGGGTAGGTAGAAGGTGTCGTGGTCGATTCTCACCTACAGTGGTTTTGGTAAGCGCAAAAATTAATTTTTGTTGACTAAGGTTGAATTATTAAAAGGCATAAGTTGGGTTTGATCATTGTGTTCACTATTCAACATGGGGAGTCATAATGGCAATAAGTTTTTATTTTGGAAAATTTTTTAAGGGGGAAAATTGCAATCCTTTAAGGTGTATGAAAGTGGATTTAAAATTTGTTATGTGACTTAGGGTTTTGGTTGATAATATTGAAATTTCTTGTGGGTTTTTACAAGTAGGAGTTATAAGGTGTGTTGTGGTTGGTTATTGTGTGTAATTTTTGCATTGTGAAAGAAAGGTTGAAGGATTTGTAAACCAATATTATTGTGCAAAAGAGGTTTTCATGTGTATGGTTGAAAAAGTGCTATGCTAACTAACCTTTGAAGTGGCATAATATTGAAAGAACATTTTAAGATAGGTTTTGAGGGATCTTTTTCATCAAAGAAAATTAAGAGGTATGTTGACATTATTCCTTCTCTAAGATGTTTGGTTGAGCAAATATTTCTAAATCATAAGGTGGAGATAAAATTATTGATAGAAATATTTGAGTTAGGGTTTGTGAAACAAATTGTGCATTCATTGTTTGAATAAATTTGTAATTTTTGAAGCATTGGCTTGAATGTATTGAATGTGGATGAGAAAGTGTTGTAAAGCAATTTGTGTATTGGTTTGAGTAATATTGGAAAGAACATATTGTGAAATTATATTGCATATCATTTCCTATGTGTTCTTGAACAAGAATTATGGGTAGAATATGTTTGAAGTATTATGATCAAGCAAGTGTTATGAGTAGTTTTGAGCATGTGTTATGAGCAGTTATGAGCATGTGTTAGAGCATAATTGAGTAGAGACAGTAAGCAGACTAGAGTAGGATTGTGAGCTATTTTGAGCAGGCCTTTTTGGGAGAAGGCTTGTGAGCAGTTCTAAGCAGTCTTGTGATCAGGTTTGAGGTAGACTAGTGAGCAGGTATGAGACAGATCAACATAGACAATTGAGTATATTTAATTTGAGTTATGAAAGAATTTAATGAGAGTTGTGAAAAAATTTAATCAAAGTTGTGAGAAAATTTAATCAAAGTTGTGAGAAATTTTAATTAGATTTGTGAGCATATTTGATCAAAGTTGTGAGCATATTTTATCAGAGTTGAATTGAGCTAAGAATAGGCTTTTGAAGTAAACCATCACAAAGGAAATAGAATTCTCCTATGGATAGAGTTCCACAAATCAGATAAGTGGGAAAAAATGTCTCCTATGGATAGAGATCCATGAAATTGAGCATAGGGTATTGGTGTCTCCTTTGGAAAGAGGTCCATAAACATTGTAATAGGGATTTGGTTCCCAAGAGATTCATTGAAAAAAATTATAAGAAATATTTTCTCCATGGACATAACCCACATTGGGTGAACCATGTTAAATCATGTCTCTCATGTGTGTGATGATGTGTGCATTATTTACTTTTTTGATATTATCGTTGTTATAATTTGGATTTAAAAGTAAAAATCTTAATCTTATACCATTCACCCCCCCTCTTAGTATAAGCTTGAGTTCTTCAATATCTATCTGTACGGAAGTGTAATTCTATCCTTACGACCTTTTATTTTTATTTAAGAGAAGTTAGAACTTTGGGGATTCGGATCACATCTCCATATGGATGGAATTATAATTCTATATTTATTGTTATTTTTATTATTACTATTTGGGGAAGAAAGTGGAAATTTGGTGATTCATATCACATCTCTATTTGTATGGAAGCGTAATTCTATCCTTACTGTTATTTCCTCTTCACTTTTTATTATTTATGGGTTGTAAGGTCTTTTATTACATTACTTTTTATAATAAATTATTATTACCATTATGACTAGTTATCATCCCTCTTGTAAGGTAAAAGCATGTCTTCAAACACTGAATCTAACTTCTTTCAACCTAATACTATGACTAAAAAGTGATAAATAATAGGATGAAAATATTACCCAGGTGTTGTAGGTGAGTTGGAGAGGGAAGGGAAATCCTCCAAGAGAGGTCCCAGGTTCAAATCTCCACCCTACCAAAAATCTGACTTGGGTATCTAAAATCCAATTGATAATGTTGGTGCAGGCAAGGTTGGGTGTGACTCCCGGATGACTTTGATGGTGTAGAACCCCTTGTTCGTGGTCTCTTAGACCAAGGTGGCCCCGTAAGGGGTTTTTTGTTTTAAAAAAATGATGAAAATATTGTATATTATAACTCCATCATAAAACAAAGAGAGCATATTTAAAGAATGTTGAGCAAGGTGCAACAAAAGCATTTGAGAAAGTATTGTCATTGTTGTCAACACAGATAGATTGATGCAGTTGATGCAGTTCAGAGGTCAGTCAGATCAAGTGCAGAAAGTTTCAAGCAAAACAGAGGTGACCCAGATTCAGAAATTGGCGAAAAGAGACAAGGAAGAAAATTGTCGCGATATCGCGACATGTTTTCTGTCACGATTTCATGAAAAAAAGCAGGAGAGAGAAAATGCAAGCCAAAATGTCGCGATGTCGCGACATGTCGAGTTTTCACTGAGGAGAGAGAAAATGTGTCGCGATTTCGCGACAACCTTCAGGGTGATGTCAGCATAAGTTGAAAGTGTCGCAATATCGCGACAAGATGCAGGGAAAGCTTCCAAGAGCCAAAACGGTCATGATTTCACGACATGCTTAAGGATGATGTCAGCAAATGTTGAAAGTGTCGCGATATCGCGACAAGATGCAGGGAAAGCTTCCAAGAGCCAAAACGGTCACGATTTCGTGACATGTTTAAGGATGACGTCAGCAAAAGTTCTAAGTGTCGCGATATCGCGACATGAATAGAAGGGAAGCTTTCAAAGCCAAAATGGTCATGATTTCGTGAAAACAAGGGCATGAAGTGTGCAGCTTCAAAAAGTGTCATGATATCGCGATAGGTAACAGTCTGGCAGGTAAAACCCGTAGGAGCATGCAAGGTGACACATGTCAGAAAAAATAGATAGGAAAATCATGCAGCCAGTTACATAAAAAGTAACTGATGTCTGATCAGTAGTTACAAATTGACAGGTGTCGATCATGCACTAGAACAGTTGTATACTCTTGATTGAAAAAGCATTCGATGCATCACATATGGAGTTTCAAAAAAGCATTCGAAAAGTCGTATTCGAAGAAATTGAACAGCTGAATATGGAGAATCAGAAAAGCTTTTTAAAAGACGTATTATAGGGTTTCGAACAGTCGAAGTGCATGGAACCGAACAGCCGTATTGTAGGGTTTCAAATAGTCAAAGTGCATGGAACCGAACAACCGTATTGCAGGGTTTCGAACAGTCAAAGTGCATGGAACCGAACAACCGTATTGTATGGATTCAAAAAGTCAGAGTATGTGATTCGATTGCATGTAGGATTGAAATGTTATAAAAGAATAATCATACAGAGAATATGTTGCTGCTATTAGAGAGAAATTGCTATAAAAGGAGGGTAAGAAAAGAATCAAGAGAAAAATAAGCAGAGCCATGAGAGTGTGTAGAGTTGGGTTAATTGCAGACCAGTAAGGGTCATGCATGAAGTGAAGACATTTTTATGTCATTCTAAATTGATCGATTTGAGTCAAGTTGGTTCTTGGTACTAGGGGTTGATGCTCCATCTCTGCGCAGAAAATTAGGGGGTTGGTGCTCCTTCCGGTGGATGTTGGTAAAGAAGTTGTAAAATTGAAATTTTGCAAAAGACTGGATTTGGATTGAAGTCCAAGCAGTTAATTTTTGAGGAGTAGCCAAATTGGTGAACCTCGTTATATTGTGTGTTGTGGTGTGATCTCATTTTTTTCTTTTGGTTTTATAAGTTTTCTGTGCTTCAGTCTTTGATTGCTGCTGTTTTGAAATTAAATAGCTACACTGATTCACCTCCCCTCTCAGTGTCATTGTGTGAACATCAATTGGTATCAGAGCGAGGTTCCTTGTACAAGATTAATCAGCTAAGGAGATCTTGGAAGGAACAATGGCAGGTGGTGAAGGATTTTCATCCAACAAAGCTCCTTTATTTGATGGAACAAATTACACCTTCTGGAAACTCAGAATGCAAACATATCTGAGTGCATTGGGATATGATATTTGGGATTCGTAGATAGTGGATACACAACACCCACTACTCCTCCAACAGATACTGCTGAGAAAAAGAAATTTGAGAACAACTCCAAAGCTAAGAATGCCATAATGTGTGGGCTTGTTGACAGTGAAATGATAAGATTCATGAGTTGTAAATCAAAAAAGACATGTGGGATAAATCGAAGAGCATCCATGAAGGAGACAAGAAGATTAAGGAAGCAAAAGCAAACTCATCGAGCACCGTTGAAGCACCGCAAATGAATGAAGATGAAAACATAGAGACTTATATGCTGAGAGTCAATGGAATTATTAATGCAATCAGAGGACTCGGTGAAGAAATTGATGATGTAGTTGTTGTGAAAAAGGTTCTCAGAACACTTCACAAAAGATTTAACTCCAAAGTCTCTGCAATAGAAGAGGCAAAAGATCTAAACAACTTTAGCATGGATGAGTTGCATGGTTCCCTGACAACAAGATATGAAATGAGAATAGGACAAACCAAGTCTACAGACGAGAAGCGACTTTTAAAGTACACAAGAATGTTAAAGCTGAACATGAATCGAGGATGAAGGAACATGGATGAAACAAAACCAATTGTTCAAAACTCACAAAGGAAAAGGAAAATATAGAGGGAAGCTACCTTTAAATGCTTCAATTGTGGAGGAGGTCATTTTGAATGTCCAATGCGAGAGAACAAAATGGTGAAGGTTCACATCCGAAAAGGTGGAAGAAGAAACAAAATTTGAAAGAACAACTTCAAGAAGAAAAGCTCATAACCAAGAATGTAGTTAAGAAAGCAGGATGAGGAGTGAAGAAGAAGGAGGTGAAGTTTTCATGGCACTTGAAGAAGAAAGAAAGAGAAAATTAGGAAGGTGATGAAAATTCCAAGGATGAAGTGAAGTGTATTTGGAAGGAGAATTGGTTGTGACTGAAGAGTTGGTGGAAAGGAAGAAGAATAAGAAATTTTCAAGAAATTAGAGAATGCCAGGACATAATAAACAATCTAAATACTATAGAGGAATCAAGAAAATGTTAAGTTTGATGAACAATTATGTAAAGGTTGAATGCGAAGCTAGAGGAAGACTTGTAAGTTAAGGATGCTAGAGGAGATGAATAGAAAATTGATGTTTTATAAGTTTGAAGAAATAGTAAAGTGGATAAATGTTAAATAACCAAAGGCCTTCTCGCATAAAATTTGGTTTAGGCTTTGATGAAGGAGAATATTCAAAGGATTCAAAGAACTTGATATAGAACTCATAAAGAAAGAAGAAAAGATCGGTGAACGAAAACCAAATCTTGCAAAAGAAAACAATAATGCGATTCAAGAAGAATAGACAAAGATGGATTCACAAAAGTCACACTCCAAGGAGGAGAAGAGTCATGGCTCCTACACAATGGCAAAGAGGCACTGGTTTAATCATGCATTTTGTATTGTTTAAATGCAATGCTTATGGCTATAAGATTTGATTGCAAGCATAATGTACTCAAAGGAATTTTACGTGAAATGTTTTTCTCCTTTAATGAATTATGCGTTGAATGTTATATTGTCATAATTGGACAAGCTAGAAATACATTGCATCAAATAATTATCGGTAGAAAATCTACAAGTGGGTTGAAACAAAACCAAAAATTTCCTTAAAAATAGGCACATGCTAATGAAAGGACAAAGGCAAAACAAGTAGCAAAATCGATATCAAACGAATGGAAAGAAAAGGAATCTTTGATTGTCGGACTACTTTTAAAGCTGAAAAAATTAGCATCTTGGATACTTGAGGTTGTTCCAGCACATGACAGGACAAGAAAAGTTTGAGAATTTAAATATGAAGGTGGTTCTGAAATTTGGAAACAATGATGGAGCAAATATTGTTGGAAAGGGATCAGCAAGACGGTGATGGCAAAAAAACAAAAGAAGTCTTGGAATTGGCCTCAAGCAAACTTGCTAAGTGTAAGCAAATATGTGTAGAGGCCATGATGTAATCTCAAGAAGGAGGGTGGAAGTAAGAAAGACAAAAATGGAAAGTAATAACCACTAGATGAGAACTTCTAGAAATTTGATACACTTTGAAACGTAGAAGGAACATGCTTGATTAGACAGAAGATGAAAAGGCTATGGCACAAGAGGTTGGGCAATTAGTTTGACAATGGCAAAAATCGTTCAAAAGAGCGCTTAGAGATATACCAAACATTGGCAAACTGTAAATAGCATCGTGAGTCATTCCAAAGAGAAAAAACCGAGCCACTTTCAAAGCAAAAGAATACTTCACTAGCAAGCCATTATAACTAATTCTCGATCTATGTGGACCCATGAGAACTGAAAGCATAAATGGACACAAATATTTATGCGTGTATAGATGACTACTCAAGAATGACATGGGTACTATTTAAACTCAATTCGAAGCCTTTGAGATGTTTAAAACCTCAAAAATCTTGTTGAGAATCAATCAGGAAAAATAATTAAATGCCTAAGATCGGACAGGGAGGAGAGTTTATCTCCAAAGAATTTGGAATATTGTCAAAAACATGGGATAAGAAGATAGTTTTCAGTAGCTAGGACACCTCAGCAGAATGGTGTTGTAGAAAGAAAGAATAGAACAGTGCAGGAAATGGCAAGGACAATGTGCGTGAAAACAAAATAGTGATGATTTTGGAAAGAGGCAGTTCATACTGAGTTTACATTCAAAACAGGTGCATGTTGAGACCACATGAAAGCAAAACAGCTTATGAGTTGTGGTTTGGCAAAAAGGCAACATCAAGACATTTCAAAGTATTTGGCAGCAAGTGCTACATAAAACGGAATGAAGATAACCTCGGTAAATTTGAAGATAGAGTTGATGAAGGTATCTTTCTGGTTACTCAACAAAAAGCAAGGCATACACATGTTACAACAAGAGGTTGAAGAAAATTGTTGAAAGTGTTGATGTGAAAGTTGATGAAGGTAGAGAACAAGAAACTACTTATCAAGAAAACTACCCTATGTATGAAGAAGTCATTGAAGGTGATGATGAAAAAGAAACAAAGAATAATCAAAAAATTGATCCGTGATGGTGTAAAACTGAATCAAGAAGAAGAAAACAGGAAATTTAAAACAAGCAATGGCAAAAAATCATCCAAGTGAACAGTTATTAGGGATCCCACAAATGGTATTCGGACAAGAAGAACAAGGTGAGGAACTATTCTGTTATCTAGTATTGAACCTAAAAATGTTTGAAGCAAGCACCGATGAAAGTTGGATGAAGGCAATCAATGAAGAACTAGATCGGATAGAGAAAAACAATACCGGGAATTAGTACCTAGATCAACAAATAAAAACATAATTGGCACTAAATGGGTTTTTAGAAATAAATTGAATGAAGATGGGCAGGTTGTCGAAATAAGGCAAGATTGGTATGTAAAGGCTATGTCGGTTGAAGGCATTGATTTTGAAGAAACTTTGCACCGTGAGCTGGACTAGAGGCAATCGAATGTTTCGGCATTAGCGAGTCATAAAAACTTCAAAGTATATCAAATGGATGTAAAATCAGCATTTTTGAATGGAAAACTAGAAGAAGAGGTTTACATTGAACAACCGGATGGCTTCCAACTTGGTGACAATCCGATTTTGTTTGCAGGTTAAAGAAAGCTTTATATGGATTAAAACAGGCACCCATAGCATGGTATGCAAGGCTGGATAATTATCTAATTAAACAAGGGTTTAAGAAAGGTTTTGTGGATAGCAACTTATATGTCAAAACAGAGAAGGGTCATCTTATTGTTCTTGTTGTTATGTAGATGAAATAATATTTGGCAAGAAGATGGATGAATATTGAAAGACATACAATTAAAATAAAAAAGAATTTGAGATGTCAATGATTGGTGAACTTTCTTATTTCTTAGGACTGCAGGTCAATCAAAATGAAAAAGGCATTTTTATTTCTCAAGTTAAATATGTAAAAGAAATGTTGAAAAAGTTCACAATGGAAGATAGTAAACCGGTCAGCACTCCCATGACAACAGGCTGCAAGTTGAGCAAGGATGATAAATCTCCAGATGTGGATCAAACAATGTATAGGTCTATGATTGGAAGCTTGCTGTATTTAACAGCTACTAGACTAGATATACTACAGGGGATGCATGGTTGCTAGATTTCGGGCAAGTCCCAAAGAAACTCATGTCACAATGTAAAAGGATCTTGGTACCTCAAAGGTACCATGGATTATGGGTTGTGGTACCCAAAAGGCAAAGACTTCACTTTGATTGCATATTCTAATGCAGATTGGGAAGGGTGCATTGATGACTGAAAGAGTACAAGTGGAGGAGCATTTTATCTTGGATACAGGTTGGTAGCATGGCACAGCAAGAAATAAGAATCAGTTTCTCTATCCACTGCGAGGAATACATTGCCCACAACTTGCTATACACAAATATTATGGATGAGACAAACTTTGAAAGATCTTGGTATCCACTTCAAAGAGCCAATATCAATAAAATGTGATAACACTAGTGCTATCAACATATCCAAGAATCCAGTTATGCATTCAAGAACCAAACACATTGCAATCCGATATCATTTTTGAAGGATAAAGTTGCAAAAGGAGAAGTCAAGTTGGATTTTGTTCCAACTACAGAGCAAGTAGTTGATATATTCACAAAACCATTGCCCAAGGATGTTTTTGAGTACCTTAGGAATAAGTTGGGAGTGGTCACAATTCCCAAGAACTGACTATCATTAGGGATCACATTCTCAATGGGTGCATGCATGCCTATACTTATAGTTTTGCTTATGTTTATGATTTTTGCTAACTATAACAATATTTTCTTGAGAATGGTGTACAGAGACTCAGGGGGAGTCTGCAGCAGCCCTTTGGTATTATTGGCAAAGGGGGAGAAGAAGTTGAGCAAGGTTGTTGTGTGTTGCCAACAATTCCAAAGGGGGAGATTGTTGAGCAAGGTGCAGCAAAAGCATTTGAGAAAGTATTGTCATTGTTGTCAACATAGAACGATTGATGCAGTTGATGCAGTTTAGAGGTCAGTCAGATCAAGTGCAGAAAGTTTCAAGAAAAATAGAGGTGACCCAGATTCAAAAATTGGCAGAAAGAGACAAGGAAGAAAACTGTCGTGATATCGCGACATGTTTTCTATCGTAATTTCGTGACAAAAATTAGGAGAGATAAAATGCAAGCCAAAATGTCGCGATGTCGCGACATGTCGAGTTTTCGTTGAGGAGAGAGAAAATGTGTCACGATTTCGCGACAACCTTCAGGGTGACGTCAGCATAAGTTGAAAGTGTCGCGATATCGCGACAAGATGCAGGGAAAGCTTCCAAGAGCCAAAATGGTCACGATTTCGCGACATGCTTAAGGATGACGTCAGCAAATGTTGAAAGTGTCGCGATATCGTGACAAGATGCAGGGAAAGCTTCCAAGAGCCAAAATGGTTGCGATTTCGCGACATGCTTAAGGATGACGTCAGCAAAAGTTCTAAGTGTCGTGATATCGCGACATGAACAGAAGGAAAGCTTTCAAATCCAAAATGGTCACGATTTCGCGACAGCAAGGGCATGAAGTGTGCGGCTTCAAAAAGTGTCACGATATCACGACGGGTAATCGGTAAACTCAGGAGCATGCAAGGTGACACGTGTCAAAAAAAGTAGACAGGAAAATCATGCAGCCAGTTACGTAAAAAGTAACTGATGTCTGATCAACAGTTACAAATTGATAGGTGTCGATCATGCACTAGAACAGTTGTATACTCTTGATTGAAAAAGCATTCGATGCATCACATATGGAGTTTCGAAAAAGCATTCAAAAAGCCGTATTCGAAGAAATTGAACAGCCGAATATGGAGAATCAGAAAAGCTTTTTAAAAGACGTATTGCAGGGTTTCGAACAGTCGAAGTGCATGGAACCGAACAGCCGTATTGGGGTTTCGAACAGTCGAAGTGCATGGAACCGAACAACCGTATTGCAGGGTTTCGAACAGTCGAAGTGCATGGAACCGAACAGCCGTATTGCATGGATTCGAACAGTCAGAGTATGTGATTCGATTGCATGCAGGATTGAAAGGTTATAAAAGAATAATCGTACAGAGAAGATGTTGCTGTTATTAGAGAGAAATTGCTGTAAAATGAGGGTAAGAAAAGAATCAAGAGAAAAATAAGCAGAGCCGTGAGAGTGTGTAGAGTTGGGTTAATTGCAGACCAGTCAGGGTCATGCATGAAGTGAAGACATTTTTATGTCATTCTAAATTGATCAGATTTGCAGTCCAAGTTGGTGCTTGGTACTAGGGGTTGGTGCTCCATCTGTTGCAGCAGAAAATTACAGGGGTTGGTGCTCCTTCCAGTGGATGCTGATAAAGAAGTTGTAAAATTGAAATTTTGCAAAGACTGGATTTGGATTGAAGTCCAAGCAGTTAATTTTTGAGGAGTAGCCAAATTGGTGAACCTCGTTATATTGTGTGGTGTGCTCTCATTTTGTTCTTTTGGTTTTATAAGTTTTCTATGCTTCAGTCTTTGAATGCTACTATTTCGAAATTAAATAACTACACTGATTCACCTCCCCTCTCAGTGTCATTGTGTGAACATCAAAGAATATAGAGTGATCTTCTAGTTTAGAAATATTATTGTTCTATGATAATTTTCTTTCATTAGCCAAGTAGTGTAAAGATTTTTTCCATCCATATTATTTACTAGTGCTTTACTCATTTAATCAATCTCCTTGTTCAAATGAGTAAGGCAACAATAATAATATGGATGGTAAAAATATTTACTCATTTAATCCATATTATTTACTACATTCTTTTTAATTATTGTACTTATTTACTAAATATATAGCAATAATTTTATTTAGTAGATAATATTTTTGTGGCTTATAATAGAAAATATACGTTTTTATTTAATAGTAGTTTATTGGAGTTTAGAGATGCATTACAAATCAACCTATTGCTTAATATGGTTTATAAATTCTTCTTTATATAATGGCTTCCTATAAAGTTTAAGCCTATGTCCATTAACTAGTAATCTTCTTTTTGAATCATCAATAGGCTTAAGTTTAACTGTATCATTCCCAAATATTTCTTCAACTTCACAGGGTCCTAGCCATCTTGTCCTTATATTGCCTTGGAAATGTTGGTAGCAAGAGTCAAATAGAAAGGCCCATTTTCTTGGTTGAAATGTTCATGGTACAATATGTTTATCATGCTATTGTTTTCTTTGTTGTTGAGTTAATTTAGTCTTGTATAATGCTTCTAATATTATTTCATCTAGAATATTTAATTTTTCCAATCTAGTTTTTTGTACTTGATACAATTTCATATCAAGTTGTACCATTGTGTGAAGAGTTTCTATTTCAAATTCAATAGGCATGATAGCTTTTTTGCCATAAACCATTTCATAAGGTGATAATCCTATGGTAGTTTTCCAAGTTGTATTATATGCGCATACATCTTCTTTTAATATTTTTGCACAATCAACCCTATTGAAATCTATAGTATTTGTGATTGTCTTTTCAAGTTACCTATTTGTAACTTCTATTTATCCATTAGCTTGAGGGTGATATGGTAAATTTTTTCTATATTTAGTTTGATAGATTTTTACAAAGTGTTCAATTAATTTTGAGAGAAATTGATACCCATGGTATGAAACTAGTTCTCTAGGTGCTGCAAAGCATTAAATAATTTGTGAATAAAGAAAATCAACAATAGGTTCAGCTTGTGCTCATGGTAAGGCTTTTACTTTAGCCCACTTGGTGACATAATTTGTGTACACAAGTATGTGTGTATTGTCTACACTTGGAGTATCTATTGGCCTAAACAAATCAATCCCCCATTTTTCAAATTGTTTGAATATTATTTGTGGGACCAAAGGCATATCCATTGTAGGTGTAGGTTTACTAGCCATTTGACAAACATCACATCTATCAATAAATTTATGTGTATCCTTATTCATAGTAGGCCAATAATAACCTATTTGGAGTCTAGTTGTTCTTTGGGTTACATAATGACCTCCACAAGGTTCTTCATGTGTTGTCCTAATGATGTCATATACATCATCTTATTGCACACATATCCTAATTATATTGTTAGGGCAAGAATTTAAAAATATTCCATTAGTCCACATATAAGGGACACTCTAATGTATTAATTTTCTATGCTCATGCAATGTAAAATTTTGAGGTATTTTTCCTATTACTAAATAGTTTACAATATCAGCATACCAAGGAGTAAAAATAGAAAGAGCAAAAAAATATTCATCCAAAAAATTATTAGGAATTAATTCATTATCATCGAATATTTGCATACAAGATAGATGATCTGCAATGCCATTATCTTTACTTGTTTTCTCTATAATTGTGATATTAAATTCTTGCAATAAGAGAAGCCATCTAACCACTTTTCCTCCTACTGTAACTTTATTCATTAAGTATTTAATGACAAAGTGACCTGTATGAAAAAATACCTCATACCTTGTTATGTAATTTTTGAACTTATTAATAACATGGATTACAACTAAGAATTCCTTTTCAATTTTTGTGTAATTAACTTTAGTCCCATGCAAAATTTTACTCACATAATAGATAACATAAGATATTTTTTTCTCTATCTATTGTAGTACTACCCCTCTTGCATATCCTAAAGCATCACAATGTATATGAAAGGGAAATTTTCCAATTTGATCCCCTCATAATTGGAGTGGTAGTCAATTTTTTCTTTATAACTTCAAAGTCTTCCTGACATGTTTCAATCCAATTAAATTCACTTACTTTGGTCAATCCAATCTTTAATGAATCTATGATAGTATCTTGCATGTCCTAAAAATCTTCTTACCTTTGTGTTTTTAGAGGTTGGGGAGATTGAATAACTTGGATTTATGCAAGATCTACTTTAACACCTTCCTCAGATATGTAATGTCCTAAAACAATACCTCCTTTCATAATCATGAAGTATTTTTCATAACTCAAAGAGATATTTTGTTCTTGGCATCTAACTAAAACTTTCTATAAACTTGATAGAGTTTTTCAAAAATGTTACCATGGAATATGAAGTCGTCCATATAGACTTCTACACATTTATTAATCAAATAAACAAAAATAGCTAAATCAACCCTTTAAAAAGTAGTTTAGACACCAAATCCTAGCCACTTGTCCACCATCCCCATTTCCCACCATTTAATTGGTCATTCCAGGCCTTTCCTGCCATCCAATGGCCCACTTTAGCCATTTCCCACCATTTTCCAACCCCCATTTAACCCATTTATATTTATTTTATATTTTTTATATTTCAATATAATATTTTAATATATTTATTATAAAATATATATTTATAAGCCAAAGCAACCTCATTCGTCCGATCTAATCTAATCAAAATCATCCATATCCCTTAATCCGTATCACACTTAAAGTCTAATATCAGCCCTTGGATTTGCTTTTATCCTAGCCACATGATTTGGTAAAACCCTAAAGTAAACCCTTGGCTTGGAAATAAATAAGAGCATTCTCAATGCTCAACCCCTAGAAAAACCTAGAAAGTTTGAACATTGGAGCTCTAATTTTTTTGTGAGATATAACCTTGCTGAGAGATGTCTTCTTGTGAGTAGGTTGTACCCAAGCTTATCCTTGCCCAAAATCCTAGCTTGCCCTAGGATTTTTGGATTCCAACCACCTTCACATCTCATTTTTTTTGTCACCATTGTCATCCATCCACCGAGCCCTTCACATTTCCTTAATTTGCTTCTATAGATTTAGCCCTAATCCATAGGCATAGTCGAGTGCCTACTGAATCCCATAGGTGCAGCTGCACACCTATCGTATTTTGTAGGTGTAGCCCATCACCTATTGTTCACTCAGCCACACACTAGAATCTATCGCATAATATCACCAAGTGCCACTAGGGCACCTTGCCATAGAATCTACAACGGAGCAAAATAACAACAAAGTAAGTATTTCTATGCATTTATTGGTTGTTATTTGGATTTGGTATTCTTGTTTAATTAGATCTAGGGTTTTAGTTAGCATTCCTAAGGGTTCACACTATGGAACCCTCATTTTGTTTACTAACGGATTTATGTTTTTTGCACGTGTAGGATCAGGTAGCATCAATCAAGGATCGTTGAGTAGCTGTTGAATCTAGAGTGGCCCGATTATGGATAACTAGAAGCCCACTCACCCTATTGAAATCAAGATACATTGGAGACACTACTTGTTTTAGCTAGGGTTTCAGATAACCCTATCACCTGTATTTATTGTATCAAAATAATTTTTTGTTGAATGGATAAATTGTAACAAAAGGAGTTTCTTAGCTCCCCCCCATTTATTGAATAAAATCATATTTTGTGCAATCTCTTGTTCATCTGAGTTATTTATTTCTATATTGCTTTAGTGTCATATTTTTGCTTCACAAATGGTGATCATGGTGGGACCCCACAAGGGTTCTATTTTCTAATTTACTTTGCTAAATTCCATTCTATTGTCCCATTTTGCAGGGTTCTATGGAATGAAAAATTATCTGAAGTCGTTAGTTAGGGTTTTTGAAAAGTCTTGTGATAGTTGCAAATAGGTGCACAGGTGCTCTGCGGGACCTGCTGACCCCCCTAGGCACACAAATACGCCTATATAGACACCCAACAATAACTTTAGAGGCACTCCACTATGCTTGGTAGTGATTTGGAACAGAGCATAGGCTTTCAAGTAAGATTTGCAACCATTCTGTTCTAAAATTCTACTTTTACGTATTTCAATATTATGTTGTATTTTTTAGATTCTAAGTTTAAAAAAAACATACATTAAGGAATATGGGAATAAATTCATTTTAGATTGCATCTAGGTCAACTGTGTATTCATTTCATTCACAAATTTTGGGTTTTCTATTTCAATAAGAATTGCAAATTCAAATAATTCATGCATCTTTTTGTTTGCATTTGAAAGTGAAAAGCATCAATTAGAATTTCATCTTAGGAGTTAAGGGTTTATTATTTTACTTATCTAAGTAAACAAAATACTTGAATGCAAAAATTAATCCTACCATTGAGTGGCACCTTTGGCAGAGAGGTGGGCAAACCCTTCGATTGCTATCTAGGCAGGGGGTTTTAAACAGTCTTATTGATGCCATTTCCCACCATTTTCCAACCCCCATTTAACCCATTTATATTTATTTTATATTATTTATATTTAAATATAAAATTTTATATTATATTTTAATATATTTATTATAAAATATATATTTTTAAGCCAAATCAACCTCAGTTGTCCGATCTAATCTAATCACAATCATCCATATCCCTTAATCCATATCACACTTAAAGTCTAATATCAGCCCTTGGATTTTCTTTTATCCTAGCCACATGATTTGGTAAAACCCTAAAGTAAACCCTTGGCTTGGAAATAAATAAGAGCATTCTCAATGCTCAACCCCTAGAAAAACCTAGAAAGTTTGAACGTTGGACCTCTAATTTTTTTGTGAGATCTAACCTTGCTAAGAGATGTCTTCTTGTGAGTAGGTTGTACCCAAGCTTATCCTTCCCCAAAATCCTAGCTTACCCTAGGATTTTTGGATTCCAACCACCTTCACATCTCATTTTTTTTGTCACCATTGTCATCCATCCACCGAGCTCTTCACATTTCCCTAATTTGTTTCTATAGATTTAGCCCTAATCCATGGGCATAGTCGAGTGCCTACTTAATCCCACAGGTGTAGCTGCACGCCTATCGTATTCTATAGGTGTAGCCTATCACCTGTTGTTCACTCAACCACACACCAGAATCTATCGCATAATATCACCAAGTGCTGCTAGGGCACCCTACCATCGAATCTACAACAGAGCAACATAACAACAAAGTAAGTATTTCTATGCATTTATTGGTTGTTATTTGGATTCAGTATTCTTGTTTACTTAGATCTAGGATTTTAGTTAGCATTCCTAAGGGTTCACACTATGGAACCCTCATTTTTTTTACTAACGGATTTATGTTTGTTGAATGTGTAGGATCAGGTAGCATCAATCAAGGATCGTTGAGTAGTTATTGAATCTAGAGTGGCCCGATTACGGATAACCAGAAGCCCACTCACCCTATTGAAATCAAGATATATTGGAGACACAACTTGTTGTTGTAGCTAGGGTTTCAGATAACCCTATCACCTATATTTATTGTATCAAAATAATTTTTTGTTGAACGGATAATTTGTAACAAAAGGAGTTTCTTAGCTCCCCCCATTTATTGAATAAAATCATATTTTGTGCAATCTCTTGTTCATCTGAGTTATTTATTTCTATATTTCTTTAGTGTCATATTTTTGCTTCACAAATGGTGATCATGGTGGGACCCACAAGGGTTCTATTTTCTAATTTACTTTGGTAACTTCCATTCTATTGTCCCATTTTGCAGGGTTCTATGGAATGAAAAATTATCCAAAGTCGTTAGTTAGGGTTTTTGAAAAGTCTTGTGATGGTTGCAGATAGGTGCACAGGCGCTCTGCAGGACCTGTTGACTCCCATAGGCACACAACTACGCCTATATAGACACCCAACCATAACTTTAGAGGCACTCCACTATTCTTGGTAGTAATTTGGAACAGAGCATAGGCTTTCAAGTAAGATTTGCAACCATTCTGTTCTAAAATTCTAATTTTATGTATTTCAATATCCTGTTGTATTTTTTAGATTCTAAGTTTAAAATGAACATACATTAAGGAATATTGGAATAAATTCATGTTAGATTGCATCTAGGGCAACTTTGCATTCATTTCATTCACAAATTTTGGGTTTTCTATTTCAATAAGAATTGCAAATTCAAATAATTCATGCATCTTTCTGTTTGCATTTGAAAGTGAAAAGCATCAATTAGAATTTGCATCTTAGGAGTTAAGGGTTTATTATTTTACTTATCTAAGTCAAAACAATACTTGAATGCAAAAATTGATCCTGCCATTGAGTGGCACCTTTGGAAGAGAGGTGGGAAAACCCTTCGGTTGCTATCTAGGCAGGGGGTTTTAAATAGTGTACTTCACACTCTTTATAGAAAATTTGCATTTGTGTTGGATTCTAATTTAGATGTGTAAAATCTGTTACTTTTAACATTTTTTTGCCACAATAGAGAACATAAAAACTTAAAATTAATCACACACAACACGTTGCACTTTAAACAGTAGTAACTAGATTCCATCATCAATTTTTGCTTAAGATTTGGTGACGGTGGCATTCATCTCCATCCACAAAATATCTACCCCTAGACACCTTAGGACTACCCCCAAGAAAAATTGTTGGATTTCATCACCAACAAGAATCTCGTTGTCCCATACAGCCATAGTCTTTTACCTTTATTTTTCATTAAACAAGATTAGGATACACCAAACACACAAAACTACCATATCTAAAAGGAATTCACATTAAAAAGAGATAATAAATGAATGAGGTAAGCCACACAAGGTGAAACTTAGGATTGATTTTTTTCTTTGTTTCTAAATTCCTTAGCTTTATTTTTAGTTTTGAAATTTAACTATCCTGAAATTGTATTTTGATTTAATTATTTTATGGTTTTAACTTGAAATCAAACAAAAATATTAAATCAGAATAACTTAATGGAAAATACAACCAGCATACCCGATACTTCAGTAGCTAACCTTTCCAATTACATCCAGACTAGTCCATCTAGGCTCATTCACCAATCTCTCTCACAAGAGGGATCCATTCCCCAAAATAATGAATAGTCATCCCTTTAAATTGACATGGACAAGTTGGATGTTATATACAAGTCTTCTAATTATGTCTTCGAATGCCTTGGCCAAGACTATGTTGAACAAATAGAATTGGCTACATCTTGTCCATCTAACCCCACCTGAGGATATCCTAATTCGGCTTATGAATATGGTATGCCATCCTATCCTAGTCTAGCCCAATAAAACCTGAGTGTTTTTAACACTCATCACCCATATGGCTATACCCAAATTTACTCCAATCATTTGTATGAGTATGTCAATGCTACCTCACAGGTAACAACCTCCCAAGTTACCATATCAAGTGTAACTTGCACCATGCATCTTTCCTCAAATCCACCCACATCCATACCATCGTATTCTAATCCATCCACAACCTTATCAATTTCTTCCATGACTAATCAAGATCTTCAGGATATTTTGGGTCTCATGAACAAAGTGCTTCTAGAGTGTCAAAATGCTAGACAAAAAGTTCAAGTAGATCCTACGCATCCTGTAGATATATCCCAACCAACCATAGCCAACCAAAATTCCACCTGGATACCCTGATCATCAGTGATATCCATCCCCAAGCCACCTCCAATCCAAAATTCAACCCCTCCAATCACCATTTCCTTTGGTCAACCCAACCAAATCCTCCAAAATATTCGTCTTCATCAATCTTCTCCTTATTTCAATCATCAATATTCTCCCCATAAATTTTAAGCTAATCAATTTCATCCAAATTATCTCATCACTCCACAACATCTTTCTTCTAGTCCATCGCCAAGTCATCAGGTTATCCAAGGCTTCCACATTCTTGAGGAAGATCTTAGGATTCAGGCCATGTAGAAGGAAATAGATCAATTGATGCTACATATTCATGGTAGGTCAAGCCAAAAACCTACTATAAGCCAAATGATACATCAACCAATCCATACTTTGATACCATCACCTCCATATCCAGCAAACTTTACATTACCAAAGTTTGATAAATTTAGGGGAATCGAGGACCCTAAGGAGCATGCTGGCTCATTTGTTCATGCATGATTTCAGATTCAAACCAAAAATTCTCTCATGCTCTGAATATTTCCTCAAACTTTAGGAGGATATGCCATAGAGTGGTTCAATTAGTTACCAACTCATAGTATCTATATTTTTTCTCAATTGATTGACCTATTCCTTGAGCATTTCATCCTAAACATTAAAAATAAAGTTTCATTATCATATGTGTATGAATTAGGACAATGGGAAGATGAAACTATCTATAACTTTGGAAACCATTGGAGGGAAGTCATTAACAGATTACCATTCTCTCTCCCAATGGATGAAATAATTAAATTATTTATCGAGTTTCTTAAAACCCATCTCTTGGATGCTTCAACTTCATACATATCATTCATTTGAAGAAGCTTTGGCATATGATAACATCATGGAGGAAATAAAAATACAAGAGGGCATGATAAAGTCTAAAAAAAATAATGGTAAAACAAGATCCAATTTAAAAGTTATAAGTCTGGCCAAAACAAGTCATCTCAAGCCTCTTCGGCTCATACATCCAATCAAGTCAATAAAGTGGTGATGAGTCAGCCTATAATGTCTCAATAACTTGTGCAAAAACCATAAAAAATTCTTATCATGCGGTCCCCTCAGTAAATCAAGCACTCATAATACAAAACACAGTGCCCACCTATCGATAACATGCTTGACCACAATGCCAATACACTCCTTTAACTAAGTCTTACTCTTCCACATTATAAAAGTTGTATGCAACAAATAAGTTGACTTTACCAGAAATCAGGCTTGATGACCCTACCAAACGTAATATAAATTATATAGAACAACTATTTTGTCCATACCATAGATAAAATGGTCACGACATCAACACATGCAACATTTTTAAGAACATCATCCAAGACCTCATAGACTTGGGGGTTCTTAAGGCTGATAACCCCCAAGCTACACAAAATCAAAACTTAGGAGTATTTCAAACACCTCTTCCTAACCATGAAGAGGCTCAAACTAATGTAGGAGGTAATAATCATCTTACACCTCCTAACCAAGTTAATCATGTTCAAACTTATCAAAAATTTGTGGGAGTAGTACATGTGATCACAAGAGGTCAAAGGCAAAGTCAAAAAATGCTCAATAGTCAAATGTGTCACAAACTTCCAATCCACCACCTATTCAAACTTCCCCAAATCCATACCCACCAATCCATATTTCTATTCCACCAAATCAACCAATTCGTCATCCTATTAGGCCAACAGTAGCTTTAAATAGCTGGTTGACTACAAGTTTGAAGATATCTTTAGCCAAGTTGTCCTTATATGAGCTCATCCAACAATATCCTAGGCATAGAGAATCCTTAATAGAAATTCTAAAATCCATTGACTTCGAAACCCAAGATCCTAATGCCTTTAACAACTTTTTAGGGAGCATTAGAACATGCATGGAGCCATCCATCACCTTTTATGACTTTGAAATAAAGTCAATGACATCAAAATCTGTAGATCCTCCATTGCATATCATGGCCTTAATAGAAAAGAAGTCATTTAAAAGGTTCTTAATTTATATTGGCTCATCCATCAACATTATTACTACTACTTCCCTTAGCAATCTCAAACTTCCACCCTCCCACATTTGCAAGTCATCATTCACCCTTAAAGCATTTAACGATGTTTTGTGTACCATAGTTGGCACTGTTATTTTGCCCATTGAAGTAGGGGTTAAAATGTTGCACACCATGTTCCACATATTGGAAGGGTCCATGGTGTACAATGTAATCCTTGGTAGACCTTGGATGAGGGAAATGAAGTGTGTTCCATCAATTCTCCACCAATGCTTGAAATACATTCATGATGGCCAAGTCCATTGTATCCCCGTGGATGTAGAACCTTTCAAGTATTGCAACTTCATTTCAAATCCCTATGAATCCATGTTACCTTCCACCCACCTATTCATATCACCATCATATTTGAACCCACCCACTTCATCTTCGACTCCATACACTTCATATAATCCATTTATATGTTCTTCCAAAGCTCCTATTCTTGAGTAGTTATCCATCACAAAAACCTCTCAATCATCTATTTCTTCTTGTACATGTGGTCAAGGTCAATCCATTTTCACCACATCGTCAGCCTCAACCACTCCTTCTACAACCATTCCTTATTTATCATCTTTGCCTCATTCACCTTCTTCTAAGCCATCATCCAATTCCTCTCCATCAGCTGATGTTTCACAAGTCAAACTTTCAAATTGTGAAATATTCAACTCCTCACAACCTTTCGCCAATATTGAGCCATCCTTTTCTACATCATCCACCACATCATCCCAAGTCGAGGTCCACATCACTAGTTCTGGTATTGGTGAATATGTGGTCCACGATGTTATCATTAACTTGCTTTCCATTCCTACAGCCAAGGATTTTAGTCACCCATGTGACCCTCCTTTAACCATAGGTGTTGTCTACGACATGAGTTCTACTCCAAATAGTATCAAATTTGTTTATGGAGGGATGGATTCCTCAATTACAAAAAAACCTCCCGAAGAACCGAAAGAGCCAAGACGTTCCAATATACAAAATATGACAGGATTTATGTTGGACATTTTGAGTCCCTAAGATAAAAAGTTGTCATTGATTTCAAAAGGTTATTTGATGTCAAAAGAATCTATGATGGCATGCACTATGTTTTGTGAAAGTGCAAAGAAGGGTTTTTGTGAAAATGAAGGTAGGTAAAATAAAATGTTTTATTTAAAACCATGGATGGCAGATTTGAAATGGGGTTTTCTTAAAATCCAATTTGGCTTTTCATTTCATCGAAAAAGGTGCCCTAGTGATGGAGATATTTAATTTTAAAGATTTAGTTTAAATTTTAATTATTTAAAATTTAAATTTAATTTTTTAAATTAATCAAAAGTTTTCTCTCCATTTTCTGTTGATGTCAACCTTTATTCTTCCCCATCCACATCGTGTATAAAATATGCCTTGTTAAGCAATGGTTTATGTCCTCCGAAATTTGAATGATAAATCCTCTTTTGCAAAAGTTATCCTCCTCCGAAATCATGCACTATTGACAACGAAGGTTTGGGAGAAGCGCAATTTGTAAATTTGTGGGTGCCAAGAGGAAGTACTTCAAGCACGAAGTGGAATAGCTTCCATGTGCGAAGCTTAGACCACTTGGTGGGTGGAAGGAGTTCAAAGGTGCACTTGTTGCTACAGGTCTCGGGTTTGGGTCACCCAAAATTTATTTTTCACTTGTGTGCTATCGTCGTAATTTCTAGAGCAGAAATCAAATTTTTCAAGGTATGTCATCACCACAATTTTTAGTGATTGAGATATAAATTTCCTAATTTGCCTAAGCTAAGGTTAATGCATCATTATTGAGGTTTCACCATGGTGGTATAGTTTATGAGTTGTGGCTTATATTTTGCACTAGTTGATGTGGGATTTTTGCATTAAGGAGCTTAGTAAGTTGTGCATTAGAGCAAAGTGTTTTTAGGAGAAATAAGAGAATGGTAAATTTTTGTGGTGATATTCATGCTATGCTTAGTTAGATAAGGAAATAATTATTTTTAATTATTTTCTAGTGGTGGATGTGATTTTTGACTATGAGAAATGATATGGTAGCCACAGGTGGAATCCAAAAACGAAGCTAAATTCTTTATTATGCAGGACAAATATATAATAATACATCAAAAAAATCAAGTGAGAGTGTTATAACAAAGTTTCCAACATGCACAATACTCGATCATGATTAAATGCACACTACCAAAATAAACAAACTGCCTCCTATCTGTGGAAAATAATAAATCATGAGGTATACTATACCTTCACATGTACAAAGTGCAAAATATAAAAAATAGATATGAATGGAGGACTTAGGCTAAAATGTAGTTCCTAAGTATCCTCAACACTCCTCCCAACCAAGAAGCATTCGACCCCAATTCTCTCAACAAATTTGGAATGTCACGATCCATCTGATGGTGAGAGATCCAACGTGCCTGGTGTGGAAGCTAACCACGACGGGTGACAAGGTAGAAAGTGGTCAAACCCTATCGAGTATGACAAGTCTTCATGTCAAAAACTCTATCTGTAACAAGCATAAGTTGAAATTTAGGTACCACATCTACTGGATGGTTGATGACAGGTGCAGTTTCCAAGGTGGAGTCTTGATATGCCTTCAAAAGATCCACATTTACAACATCATGGATGCCAAGATGTGAAGGAAGATCCAAAAAAAATGTGTTCTCAAATATCTATTGCATGATGGTGTATGGACCATAGTGAAGAGTCTTGAGCTTGCTATGTGCCTTCTCTGAAAAATGTAGTTTATCCAAGTGAAGCCAAACTCTGTCACCAACCTGAAAAGAATGAGGAACGTGATGTTGATCCATCGCTTTCCTCTGTTGCTACTGAGTCCTCTGTAGGATCTGTATCACCTTATCCTGGAGGCTCTACAAATGCTGTATGAAAGAGGTTACCTTATATTGCTCCTTCTCCATGTGTGTAGTGGTGGGAGAGGGCAAAGCAAGGGGCAACTCATAAGGTGCAAGTGGCTGAAATCCGAGACAAACCTCAAAAGGTGAATGTGATGTGGAGCTATGAACCACTCTATTATATGCATGCTCAATGTGAGTGAGGCTCAAATCCCACTTTGCCGGTGAGGTGTGGTGGTAGATCCTCAAACTCTATACTAGTGTGTGATTCACAACTTCAGTCTGCCCATCTGACTGAGGGTGGAAAGCCGTGGAAAAATTAAGGGAAACTCCCAAAATTTTCCACAAGGATATCCAAAAGTGACCCACAAAATGTGGATCTCGGTCAGAAAAAATGCTAGTGGGAAGACCAAAGGATCACCACACTATCTCAAAGAACAAATGTGCCAAATTAGGTGTTGTACTAGTCTTCCTGCATGGAATGAATTTGGCCATCTTGTTGAATCGGTCCACAATCACAAAAACACTGTCATGCTGTCTCACTATCATGGGAAATCCACTTACCAATTCAATGGATATTCTTTCCCAAGGACATGAAGGAATGGGTAAAGGAACACTCAAGCCCAACTTCCTATTTTCTGATTTGGAGCGACTACATACGACACACTGTCTCAAAAATCGCAGTACATCTCTCTGCATGTGAGGCCAGTAGAAGAACCACTGCAAGTGGTGGAGTGTTTTTTGTTTCCCAAAATGACCTCCATAAAGAGTTGAGTGGGCTTCTTTGATGAGAGAAACCCTATGCTCCTATGGTACACAAATTTTGTCTAGCTTGTACAATAGCCCATCCTTCAAGTGATAGTCCTAAAAAGGAGTGAGGTTGGAAGATGAAGGGTGTACAAGATGACGGTGCACCTTGCTGAAATATGGATCAAGAGCATAAAGAGGTGGCCAAGTCTGAAATCCAATATGGGAGGTAGTCATAATTGTTGTCAAGGTTTGAGCCATGGGTGGATGACTCAAACAATCAGCCACTGTATTAGTTGTTCCTTTCTTGTACTTGATGACCAAGTGGAACTGTTGCAAGTAAGTGGCCCACTTCATGTGTCTAGCTTCTTCAATATTGGTTTGTGACTGGAGAAACTTGAGTGGCATGTGATCTGTATGAACAATTATTTCTTTCCCAAGAAGATAGTGTCTCCAATATTTTATGGCTTGGACCAAAGCATACAATAATTTGTCATATGTGGAGTATTTTTTTTTGGCAGCTGAAAAGGTCTCGGGATGATATGCCATAGGGTGTCCATATTTCTTCAAAACTGCTCCCATCGCAAACTGTGAGGCATCTATCTCTATCTCAAATGGATGAGAAATATTGGGGAGTACAAGGACAAGGGTAGAGCACAGTTTGTGTTTCAAGGTCTCAAAGGTTTGATCATGTTCCTTGAGCCAATGAAATCTAACCTTGGCTTTCGTGAGATGATGCAAGGGATGAGCAATGGAAGAGTAGCCAGGTATGAACTTACGATAGAAATTCACAAGTCCAAGAAAAATCCTAAGATCAGTGAAAGAGGAGGGAGTTGGCCAATTTTGAAGTACTTCTACCTTTGTGGGATCAACATTGATTCCTTGCTAATTTATTATAAATCCAAGATAGGAGATTGAAGTTTGAGCAAATGAACACTTAGGAAGGTTAGAAAAAAGTTGGTTCTTCTCAAGGGTGTGGAGAACCTGATCTAGATGTTGCAAGTGTTCCTTCCAAGTAGTAGAATATACAAGGATATCATCCAAGTATATGATCACAAAGTTGTCTAGGCAGTCCCTAAACACTTCATTCATCAACCTCATGAAGGTTGCAGGTGCATTTGTAAGACCAAAGGGCATCACCAACCACTAAAAGAGCCCAAATTTAGTCTTAAATGTTGTTTTCCAAGTGTCTTCTGCTTGAACCCTTACTTGATGGTAACCACTCTTAAGATCAATTTTAGAGAAAAAATTTGCTCCTTGAAGTTGATCTAGCAAGTCATCAATGCGAGGGAGAGGATATCTATTTTTTATGGTTATTTTGTTCAATGCATGAAAATCAATACAAAGTCTCCATGAGCCATCCTTCTTAAGCACCAAAATAATGGGGGAAGCACAAGGGGAAGTGCTAGGCTGAATGAATCCTTTTGCCAACAAGTCCTCAATTTGACATTTGATTTCATCCATTTGTATTATTGATTGCCTATACATAGGTGCATTTGGAAGTGAAACTCCTAGAATTATGTCAATGTTGTGATTGATATCTCTCTCTGGTGGTAGAGTGGTGGGTTCATTAAACACAACTTGATGTGATTGCAAAATATTTTGAAGTGAAGCATTCTTTGTGTGGAACTTAGAAGTTTTTGTTTGACCTTCTTTCTATGTGGGTCTTATGAATATGAGTGCCAACTCTTGTGCTTGATTTACTACTTTGCGAGCTTGCCTACAACTTAGCACTAGATTAGATGTGTCCTTGGTGCATTCCACCAGATATTGTTTGTTATCCAGTTCCAATGTGTAGGTGTTCTTTTTAGCATGGTAGATGGCATTCCTATCATATTGATAGGGTTTACCCAACAACATTCCACAACAATCCATGTTTGTGACATCACACTTAACCTTGTCCACAAATTTGTCACCAAAGGCAAAGGACACGGTGCAAGTGTGTGTGATGTCTGAAGTAGAGTCAACATCCTTCCACCCAAGTGCATAGGGTTGAGGATGTGGTTTGGTGGGGAGCTTCAACTTCTTTACAACGGATCTCGTAATCAAATTTTTCTACGAGTCGTTGTCTATGATACAATCAACAAAAACATTGTGTGTAAGGTGGGCCTTAGTGACAAACAAATGGTCACGACCCCCATGAGCAGAAACATTTGTCATAAGGGTAACCTTATTGAGTTTACCCTTTAATGCAGGATATTCTTCTTCTCACCCTGTAGCCACAATGGGACCATCTTGTGTGTCCTATTTTGACTTTACAAAAAGGGCTTTCTTCTTTTTTCTTGCAAGTATAAATCATTTTGCTTTGGTATGACCATTCTTTTTACAATAAGTACAATACAATGTGGAAGAAGAAGAATTTGTAGAACTAGAAGAGGAAGAGTGGGATTGCAAAGAATGGGGAGGAGTAGAAGAATTGGGGGGTGAGTTAGAGTTCTTCACCTTTTGTTGTTGCTGATTTGAACCCTTGTATGAGCTCTCTTATGCCTATCATGCTTTTTAGGAACCACCAATTTTCTCCTCCACCAAGCTGGCATGTTTGAATGCTGATGACAATGTGACAAATGGAATGAATTTCAACTCCCTCATTATAGGATCATGCAACCCACTTACAAATTTTTCAATAAGCTCTTCGTTAGAAGAAGTGATACCAGAAAGAACTCTAAGCTTATTGAACTAAAAAATGTAATCAGAAACTGGCATATTAAAACCTTGCTTTAACCTATACCATTTGATCCTTAGATCGGCCTGGTAGTTAGGTGGAAAAAATGTATCCTTCAAAAGTGTGACTAACTCTTTCCAGTTTGTTACCTTAGCTTTCTCATCTGAAACAAGCATCTTTGCTAATCCTATGAGTTTTATCATGGAAAAAGGTACTCTTTCATCTTTAGGAACCTCGGCATACTCAAACCAAGTTTCCATATCTAGGATCCAAGTGGACAATACGTCAGGATTCCTGGATCCATCATAAGGTTTTATATCACACTTTGCTTTGTTGGAGTATTTGTTGTTGTAGATTGTGACATCATTTTTGACAGTAATTTCTTTCACCCTGTCCATCAAATCTCCTACTACAGTGGTGATGTTTGCCACTTGTGTTGCAAGATCATTGGCCATGTGGGCTCTAGTGTATGCTAGTCTATGAGGGGTTACAAAAAAAAAAAAATTCAAACACAATTTGTTTCCTTTCCAATGTTGCAATTTTAGGGGTAAGTGCAAAAAGTTAACTTCCTCCAAAGTTACTTACAAAATTGCACTTTTGAAAATCTCAAAATTTTGTTCCCCTAATGAAAGATTTTGACCATTAATTTTGCAAATGAAATATGCAAAAATAAAAAAAATAAAATGTGACAAAATTTCGTCACCTTGCTTCTAAGTTGCACCAAACCATCAATCTGACGTCAAACAAACATTTATAGGCATCAACATACATTGCAGGGGCATCAAATCGTGTCGCAGAGCATCAAATGGTGACATGGCATGTCACGACAGTGTCAAACAAGCATTATCGGGCATCAACGTGTGTAACGAGCATCACAGGGCCATTCCAGGGCATCAAGCAGCATCACTGAGCATCAACAGGCGTCACATGCCATCAATCGGGCGTCACAGGATGCCACAAGGCATAAATTAGTGTCACGGGGTGTCAATTGTTTTTTTTTTCACATGGTTGTTTCATAGGGAAATTGCCATGCGGTCCAAAGTTTTAATTTACCAGCATTGGACAAATCAAAGACTAATATTTACACTACTCTTTCAAGATTGGTCACCGATTTCTTCCACGTGAACATCTATGGTAGGAGTTTTAGTTTATTTTGTAAACTTACAATAATTTAATACTTCCTCTATCAAAAATATTATTTCATGCTTGAGACTTATTGCATGAGCTAGAATTTGTATCACAACACCGAGAAAGAAATTCCTTAGTGTTGTACCATGCTCAAAGTTATCAGAGGGGATGTATGGAATCGAATCGACACCGAAATCATGTCGAGGACTGCTGTATGGAAATCATGCAACTCCAAAACTCGCCACGAGTAGCTCACCAATGACAAAGGAAAGGGGTGAAATGTGGTGTGCGTAGGAAGACGCCAACACCAAAACCCTAAAAAGAGCCTCAATTTTTTTTTTTAACTTTAGAAAAGTTTCTTTGCGATGTAGGTTATTATCCACGCTAAAAACTTTAAAACTCGTGGCTGCAACTACTACGAACCAGATTGAAAGTCTAGGAAATTTCTACCTATATATGGGGCAGAGGAGGTTACCCTATCAGGTCACCCTTTGACATCTCCGTCAAGAATAACTGTAGTAAGAATGGCTACTTGAGCTTCGCTACAGGTGATGCAGCTGGTTAATGAAACCCAATTCATGCAATCACCAACAATAGGATCTATCTAAGTCTCTGAATACCAGTGATATGGTAGCCATAGGTGGAATCCAAAAATGAAGCTGAATTCTTTATTATGTAGTACAAATATATAATAATACATCAACAGAATCAAGTGAGAGCATTATAACAAAGTGCCCAACATGGACAACGCTCGATCACGATTAAATGCACACTGTACAAACTACCAAAATAACCAAACTGCCTCCTATCTGTGGAAAACAATAAATCATGAGGTATACTATACCTTCACGTGTACAAAGTGCAAAATATAAAAATAGATATGAATGGAGGACTTAGGCTAAAATGCAGTTCCTAAGTATCCTCAACAAGAAATAAGGTGTAAAAGGTTATGATAATTGTTTTGTAATTTCTCCTAACCCTCATGAAGATTGGCAAAAGAATATTGTGATTGTGGCAGATTTCCAAAGAGGCTTTTTTCATATTCATAAAAGGTATGGATGCATTCTCCTATTTATTATTTATGGTGGTTTATTTCTAAAATATCATTGGAGAGAAAAGGATTGATTGTGGTTTCATTTTCAAAATTGATTGGTTGAATGCTTCAAGGTTTTCTGGTTTGAGAGTTGTGATTAAACCTTGTTTTATAAGCATTGTTGTTGAAACCCATTCATTGTGAAATGAACTTGAACTTGAGTTAGAGATGAACATGAGTATAATTGTTATGTGAGACTTGTTATTGAGCATTATTAGAAATATTTTGAGTTGGTTGACACATGCTTGGACTAGGTTTTGTGAGAAACGATTAATCCTTGAAGTGATTGGTTGAGTTGAGTTGATTGAGCGTAGTCAAGTGATTGTGTGAAGTGGTTGTTCAAGTTCCTAGAAACATACTATTCTATTTTCTAATTTTAGTTGAGTTGAGATTAGGATTTGAGTATAGAAAATATTGAGCCTCTAAAAATTCTATTTATGCTTCTATGAGATTGCTGAGTTGAGATTGATTTGAGTTGAGATTGGGATTTGAGTATAGAACATATTGAGTCTCTAAAATTTCTCTTTATGCTTATATGAGATTGCTGAGTTGAGATTGATTTAATTTGAGATTGGGATTTGAGTATAGAACATATTGAGTCTCTAACAATTCTCTTTATGCTTCTATGATATTGAGTTGAGATTTTGTTGAGCTGATTTGAGGTAAGTCTTTGACAAGGCTTGTGGACTGATTTTTAGTAAGATTTTGTGAAATATTGCTATGTATATTTGAGCAAGTCATATAGAGGGCTTATTGAGCATATTTGGACAAGTTCTGAGTGAGATTTTTGAGTAGATTTGGACAAGTTTTGAGTGAGCTTGTTGAGTAGATTTAGACAAGTTTTGAGTGAGCTTGTTGAGCAGATTTGGACAAGTTTTGAGTGAGCTTGTTGAGAATATTTGGACAAGTTCTAAGTGAGCTTGTTGAGAATATTTGAGCAGGTTCTGAGTGAGCCTATTGAGAATATTTGAGCAAGTTATGAGTGAACCTATTTAGCATATTTGGAAAAGTTCTAATTGAGCTTATTGAGTATATTTGAGCAGGTTCTGAGTGAGACTATTGAGAATATTTGAGCAGGTTTTGAGTGGACCTATTGATCATATTTGAGAAGGTTCTGAGTGAGCCTATTGATAGATATTTTGAGGTGACAAAGTACAAAGGATAGAGTCTCAGTGGATAGAGATCCAACATCCAGGACAATTGAAGATAAATCTAAGTGAGGAGTCTTCAAGTGGAGAGAGATCCACAAATCAGTGCAATAGAGAGACAAAGTATTCTAGAAGATGACTAGCTAGAGTAGAAGGGGAAAGAGTTATCCTATGTAAGAGATCCACGAAATTGAGATTTAGGGGATAAACATCTCCTTTGGATAGAGGTCCATAAAAATTGTAATTGGGAAGGATTCCTAAGAGACTGATTGAGAAATTTTTAGCAAAATATTTTCTCCATGGAGTAGCCTACATTGGGTGAACCACGTAAATTGTTGTGTCACTTTTGTGGATGGTGTTTTGTGTATTGCTTTAATTATTGCTATTGATACTACTATCTATACACTGCATAATATTGAATTGAAAAGAAAAGTAAAAAGTTGTCTTATACTGTTCACCCCCTTCTTAGTATAAGCTTGTGTTCTTCAATTGGTATCAGAGCTGGTTCCTTCGAAATAATCTTAACAACTTGAAGTAAGATCCTACAAGAACACAAATGGTAAATAAATGCAAGAGTAGAAGCATGAGACACAAGAATAAAAGAAAACCTATGGTCATGAAAGAAAAGGAATATGAGTTTAATATTGTTGTGTTGGGAGGACAAATAGAAATAGATTCAAGAGATGAATCAAGTAATGAAGAAATATCTAGAATGATAAAATTTTGTACCAGATGTGGGAACACAGGTCACCATTTAGCTTATTGTCCACAAGAATGTTTTGTTTGTGGTCAACTTGGCCATGATGCAAGATATTGCAATGGTTTTGATAGCAGTGAAGATGAATATGATTCTCTCAGATTTGAAGTTCTAAAGAATGATTCAAAAAAAGGTAACAAGAATAGTTGAAGTAGGTATCAAGAAGAAAATCCACTTTGGAAAATAGATGAAATTGAAGAATAAGAAGATTCCAAAAAAGAAAATGAGGAAGCCACTATTAAGGAACTTGGTGAATTGAAAATAGAAAATTTAGAATTGAAGGATCAAGTACAAGAAGATGAGAAATGTAAGACAAAGCTTCTACAAGATATCTCTAACTTGAGATATAAGGTTGAAAAAACAAGAAGAGTTGAATAAGGTATGATTAAATAGTCAAAGGTAAAAGAGATAGAATGTGAAAGGCTTATGATTACTCTTGAAGAATTAAAAATGGAGAACTCAGGATTAAGGGTTCAAGCTCAAGAATATGAGAAAGCACAAGCAAGGTTTCTACAAGAACTCACCAACCTCAAAACTATGGCTGAAGAAGCAAGAAGGATTGAAGAAGGTATGGCCAAAAAATTAAAGATAAAATATCTAGAGTGTGAAAGATTAGAGCATGAGATTGTTTCCCTAAGAATAGAAGTAAAAGGTTCCAAGGACAAGCTACATAATTTTGAGGAAAATTCAAAGACTTTGGATAGGATTATCAATGCACAAAGGTCATTAGTCATCATGACATGACTTAGTTCTAAAGAAGAACAAGGGAAATAGGAAACAGAAAAAGGAGAGTCAAGCTCAAAAACTAGAAAATAAGAAGAGTCAAAGGAAGTAAGTAAAATGGAGAGTGATAAATCTAAGGAGAAGTTTGACAATAGAAAGTTCAACAAGGAAAGAAACAATGCACAAGTAAGGAACATATGGAACAGGAAACATGTAGAAGAGACTAAGAGACCAATGGGGTCTAGGAAAGGTTTCTTCAATGGAATATGCTTTTCATGTCACAATTTTGGACACATGGATTCATAATGGAGGACTCATGAAATATAAGAATATGGAAGAGGGTAGATTTTCCAAGGATATTGCTACTCATGTAATGAGTTTGATCACAAGGCAATGAATTGCAGGGTTCATGATAGAAAAGGATATGGCTTCACTAGGAGAAGTTCTAAGATAGTTGCACCTCCAAGTAATAATAACATTAAGTGTTATAAGTGCAATAATTATGGTCACATACCAATATGGTGTAGAACAAATATTCTAGAATCAAGCAAGAACAGGAACAAGAATATGAACAAGAAAAAAAATATGAACAGGAGTAGGAACATGAGCACAAATAGGAACATAAATTATGATAGGAACATGGATGATATCTTGGAAAGAAATAGTGAGAGGATTCAGAAAACTAACAAAATAAGAGAGAAATATAAAAGCATAGATCTATGCTTTTGAGGAGTAGAAATACTCCCACCCCAAAATTAACCACCTCATATGGAGGTGGGGGAGGGGCTAAGCTAAGAGGCTCATTCTTAGCCCCGAGCCCCAAAGGTGACCCTTTGACATTGATTACAAGGGGGATATATTTGTATATTAGGGATAATTTTTGATATGGGGAGAGATTTGATAATTGAGAGAGCATTGAGCTAGGGGGAGCAAAGTCCTAGGGGGAGCAAAAAAGAAGGTCAGATTTTAGTAAAAGGATATGGGTTGCCATCAATGACAAAGGGGGATATTGTTGGACATTTTGAGTCCCTAAGCTAAAATTTTGTCATTGATGTCAAAAGGTTATTTGATTTCAAAAGGATCTATGATGGCATGCACTATGTTTTGTGAAAGTGCAAGGAAGTATTTTTGTGAAAACCAAGGCAGGCAAAATAAAAGGTTTTATTTAAAACCATGGATGGTATATTTGAAATGAGTTTTTATTAAAACCCAAGTTGGTTTTTTATTTCATCGAAAAAGGTGCCCTAGTGATGGAGATATTTAATTTTAAATATTTAGTTTAAATTTTAATTATTTAAAATTTAAATTTAAATTTTAAAATTAATCAATAGTTTTCCCTCTATTTTCTTCCTATGTCGAATTTTATTCTTCCCCATCCGCATCATGTATAAAAGGCACCTTGTTAAGCAATGGTTTATGTTCTCCGAAATTTTAATGATAAATCCTCTTTTGCAAAAGTTATCCTCCTCCGAAATTGTGCACTATTGACGACGAAGGTTTGGGAGAAGTGCAGTTTGTAAATTCATGGGCACCAAGAGGAAGTACTTCAAGCATGAAGTGGAATAGCTTCCATGTGGGAAGCTTAGACCACTTGGTTGGTGGAAGGAGTGCAAAGGTGAAATCTCTACTACAGGTCTCGAGTTTGAGTCACTCATAATTCATTTTTTTCTTGTGTGCTATCGCCACAATTTTTGGAGCAAAAAACAAAATTTTCAAGGTATGTCATCACCATAATTTTCAAATATTGAGATATAAATTTTTTAATTTGCCTAAGCTAAGGTTAATGCATCATTATTGAGGGTTTTCCATGGTGGTATAGTTTATGAGTTGTGGCTTATATTTTGCACTAGTTGATGTGGCATTTTTGAATTAAGGAGCTTAGTAAGTTGTGCATTAGTGCAAAGTATTTTTAGGAGAAATAAGGGAATGGTAAATGGTTGTGGTGATATTCATGCTATGCTTAATTAGATAAGGAAATAATTATTTTTAATTATTTTCTAGTGGTGGATGTGATTTTTGACTAGGAGAAATAAGTTGTAAAAGGTTCTGATAATTGTTTTGTAATTTCTCCCAACCCTCATGAAGATTGGTAAAAGAATATTGTGATTGTGGCAGGTTTCCAAAGAGGGTTTTTTCATCTTCATAAAAGGTATGGGCAAATTATCCTATTTATTGTTTATGGTGGTTGATTTCTGAAATATCATTGGAGAGAAAAGGATTGATTGTGGTTTCCTTTTCGAAAGTGATTGGTTGATTGCTTAAAGGTTTTCTGGTTTGAGAGTTGTGATTAAACCTTGTTTTATAAGAATTTTTGTTGAAGCCCATTGATTGTGAAATAAACTTGAAATTTAGTTAGAGATGAACATGAGTATCATTGTTATGTGAGACTTGTTATTGAGCATTGTTGGAAATATTTTGAGTTGGTTGATACATGCTTGGACTGGGGTTTGTGAGAAATGATTGGTTCTTGAAGTGATTGGATGAGTTGAGTTGATTGAGCCTAGTCAAGTGATTGTGTGAAGTGGTTGTTCAAGTTACTAGAAACAAAATATTCTATATTATAATTTGAGTTGAATTGAGATTGGGATTTGAGTATAGAACATATTAAGCCTCTAACAATTCTCTTTATGCTTCTATGAGATTGTTGAGTTGAGATTGATTTGAGTTGATATTGGGATTTGAGTATAGAACATATTGAGTCTCTAACAATTCTCTTTATGCTTCTATGATATTGCTAAGTTGAGATTGATTTGAGTTGATATTGGGATTTGAGTATAGAACATATTGAGTCTCTAACAATTCTCTTTATGCTTCTATGAGATTGAGTTGAGATTTTGTTGAGCTGATTTAAGGCAAGTCTTTGTGAAGGTGTGTGGACTGATTTTGAGTAAGATTTTGTGAAATATTGCTATGCATATTTGAGCAAGTCCTATAGAGGACTTATTGAGCATATTTGGACAAGTTTTGAGTGAGCTTGTTGAGAAAATTTGGACAAGTTCTGAGTGAGCTTGTTGAGCAGATTTGGACAAGTTCTAAGTGAGCCTGTTGAGAAGATTTGAGCAGGTTTTGAGTGAGTCTATTTAACAGGTTCTGAGTGATCCTATTTAGTATATTTGGACAATTTATAAGTGAGCTTTTTGAGTAGATTTGATCAGGTTATGAGTGATCCTATTGAGTAGATTTGAGCAGGTTCTGAGTGGACCTATTGAGTAGATTTGAGAAGAATATGAGTAAGCCTATTGACAGAGCTTTGGAGGTGACAGAGTATAGGGGATAGAGTCTTATTGGATAGAGATACAGTAGCCAAGACAATTGAAAATAGATCTGAGTGAGGAGTATTTAAGTGGAGAGAGATCCAAAAGTCAGTGCAGCAGAGAGACAAAGTCTTCTAGAAAATCACTAGCCAAAGCAGAAGGGGAAAGAGTTCTCCTGTGGAAGATATCCACAAACTTGAGATTTATGGGATCAAGATCTTCTTTGGACAAAGGTCCATAAACATTGTAATTGGGAAGGATTCCCAAGATATTGATTGAGAAAGTTTTAGAAAAATATTTTCTTCGTGGAGTAGCCCGCATTGGGTGAACCACATAAATTATTGTGTCACTTTTGTGGATGGTGTTTTATGTATTTATTTGATTATTGCTATTGATACTGCTATCTATACACTACATAATATTGAATTGAAAATAAAAGTAAAAATTGGTCTTATATTGTTAACCCTCCCTCTCAATATAAGCTTGTGTTCTTCAATTTCCATCTTGTTACTTTCATATAGTCAATTCACAAGGTCAGGGTCTAGGTTCCCATGAACAAGGGATACATGACATTATTGATTTACCATATCACATAATTATTCAGGCTTAGGGTATACCCCACTTTCCATAATCGCTTACCTTGAGTAAGCTTTTCAAAGGCTTAGCCTCAAGGACGAAGATAAAGCCCCCATTCCATGTTCCTCAAATGCTTCTCTTGAACAAGCTCTTCAAGAGCTTAGATTCAATGAAGAAGAATATCCCATAAAATTTTCCTACCTACTTCCAGATTTTGATGATGAAAGTTATGAAGAGTATGAACTTATGTCCAATCCTTCTGATGATTCTGAAGAGGAATTTCAGCCCATTGTTCCCCTTACCCAACAAGATGAGTTTTAACTTAGACTATTTTTCGTCCATCAATCCATATTTCACTTGCTTCTTACACAAGAACAAGTTAACCCACCTAGTGTACCACCTCCCACTTCAATTCCATTAAGTCATTCAGCCAAGCCAAAATTTGTAACATATGTATAAAAAAATCAAAACATTCAAAAACAAAAGCAAAATTTTTCTTTGCATATACATAGCATTTAATTTCATGTTTTTTTTTGCTATTTAGGGTTAACAAGATTTGACATCAGTTCCCATTGTATCGCTCCAAATTTTTCACACCCTTACCTTTAGGCTATAGGATCCGTGCCCAGAAGGGGGATGTGAAAAGGATGTCACGGTACCTCGGACTGAGAGGACTTGCGAAGGTCCCGCCTCTCAAGGGAGGTGTATATTGGTGATTTTTTTATGGATGGTGGGTTCACCAGGAAACATTCAATGGCAGTTTCCACGCCTAGGTTGGGAATGTGTTTTATGTGTTCATTTTTAGCCTTAAGCATTCATATCCTAGGTTTGGGAAAAATGCATCTAAGCTATTCTATATGAAGATGCAAATTCAATGAGTACAGAAAACAGATTTAAAGACAAAAAACAAAGAAATTACAGAATATAAACGAGGAATACCTGATCCGGATGTCTGATGATGATTCTGATTCTTGAAGCAGTCAGGATCGCCTCTAATTTGATAGGATCGTCTGAGATCAGACAAGATCATCTGATATCTGACGAATTCATTAGAGACCTGCAAACAGAGAAATAGGTGCAAAATACAGAAGATACAATAATGATAATAGAGGGAAATAGTATAAAATGACAGTAGCACTATCGAACTGAAACTTAAACACAGAAACAAGAATGAATTATGCTAATTAAATAATAATTATGATTTAATCATGCATTTGATCTAGATGGGTGAACTCCAAAATGCAAAATAGTATAAAATACTGAATAAAATAAGCTAATTACAGAATAAAATAATAGAGAAAAGATAGAGAAATGCAAACTTCAGGCACTGATTGCCTCAATATTGACTGCAGCTGAAATCGTCTCGCATTGGTACACAATTGTCTTTGATTCGATAGGTTCACCTTTGATCTGAACAGGTTTGTTGACGACGATGTAATCTTGCTTCGACTGAAAAACAGTAAGGTACCTGCAACAAAATTGATATAGAACTAATGCAAAATAGAATTTGAGATGTTTTAACGTGTATGAAGTCAGGTTACAGGAATTATCAGCTAGAGGGGTGCTAAGGGGAGGGATTAAGATTAAATAGGATTAGGAGGGAGGTTAGGAGGTTGGATATCATCCCTATTTGGGAGATCTCCAACGGGGGGGGGTCTCTAACAGCGCAAACACACTTTTGCCTAGATTAGAGGCCCGTTGGAACAGAAGCTAATTATGCAAAATTAGTTTTACGACAATATCATCTGGATGTCCTAGCCCAGACGAAATCATCAGATCTGGGGCGCTATCGTCTGATCGGCGATGATATCGTCAAACGGTCAAAACAACCTCTAAAAATGGTGCGAAAAAGGGGGAAACAGATTACCCGACGATTAACGGGTGGTTTGGGAGGTTAAAATTTGAATTTAAATTATTTACTAGGATGAATGTAATTATTACAATTTCACTGCGCCAATTTTAGGGTGTTACATTTTGCCCCCTCTTTAGCAAATTTTTTGAAGAAAATGCGTTAAAGATGAGTTCTTCTCAATCTACGAGAAAGCAAAAATTATTCCCATTTTTAGGCGATGATTCTTGGTCGAATAGTACGACAGCTTACTATGGTGCCCCCTTCGTGTTTTTACCCAAATCGAACGTTTGAGGTAAAAACGCGAAAAAGCAAAATTATTTTTGAATAAAATTAAGAAACATAGGGTAAAACCCTAATTCATTTTTACTGTTCACTTTACTGGTTTTAGAGCTCTGGAAGCAAAAATGGTGGAGACAACGCACAGAGCAACAGAGGTCCGACGCGGTCTACGGGTAAGGGTCTAAACTTAGTTTAGAATGCTTTAATTTGAATTTACATGCTTTTTAGATGAAATTTGATTAATTTTTGAGCATCACGGACGTTTTTGGGCCGTCGAAGTCATCGGGACAAAATTATCATAATTTCGACAAAACCGTCTCAATTTTGTCGATTTCGTCCATGGAAAAATCAACGAAAGGGGGACGATTTCATCAAATTAAGGACGATTTTGTCTTGCGAAATCGGAGACGATTATGCTCAAATTTGGGAAGATATCATCCAATAGTGGACAATATCATCATTGGATTAAAGTGAACTTGTTTTTAACTTGCATTATTAATCACTTGAGTTTGTTATTAATGATTTTTTTTTATTGTTGTTTATGTTGTAGAGAGGATTGCTAAAGAGCAAGGAATGAAAATATGGAGGTTTGAGAGATGACTTGGCCACTCTTACATAGGCAGAGTGGGATTAGCTGGCACAGGCCGGCTTACAGCATGTGGCAAAAATGCCACAAGTGTCGACAGACATGGGGCTACTAACAGCCCTAGCAGAGAGATGGTATCCGGGTTCTTCCTATTTTTGGCTATCGACAAGGGAGATGACTCCCACTTTGGAGGATGTATGGAGGATTTTGAGAATCCCCATACAAGGATGGTTGATCACTCCTACGACCAATCAGGGCCATGCTATGGGGCGATTGTGTGGTGACCTAAGCTTTGCCCTAGAGAAGGGCAAAGTTAACATCGAGGCGCTACGTCAGATGCTTGGGGCATCTAGACTCACATAGGTTCTAGCTGGAGTGGTTGGTGGACTTATGCTGTGCCACCAGAGTGGGTGCAAGGTGCCATGGATGCTCGTAGATGTGATCTGCGATATGCGAGACCATGGCTATAGATTCTCTTGGGGTAGTTTTGTACTATGTCGACTGTACAGGATCCTGCATGGGGTCATGTACAAGGGCAGCCAATGTCTGGTGATGACATCGCTCCTACAGGATTGGTGCTGGGAGCACATTGCAGTGCAGAGGCTGGTAGGGCTTCCTATGATAGGGATTGATGGGGAGAGGCCCTAAGTCTTCTACTGGTGGCTCCAAAGAGGGTCATAGCAGTGGATCGATCTGTCGATGTCCCAGAGACTACTAGATGACCTAGTCCCAAACCAGATCACCTAGAGGCCATGGTGAGGGCACCCAGGGTGGGCCAAGGATGAATAGGAGTTAGCTCGCATCAGGTGAGTTTGTTGGCTATAGATGGAGAGGGGAGAGGTGGAGCTCCATCACTACGACCGAGTTTTGTGATAGTTTGGTCTGCAGCAGGGGATCCCATCTCTCAGGGATTATGAGTTTTCTCAAACTATCCGAGATAACACCATAGTTAGTGGGGCTCTAGACATGCAACGCTTCTAGAGTTAGGACTTGAATGATGCCCCCATTCAGCCAGTGGATAGGGACGACACAGGGGTAGCCGATGGCTATGATGCCTAGTACATAGGCATCCGCCCTCCTCGGATGATGAGGGCTCAGGGTTTGATACATGTAGTTGTGCGTTAGATAGGGAGGAAGCACCAAGCAGCTATGGAGGTACCCCAGGGTCACAGTGGGAGAGAGCTGAGGAGGCCACAGGTGTAGGAGAGGCCATGGTAGCAGGAGAGGAGGGCAGAGAGACCCCCTTCTCCATAGAGAGAGGCCACCATCACCTAACAAGGGCAAGGGTGTTGACACAGGAGAGAGTAGCGAGATGGCTACTATTTAGGTAGAGAATATCCATCTCCAAGCACAGGTGCAGACTCTACATGATGAGGCTGCACACCATCGAGCTAAGTCAACACAGCTCAGAGATGAGGTTTCATGCCTTAGAGCACGAGGCAGAGGGGCGAGCACTCAAGAGCTGATGCGGTCAATTACTCAGATTGCATTCTATCAGGGTAATTATTTCCAAATGGTGCCAAAGGGCCAGAGGGTACAGCTATCAGCTGCCATTGCAGATCCGATTAGGACTGGTTCATCGAGGAGCTCATCCCAATCGATGACGAGGACTCACAGTACCACACATACTACGATGGGGCCATCTCTTCCTCGATAGGGCGAGGGAGGAGATGAGGCTAAGAGCTCGATGGGCTCTCTAGACACTGCTCAGAGGACATTTGACTGAGGGGATTGAGTATGCCAAGATATGTATTGTGGCATACCGATCCAGGTTTTGAGATGATGTACATATATTTGTGATATATATATGAGATGAGGTATTTTTGATCATATGACTTGTGGCTTGTATTTTTATGATGCTTTTAAATGTTTTGATTATTGATTTGATGATTTATGAAATTATGTCATTTTGAAAATATTATAATTTTGATGTCATGCTGTAATATTTTAAATGAAATAATATGATGTAACAAATTGGTTGTTTGTGGTGTAATGTGATAAAAAATAAAAAGAGACTTCTAAAAATAATTTCAAAGGACATTGTCGCTATTATAGACCATTTCATGGAGTCGCTGCTCACTCGGTCGTCAAGCTAATCCCAGTATAGAAATATTGTTAAAAATAAAAGAGTGCTTAAGAGACTGTCTTAAGACTTTGGTGCAATGGTGCAAATGATGATGATGATGATGGCTTGTTTTCAGATTTTCATAAAAATAGTATGCATGAAATAATGTTAAAATGATTTTTGCTAGGCATAAATTCCTAAGTGTGATAAAATTTTTAGATAATTCCTTAGGAATTATACCATCATTGCAAAATTGAAAGTTGACATAATGACATGAAATAATGATAATGTGCATTCTTTTGAAAAGCAAAATTTGTGTAATAAAATGATTTAAGTCATATGGTTTTCATGATTTTTAAATAAATGGGGAATAAAAATTGTTACAATGGTTTGCGCTAGGCATAGAATATGTAGGTATAGACTTATACCATCATCGCAAAAATCCAAAAAAAAAGATAGTTTTATTGCATGATTGATTTTTAATAAACAAAAAATATGAAGATGAGGACTTGTGCTAGGCATAAAATTCCACTTTTGGTTTTGGAACTATACCATCGTCACGGAAGTCAACCAGATATATATGTTTTGATTGTATATTTTTGAAATAAATTTTAATTTTTCTATTATATAGTTGTCTTTATGCTAAACAATTGTACCTGAAAGAAGAAAATGAATTATTCCAAACAAGTTTGCAAAAAATATTTCAAAGTATTTTGAAGACAAAAGTTAGATTTATAAGGAATCCCATGTGCATATGTGAATTCATTTCCAATCTTGATTTATCATAATGATACACAAAAATCTCTCAAATACAAATGTGTGTGCAATTGCATTGTTCATTTACCAGTTTTGAGCAAGATACTATGATACAAGTGATTTGAAGAAACCAAATGAGTGTTCATTGACCATGATGTAGATGCATATAACCATACTAGACTACTATGTAGGTCGGATTATCAAGAGCTAGCTAATACATAAGTAGACATAGGTCTGTACAAAAGAAGGTCGCTAATGTGACAGACATATCACCACACTAGGAGTTACCCAAGGCCAAGAAGGTTGGGCATAAACCACCTGTTATGGGGCTTACCTCACAGTTTTCAAATAATTGAGAATTCCAGGGATTCAAGCTCATCAACCCTTCTTTTCTTTTCAAAGGGTAGGGAAAGGGATTTTTATTGCTTTTGCTTTTGCTTTCTTTTGCTTTTCTTTTCTTTTTCTTTTCTTTTTCTTTTGTATTTTTGCTTGATTTTTGAGATAGTGCTTGAAATATTGCTGTAATTATATAACATTTTTCTTTTCTCTTTTTCTTGAACTTTGCTTTTTCTTTTTATGCTAGGGATACTTGCTCGGATTAGCTGTAGAACAAGGGATTTTTATTCTGGGTAGGGGTGACTTGTCCTTTTGCCAATTCTCAAAGATTCTAGACCATGTGCATGATAGGATAGCAGGGGAAACTTTTTTCTCAAGAAATCACTTCTACTATGTAGCAAAACATGGAAATTACAAATATAATCATTTTATTGTGAAAAGATGTGCTTGGTTTAAATAAATAACAAGATCAATTCTCTGTGCTCAAACTTTATTTAGTTGAATTTTGTGGACTTTGATATAAGAGAGATTAGTAATCATGCCAGATAAAATCAAGATATTTATTTTTGTTTTTTTTTTTTTTTGAGTGTGCACGTGAGAGATTCCAAATAAATGCTAATTTATCCAAAATAATTTGAAACATATAACTGCAATAATTGTAAGAAAATATATATAAATACTTTTTTTTTTTTTTTTGAGAAGCTTTGAGAATGTTGACTCTCTCTTTCTTCTTTATATTGTTTTGGTTTCGAAAGAGTCAAGAATATTGCTGTTTTTATTTTTATCATTATTTTTTTTATTTTTATTTTTATTTTTGAAAAAAATGAACAAGTGCCAAATAATTTTGAAGATTTTGAGGATTATGAATGTTTTTGATGTTTTTGAATTTATAAATTGAAAGAAATACAAAATAGTGATTTTGAACAAATATATACATGGATGAAATGACCAAATTTATATATAGTAACGTTTAAGATGCAAAATATTCATGGGTTCTTTAAGTTCTTTACCATCTAAGGTAGATAATTTATATGCTCCTGATTCAAATTTAGCAGTAATAATGTATGGTCCAAGCTAGTTGGGCTCAAACTTACCTTTAAGGTCCTTAGTTGCATTTGTATTTTTTTGATTTTCAAAGGATCGATGACGAACTTTTTTAGCATATGATCTTTTAAGATTGTTTTGGTAGGCACGGAGATGCTCCAAAGCATTGATGTGTTTTTCATCTAGGAGTTCCAGTTGACTGAGTCTGCCAGCACGATATTCATCTCCTACTTCGGTATCTTGAAGTAGCAGAGCCAAAGAAGGAACTTCCAATTCAAATGGAAAAACTGCTTCAGCACCATAAACCAAAACAAATGGTGAAGTTCCCGTGGGGGTTCGAACACTAGTTCGATAGGCCCACAAGGCTGGATATAACTGAATGTGCCAGTCACGGTCAGTTTTATTGACCAATATTTTGAGGATTTTGATTAAGGTTTTGTTAGATGCTTCTGCTTGACCATTACCCTGAGGATAATAGGGAGTGGACCAACGATGTTGAATCTTATATTTTTGGCATAATTTTTTAACATCTTTATTTTTGAAACAAGTTCCATTGTCAGATATGAGATTTGCAAGAATTTCAAACCTACAAATGATTTGATTGAAAATAAATTTAGAGACTTGTGTGCCAGTGCAGGAAGCTAAAGGCATAGCTTCAACCCACTTCGTGAAATACTTAGTGGCGGTTATGATGAATTTGTGTCCATCAGATGACATAGGATTGATTTTTCCAATAATATCTAAGCCCCATTTAGAAAAGGGCCAAGGAGAGGAAATAGCCTGCAGCTCTTGTGCAGGCGCATGGACAAGGTCAGCATGTTTTTGGCACTTATCGCAATGGCACACATAATAATGTGCATCCTTTTCCATGGTAGGCCAAAAGTATCCTATCCTAAGGAGCTTTTTAGCAATGACACTACCACTGAAGTGTCCTCCACAAGATCCATTGTGGGCTTCACTCAAGGCTGATTTGGACTCTTCTAAGTTCAAACATCTTAATAGGATACCTTCAAAAGATCTCCTATACAAGGTATTGCCAATCATTACAAATCGACTTGCTCGTCTACGTAATAACCGATGCTGGTTTCTATTAGAATTGGCAGGGAAAGTCCCATTTTGGAGAAAATCAAATATGTCCGTATACCAAGGTTTCGAAGTATTTTCATTGATTAGAAACACATCCAAAGGTTCTAAGCATGACTTATTTGAAGCAGGTTCCTAGAGTCGACGAATAATGATAGTGGCATATTCGTCATCTAACTCTAAGGGCAGGAGAGATGCAGCTATGACCATAGCATCAACTACACGGTTGCAATTTTGAGGAATAGCTTCCAAGGTAACTTGATCAAATAGAGACATTAGTTGTAAAACATAGGCCTTATATGGGCACAGTTTATCATCTCTGGTTTGATAAACTTCATTAATTTGGTTTATAACCAGTTGAGAATCACCAAAAACTAAAAGATGTTTAATTTTTAGCACCAAGGCAGCTCGTAATCCAAGGATTAGAGCTTCATACTCAGTAGTATTGTTGGTGCAAGCAAATGTCAATTTGAAGGATAGAGGAATAAGATGTTTTTGCAGGGATATTAAAATAATACCCGCACCAGCCCCACTCATGCATCGGGCTCCATCAAAGTATAAGGACCATTGTTCAGTATGGTCTACCTCTAATTGAAGGCATTCATCCAAAAACTCGATGATGAGGGGATGGGTAGATGCTAAGGGTGCAGCAGCTAATTGATCTGCTATGATTTGACCCTTAACAGACTTTTGTCCTATGAATGTGAGATCAAACTCGCTTAGAGCAAGAACCCACTTGGCTGTGCGACCCGATAAATAAGGTCGACTCATGAGATATCTTAAGGGATCGTATTTGGCAATGACATAAGTTTTCTGACTAAGCATATAGTGTCATAATTTTTGCATAGCAAAAACGACTTCTAGACATAGTTTTACTAATGCTGTGTAGCGGGTTTCATAACTGATGAAGGTTCAGCTAATGTAATAATTAGCACGTTCTCTCTTTTCATCATCAAGTTGAGATAACATAGCCCCTAAGGCAGAATCTAAAGCTGAAATATATAGGAGTAATGGGCGATCAGGTTTAGGTGGTGAAAGCACAGGTGGATTAAGGAGGTATTGCTTGAGAAGTGCAAAAGCTTATATACATTCATCATCCCAATTAAAAGGGACATCCTTCTTAAGGAGTTTAGGAAAGGTACCAGTTTTGTCTGCCAGCTTATCGATGAAGCGGCAGATGGTTTGAAGCTTACCTTGTAAACTTCATAACTCAGATATATTAGTAGGTGCGGGCATATCAGTGATGGCTGCAATATTGAGAGGGTCAATTTTGATACCACGTAAAGAAACTAGAACCCCCAATAGTTTACCGAACTTAACTCCGAATATGCATTTTTCTGGATTTAATCGAATAAGATATTCTCGTAATCGATTAAAAACTTTTCTCAAATCGTCTAAATGATTATCTTCCAAAATAGAGCGAGCTATAATATCATCTACATAATCATGTAGGATATCATGCATCATATCATGAAAAATATAGGTCATAGCTCATTGATAGGTTGCACCTGTGTTATTTAAGCCAAATGGCATCACTTTCCAACAAAAAGTACCCCAAGGGGTAATAAAGGCTATTTTAGCTTGATCTTCAGGAGCTATCATGATCTGATTATAACCAGAGAATCCATCCATTAAGGACATCATCCCACTCCCGACAGTAAAGTCAATTATTTGATCCATGTTTGGAAGAGGAAAATCATCTTTAGGGCATGCAACGTTAATATCTCTAAAATCTGTGCAAACCCTAACTTTGGTAGCTTCTTTCTTGGTGACTAGAACTACGTTTGAGATCCATTCAGCATAATCAATAGCTTGTATAAAGACAACATTCAGGAGTTTTTCTAACTCCCCTTTGACTAGCAGAGCCACTTTGGGATGCATTTTTCTAAGTTTTTCTTTAACAGGTTTAGCATCCGGATGGACCACTAGATGATGCATGACTATGAAAGGGTCTAGACCTGGCATATCTTCGTATGTCCAAGCGAAGACATCTTCATACTCTTTAAGGAATGCGATATATTGTTCTTGTTTTTCTTGACTTAATTCTGATCCAATATTGATTATGTGAGGATTATCCTCCGTTCCAATATTAATTTTAATGACGTTTTCTACCTCCATGTGTAGATCTCTTTCAAAATTAGGTGGGGCGGGTGAAACACCCAATTCTTGTAATTCTTGTAAGGTTAATTTGGATAATTCATCTTGATGATTAGTGGTCTCAAGTTGGGCTATAGTTGGTATAGAACCATCAAAATAAAATCCATTGTGTAACATCTCTTCAATAGAGACATCATGGAAGATATCTCCTTCCAACTCTTCATCGGGGTCGGCAATCATTTCAGGGTAAGCTATGGATAGCATGTTACATGAAAACGACTGATTTTTAAGAGGCAAATCATCACACCTATCCAAATAATCTTGATAACATATGAGATGATCATCATCATCAAAAGGAAAGGGTTGAACCTTACTAGGAAATAGGCCCACACCACAGTAGGCAGGCCACGGTTCTACCTCGAAAGGTTCTTTCATGCCATTTTGGAAAGGTCCCAATCCTTTCCCTTTATATCCCATTTTAAGCATCATGGGTTTAGCTTTAATATATTCATTGGTAAAATAACACCGAGCGTATCCCTCATGATGAGTTTTGATATTCCAAGGGATTCTTCCCCAGTCATATCCTTTATAAATGAAATCACAACTCCCGACTTGGTAAGTACTTCCCATAGGTTGTGGGAGGCCCAAAGTACGAGGAGATGGCGGCAAGTTATTTAAAATAATTGAATCTCGCATGAAAGCATTTTTATTTTCTGATATTAAGGTTGTGGATAAATCTGGTAAAAGTTCATCGAAAAGGGCATAAGATGTAGAAGAATTATTCCCTATATCTTGAGATGTGGAAGGTGTGATAGTTGTTTTTGTGGGTTTCAAAATTATAGGGATAGAACTTGAAGGATTGGTTGTAGATTTAAGATCTTTTTGAGGTTCTAGAGTGATTTTTTTAGAAGATTTTTGATCTATCTATGAGGGTGAAATGAATGGAGGAGAACTAGGTGAAGCTATGGGAGTGTGTTTCACAATTATAGATGAAAAATAAGAACTAGGATGTGTGGATGACAGAGCGAGGCAAAATTGCACTCCAACGGGTTCTGCCAAAGCACACATATCAAAGGGTCTAGGGTCACCATGGATAGTGACCAACTGATTTTTAAATTTGAATTTAACACATTGGTGTAAAGTTGATGGGACAGCCCGCATTGCGTTGATCCAAGGGTGACCCAAGAGTATATTGTACGATGCTGGGCAATGTACAATAAACACGATTGTTTCTAGGGTTCTAGGACCAACTTGCAAGGGGATGGTAATAACTCCACATGTTTCTTGTGTTTCGTCATTGAAAGCTTTGATAATCATATCAGTTTTCTTCATTTCATCACTTCTAAAGCCAAATCTTTGGTAGAAGTCAAAAGTGCAAATGTTTAGAGATGAGCCATTATCAATCAAGACTCATTTGATAGCTACATCTCCAATTAGAGCAGTAATGTATAAGGGATTATCCTTATGTAAAATGTGTTGTGGGATATCTTTATCCCAGAAGTCAATACAAGCAACCTCTCGAGTGATGATAGTATTGGCCATAGCTTCAGGTTGGATGTTTTGAGGTACCATCATTTGGCTTAATGTAAGCATCAACTCATCCCTATGGGTGGGAGAAGATCTTAACAAATCCAAAAGGGAAATTCGGGCTGTAGTATTGGATAATTGCTCATTAATATTGTAAGGGGGTTTAGGTTGAACATTAGGAGCATGATTCCCTTTATTGGGATTTTTCAAAACAAATGGAACTGATCCATCATTCTAATTTGATTCTTGTTGAGAATTTTGAGCTTGTTGTCGGGTAACGACTCCAATGGTACCTACAATGTTATATTGAGGACGTTGAATTGGCCTCGGTCTAGCATTTATGGCTTGTTCATTAGGAAGGAATTTATTAGAAGAAGGTCGAGTAGTAACTCTTCTAGGAAATGGTTCTTCTGGAACCATGGCATCTGTGATGGGTTGAATAGGATCTAATTCATTTTCAGAACTATTCGATTGGTTTGAAGTGATGTCTAGTTCACTTTCACTATCTAATTCTATATCACTAGAATTAGAAGTTGGAAAATTATGTAGGGGCCTGGTCATAACCAGGGATAAGGTTGTATCAAATATTTGAGGATCCTGAATAGGTAATTGTCCACTAATGGTCCCTACATATCAAGTAGGAGGAGGAACATTATGATGTTCGATTTGATTGGCCACTTCTTTACCATGTCTTGGTAAAGGGTGTTGAAATATGTCTAATGTTTGATTAGCATTTTGATTTTGATTTTGGGGAATAGTCTTTTGAGTATTATTAGGAGCATTTTGTTTAGGTTGGAAGGCTTGCACCTCCATTTCATTATTATCAATAAAATCTTGTATTTTATGTTTCAACCTTTTACAAGCATTGGTAGAGTATCCAGGTCCTCTATGGAAATCACAGTGTAAGTCAGCTCTGTATCAGGGTATTGTTGGATCGGGTTCTCGGATAGCTGGTAATTGGATCAAACCTCTTTCGAGTAATTGAGATAAAATAGTTGATAAGGGTTGATTTAATCTAGTAAATTCTTGAGGAGGCTTATCAGAAGGTTTCAATATAAATTTTTTTGTTGTCTTCGTTGCATTGATATTAGCAACATTTCTGCTGTCAGTGACTCCATCACCAACAACTTGTTTGTTTTTGTATTGGTTTTTGGATGTTTTCTCATCATCCTTCTTCCTATGTTGGCCTCTCCTAATGAGGGAATCTTTGACTCTTCGAGCTAAATCTATAGCTTGATTGAAGGTAGTTAAAGTAGCAGTTGATAGTTCATAAGATATTTTTTCTTGTAAATTATTGATAAAAATGTCCAACATTTCCCTATAAGGTAGCACAAAGTGTAGTTTTCCTATCAATTGCCTCCATCTAGCTAATAAATCGGCAAAGCATTCATATTTTTCTTGTTTTAAGTTGTATAAATCTTTAATGGTTACATGCCTCTCGATGTAGGCACTAAATTGATGGACAAATGATTCAGTTGTTTCTTCAAAGTTTCTCAAAGAATGAGTGGGCAATTGATAGTACCACTCTAATGCCATTCCGCCTAAACTTTTCGAGAACATTTTTAGTAATAGCAAGTAATCATGTCATATATCATGACATGTTATCCTAAACATGCGAAGATGCTCTATGGGATCTTATGTTCCTTTATATATAGGTAGGATGGGCATGGGAAAATGCTTAGGGTATGGTTGAGCTACAACTATGGGATCCAAAGGTTGACTACATATCTCCCGATAATTATACGAGGGACAGTAAGGATCTATCTAGTCCATACGTGAAGCTAACTGTTTCACCATGGCTTCTAGATTACTAGTTTGCCCACCATATTGGTTTGGTAGGGCATTGACATGGGTTTTGTGAGCATACGATGGAGGGACATGAAGATTAGATGCTATGTTACTGTAGACACCAAAATCCAGCCACTTGCAAGTCATTTATACCTTCCTGTTAGCCACGTGTCGGTCATCCAGCTTCTCGCCATTATTTGGCCCAATTTCACCTTTCTCGCCATTTTTCATCCCCAAATTTATTTAAATTAATATTTATATATATATTTTAATATTTTAATATTTTAATATATATATTTAAATAATAGTTTAAGTGATTTGATCTGAGCCGTCCATCCTTCATTTAATCTCATCCGTCCATCCATCTTAATCCATTCCACAACCAAGATTTATTCTCTACCCTTGGATCCGCTTTAATCTTAGCCACACGTTCAAAGTGTCATTAAAACCCTAAAGTGTGCCCTAAGAGTGGATTATAAATCGAGTCACTTTGATGGCTCAAACCCTATGTCTTTTGCTACTTCTATCTCCTATGCGTTATCTCTGATTCTAATTCTTCTACGGCTATCTCCTCTCTTCTGCTATCCTTTTCGCCGCATCTATCACCGTTTTCATCGCCGCTTTCGTCGCCATTCCTTCTGTAGCACTCTACAGAATCTCCCATTCCTATCGCAAGTGCCCACGGGCATTTACCCCTTCACCAAGTGCCCACGGGCATTTACCAAGTGCCCATGGGCGTTTACCCACAGCCACAGACTCATACCGGCGTTTGTAATCCAGATCCAGAAGCACGCGAGCATTCGGCAAGTGCACCAGGGCGCCTCCCACAGCCTATTATGACAACAACGTTACTTCCAGGTGTCGCCTGGTCTAGCTATGTTAACAGAGAACAGGTATAAATTAGTTTAAAGCAAGTAGCCGTATTTTATGTATTAATCTGTTATTGATTTCTTGCATTCCATTTTTATAAGGTTTTAGATTGTTTCTGAGGGCTCACGCAGTGGAGCCCTCTCATTAATTTCTAACTCCTTGATAGTGTTAATGTGTGCAGGTTTTTGATAATAGATCCAATTTATTGATGGTATCTGATTAAGCTGGAGTGGTCCAAGCAAGGGATATGACAAAGCCCACTCACTCTGTTGGGATTGAAGATATGTTCTTCGGAAGCGCCACCATTCATGCTAGCTAGGGTTTCAGAGAACCCTAGTATAATTTGTAACTGTGTATCACAAATAAAGGGTTACAGGCCCAGTTGTATTCAAAAAGGAGTTTTTAAACTCCACCGATTAATAGAAATTGTTTGTTTTTGTGCAACTATTCTGTACTCTGTCATTGTGATTTTATTTTTGTTTGGCGTGTATTTTTAATCTACAGTTCCTATTGTGTAAATTGTTGGTAGGAAAAGTGTTATGAAGGAATTTTGAAGTGGTATTATGTTGTATTCCAGATTGTTGAAAATTGGTATTTGGCTTCGTTTTAGGTTTTTGTTTACTTGAAGCATATTGCTCAATAGTTTGGTGAAATAAAGTAGTGAAGGAAGGTTTCTTTTGTGTGGGAATGATTTTAGGTTGAATAACAGGTTCCTTAGGAGGTTGGGTAACTTGTTGTTTTGACATGTTTTGCATCATAGTGACCATGTCTGTATTGGATGGCCCAGCCTTGTCACTTTCTTGATCAATGAATGACAAGGGATTAGTGCACACATCATACATATATTCCATGGCTGCTTGAGTGTTACTAATTTTCCTTTTATGAATACGAACTACCACATTAAGGGCGTCAATGTTATCATTGAGAAATTTTTGAAAATGATCTACATTGTCAAAGGCAATAGTTCCATCTGGAGCTACTCTAGGGGATGAGGTTCCATCCTCTTTAACACTTCCTTCTTGTTCATTATCTTCACCTAGGTCACGTTCTGATTGATCTAGAGTTTTTCCTTCCGGAATTGGATCTTCAGGGAGGACATTTGGGTCTCTAGTTGTATCTTGTAACCAATCTTCTTCTTCTCCTACAGTTTCTTTACCATTCCTAAGTTTAGGCATGGTGCTTTAATTTTGATTTCAGCAAATATATATATATATATATATATGCAACAATTTTAAGAGGTATATATTAATTATATACCTACTACAATATTTAAAATGAAATATTTTTGGTTTTTGCTATGTTTTTTAGTCTTTTTAATTTTTGTTTGTTTTTCTTTGTTTTTGAAATAATATTGTAAAGACAACAAATAACACAATAAATGCAAGAAATAAGACTAAAAGTAACAATCTAGTTTTCTATAAACAATTTATAAATATCATTAATGGGCTCGAGTTCTTTAGGAGTCATGAAGTGTTCTTCTTCAAATTGAAAGTTTTCCTTTAAAAACTTAATGAAAAGAGCTATAGTGATATTATCTGTCTCAGATGCGGTTGATAGAAGTAAATCTCGTGGCAATACTCTCGATATAACATAGCTTGAGGAACTCTATTCCATATTTCCCTATCTGTAATAACAACCTCTTGGTCTTCTACACAACCTAGGAATTGGTGTACAATGGTTGCGTTCTTGAGGTATTCCTCGAAGGTGAACAATTCTAAAGATACAAGAGCTCTCCTATAAGCTAACCATCTATGGCAGGCTCTCTGAAGTTCATGATAAAAGACAAGTTTATGAGGATCCAGGATTCTATCTAGGATAAGCCTCTTGATCTGTTTAAGTTCTGTTGACCTAGATGAGATGACACTAAGTCTTCTATCAAGGTCGTCCCACAAGAGTTGATTTCTATCTGTTTCAAGCACACTAAGTACAGAATTGAATTCTATGGCTGCCAATTGGTTTTCTACATTTATAGTAACTGCTAATCTTTTCTTAGGATCTACCATCTATACATGATATTAAACTTAAATGATCTAAAATGTATTTATGTCTTAGTTGTTCTATTTTTTTTTGTTTTTTTGTTTTCAAAAGGTTTATAATGCATTCACGTCGGGTTCACCAAAATGTATCGCTCCAAATTTTTCACACCCTTACCTTCAGGCTATAGGATCCATGCCCGAAAGGGGGATGTGAAAAGGATGTCACGGTACCTCGGACTGAGAGGACTTGCAAAGGTCTCGCCTCTCAAGGGAGGTGTATATTGGTGATTTTTCGACGGATGGTGGGTTCACCAGGAAACATTCAATGGCAGTTTCCACGCCTAGGTTGGGAATGTGTTTTATGTGTTCGTTTTTAGCCTTAAGCATTCATATCCTAGGTTTGGCCAAAATGTGTCTAAGCTATTCTATATGAAGATGCAAATTCAATGAGTACAAAAAATAGATTTAAATATAGAAAACAGAGAAATTACAGAATATAAACGAGGAATACCTGATTCGGATGTCTGATGATGATTCTGATTCTTGAAGCAGTCAGGATCGCCTCTGATTTGATAGGATCATCTAATATCAGACAAGATCGTCTGATATCTGATTAATTCGTCAGAGACCTACAAATAGAGAAATAGGTGCAAAATACAGAAGATACAATAATGATAATAGAGGGAAATAGTATAAAATGACAGTAGCACTATCAAACTGAAACTTAAACACAAAAATAGGAATGAATTATGCTAATTAAATAATAATTATGATTTAATCATGCATTTGATCTAGATGGGTGAACTCCAAAATGCAAAATAGTATAAAATACTAAATAAAATAAGCTAATTACAGAATAAAATAACAAAGAAAAGATAAAGAAATGCAAACTTCAGGCACTGATTGCCTCAATATTGACTGCAGTCGAAATCATCTCGCATTGGTATGAAATCATCTCTGATTCGATAGGTTTGCCTCCGATCTGAACAGGTTCGTTGGCGACGATGTAAGCTTACTTCGGCTAAAAAATAGTAAGGTACCTACAACAAAATTGATATAGAACTAATGCAAAATAGAATTTGAGATGTTTTAACGTGTATGAAGTTAGGTTACAGGAATTATCAGCCAGGGGGGTGCTAAGGGGAGGGCTTAGGATTAAATATGCTTAGGAGGGAGGTTAGGAGGTTGGAGATCATCCCTATTTGGGAGATCTCCAACAGGGGAGGGTCTCTAACGACGTGGACACGCTTCTGCCCGGATTAGAGGCCCATTGGAATAGAATCTAATTGTGCAAAATCAGTTTTGTGACAAGATCGTCTAGACGTCCTAGCCCAGACGAAATCGTTAGATTTGGGGTGATATCGTCTGATCGGCGATGATATTGTCAAACGGTCAAAACAACCTCTAAAAATGGTGCAAAAAAGGGGGAAACAGATTACCCGATGGTTAACGGGTGGTTTTGGAGGTTAAAATTTGAATTTAAATTATTTACTAGGATGAATGTAATTATTACAATTTCACTGCGCCAATTTTAGGGTGTTACACCCATCCATTCTTCCAATCCATATCTTCCCCTTATAAGTTAGCATGAATCCTATTGAATTATTCACCCCACTCCGTAATCCATACAATCTCGTTAAGCCAATTCCAATTGACATAAGCCTTGTTGACATGGACCAAATTTCTTTCCCACCCTTCTTTTCAGAGTTCATCCTATCCAAGGATTTTTTAAGGGATTTCGCTAACTACATTCCTCCTTCTCCACCTTCACCTTCATCTTCTACCAAAAATCTTGAAGTCTTTTAGGTAGATTTATATGAAGATAAATAGGAAGAGTTGGATGACATCTTAGATGAAACTCATCTGATACCAACACCACATAAAATTGAGGAAGGTTCACATATGTCTATTAAATATACCATTGAAGTAAACCTTAGTTCAAATCCTGACAATCCCCAAATTGTCAAGCTTGGAAAAATCTTATCATCCAATGAACAAGAGCAATTCATTACTCTCATCAAGAAGAATAAATATGTTTTTGCATGGTCCTATAAATAAATGCATGGTCTTGACCCTAGTATTGTGGTCCACAATCTCACCTTACATCCCGATGCCAAATCGATCAAACAAAAACTTAGAAGGATGCATCCTGTTGTGGCCCTCTTAGTCAAGGAAGAGCTTCAAAAGCTTCTAGATGTCAATTTCATTGTTCATATTGTCTATCCTGAGTGGCTTTCAAACATGGTACCCATTCGCAAGCCTAATGGGTTGATATACATTTGCATTGATTTTTGATAACTTAATGGGGTGTGTCCTAAGGATGATTATCCTATTCCAAAAATTGATAATCTTATCGATACCTATGCTGGCCATGAAATGCTTTCCCTCATGGATGGTTTTTTAGGATACAACCAAATTCGCATAAATCTTGATGATCAACACAAAATGACATTCACAACACCTTGGAGGACCTTTTGTTACAAGGTTATTCCCTTTGGCCTCAAAAATGGAAGTGCTACCTATCAACGAGCTATGAATTACATATTTCATGATTACATGCATAAAATTATCGAAGACTATGTGGATGATCTCTTGGCTAAATATAAAACTCGACAAGAGCACATTAATGTATTGGATAAAATTTTTGACTGAATTCTAGAACATAAGGTGAGATTAAATCCCAAAAGGTGTGCTTTTGGTGTTACCTCAGGTAAACTTTTAGGATTCATTATCTCCAAAAGAGGTATTGAAGTAGAACCAAACAAGGTCAAGGCCATCATGGAAATGCCTATCCAAAATAACATTAAGGAATTGCATAGTTTACAAGGAAATATTCAATCAATCTGACATTTTATTGTGCAAATTTCTAACAAATGCAGGCCATTCAACTACCTACTACAAAAGGGATGCCATTTGCATGGATAGATGAATGTCAAAAAGCCTTCGATGACATCAAGCATTACCTAGATTCTCCACCAGTCTTAGCTCCTCCTCATCCATGGTTCCCTTTTTATATTTATGTCTCGGCAACAAAATTTGCTTTAGGGACAATGCTTGGACAAAAAAAAACAAAATTGAGAGCAAGCCATTTATTACATTATTCGAACATTGGTAAGTTATGAAACCCGATACACTTATGTAGAGAAGTTGTGCTTAGCAGTGGTATTTGCCATTAATAAACTTTGACATTATATGCTTAGCCATACAACTTATGTCATAGCTAGAGAAAATCCTCTGCATTATATGATATCATGTACTTATAATAACACTTGTACCGCTAAATGTATAATGCTCCTTATAGAATTTGATCTCGAATTTATCAACCAAAAATTCATTAAATGTCAGGTTATATCTGATCAACTTGTAGAATCTCCACTACATAGTGATCATCCTTTAATTATAGAGCTCCCAGATGATTCGATATTTTTTGTAACTAAATTAGAAGAAGATATCATTCCAGAGGAAGACATCAATATCATCTTATTCTTTGATGGATCTAAGTGAAAGAAAGGTCAAGGTGTTGGAGTTGTATTTTATACACCTCAAGGGATACCCATCCCTTTATCATTCAAGCTAGACTTTCCATGCACAAATAACACTATAGAGTACGAAGCCCTAATATTAGGTCTTCAATCTGCTATAGCTATAGGCATCAAGCATACTAGGATATTTAGAGATTCTCAACTTGTTGTCAAACATGTAATCAAAGCATACCAATGCAAAGAACCTACCATTAAGCTTTATCATGAAGTAGCAATGAAATTTTTCTCAACATTCAAATGGTATGAAATTAGCAGCTTGCCTTGTTCGACTAATAGATTTATAGATTCGGTGGCCTCTCTTGGATCATTGATTCTAAAATATGACTTAGGAGAGGTAAAACCTATAATAATATCAACAATATTTAAAGAAGTCATTATCTATACTAATCCTAAGGATGAAAAAGACATTTGTTTTATCCATTCGGAGTCATATGAGTCTTGGTCAAGCCAAATAGTGGAATTTATAAAATTTGGAACACTCCCATATGATATGTCTTAGTTTGCCAAAGGCAACCCATTTTATTCTATTAGGGTATGTGTTGTATAAACGTGGTTATGATGGAATCCTTCTTCATTATCTTGAAAAAATTAAGGCTCAAAGAGCCATAACTGAAGTCCATGATGGCACTTGTGGTGGTCATTTTAGTGGAATGGCCATTGCAAAGCGTCTTTTACACGTGGGTTATTATTTTCCCACAATGGAATGTGACTATTGCAACTATGTCAAAAATTGTAAGCAATATCAAGAAAACACTAATTTAACTCTTGTGCCATTATAAGATTTACAGCCTATCCAAAGCCTTTGGAATTTTTCACAAAGGGAACTAGATCTAATTGGAAAAATATTGCCTCCTTCCTTGGGAAAAAATACATTCATCACCACAACCATTGAGTACTTCACAAAGTGGGTTGAGGCCATTCCTCTAACTAGTACGATAGGACCTTGAATTGTGGATTTCATACTCCATCATATCATCTATCATTTTGGCATCCCTTCTAAAATCATTTTTTATAATGTCAATTCTTTCAAAAACAAAGATGTTCGAGCACTTTGCGAGAAATATAATATCCAACATAGTTTCTTGAATCCTTATTACCAACAAGCAAATGGACAAGCCGAAGCTACCAATAAGACCTTGATTGATATTCTCAAGAAAATTTTTAATAAAAATCATAGAGACTGACATACACAAATACCTTTGGCATTATGGGCCTATCAAACAAGGATTTGAATGCCAACAGGAGCAACACCATTTTCCTTGGTCTATGTAGCTGAAGCCATCATGCCTCTTGAGCTTGATATTCCATCCTTGTAAATTTCTTTGTAAGAATTCATAGATGATGACACCACTAGACAAGAACATCTTGACCAACTCACTCTTCTTGATGAGGGGCGAGTCAATGCACTAGATCACTTACGAGTTTATCAAGACTGCCTAAAGTGTGATTACAACACCAAAGTCCATCTTCATGAATTTCAAGTAGGAGATCTTGTACTTAAAGAGAACCAAAAAAACACCAATACTTTACCGCACCTTCATGACAAATTCACAGCTAATAGGTTAGGTCCATACATGATTTCCCAAAAATTGGGTAATGGTACATATAGACTTACCGATTTAGAGGGAATAGAGGAACCTAAACCACTTAATGTTATCCATTTAAAAGCATTTTATTGTTAATATTATGTTTATATGTATATACATGGCTAAAAAAAAAAACAAAACAAAAATAAATCATTCATATAGGCATGTTATTATTGCATACATCTAGAATTTACATATAGGTATTTGCACATTCATTTCTCACATTACACTCATATATATTACACACATATTCCATTTGCATTCATTCCACATGCATTCCATTGCATTCATTATACATACATTCCATTACATTCATTCATATTACACTCATCCCATCCCATGTTCAATAATTTTTTATAGTAGTGATGATATGGCCAAATAAAAAGTCAAGTTTCCATAATTGGGGGTACATATTTTTGGTACTTATGCAATTTTATCCAATATCATAAGCCAACAATTCCATTTTTCAAAAGTCATAAAGCCCAAATTTTCATTCACTCAGCCACTACTAGTGTGTCTAGCAACCTCCAAAAATATGTCCAATTTTTTTGGGACCAAAAAGCACTTTTTCACATTAGAAAAATCTTGAGTCTTGTCGACTGATTGCAAAAACAAGCTTGCACCAACCACACTTCTTCACATCTTAAAAAAATTTTGAGTCAAAGAGAGATAACACCATACTTGGGTGGCACCTTGAAGTGAAAAGAGTATTCCTCGCTTGTCCTATCATGCAACATAGTCCAAAATAAAAACTAGTGGTTTTCATCACTATCACAGTTGCTATCCAAATATAAATACAAAATATATAGTAGTAAGGATAGGGTACACATTATCATCACAGTTCGGTTGAGAATACGATTCCCCAAAGCTCTATCCAAAGTTAACAATTTCTATGCACACACCACAAATCCCTAAATCTATAAGGATCGTACTACATTTCCCTTAAAAAGTTATGTAGTCATCCCCAAGCCCTAAAGATCAAATAATTGGAATATGGAGTGAATATCCACTGGGGCTATAGACGCTTGAATGGAAGTGGAGTGAGCTCATGCGAGACGACATGTCTCTCTTCCAAAAATGGAGACCTCTGACCACACATACGGGCAAGCTAGCTTCTTGGTTCATTCTATAATAGGTCATACCCAATTTACTCATAATGGGTTAATGAACTCCACATACAAACACACTGGTTCTTGATTTCCTAGGGTCATTTTCATGCTCAATATTTGGTACATGAACTTCACTTGCACACACCTTGGTCCTAAAGAAAGTTAGACAACCTTTAGTGAGTTTGGTTGTTAGCATTAGTCTATTTGAGTCTCTGAAAATCTTTCAGTATTCCATATCAACATCCATATCTTCTTCCATATCAACATCCATATCTTCTTCCATGTCAACATCCATGTATTCATCATGGATTAACCCGCATAATACCACCAAGTTGGGTGCCTCCGATTGCAAAATAATGAACAAAAATGGCCAACAAAATTATGAACTAAAAATTATCATTCAAACATCATGCATTCCTCTCATATAGTTTGCATTCATATAAATACCGTTTATCTTGCATTAATAATCCATATAAGCACTTTGCATACACGTCATGGTTTGCTTGCATTAATCATCCATTAAATATCCATAAGACATGCATAAAAATATTTTTATACAACATGCATTGCATAAAATATAAAAGCATTCACACAAAAGATAACACAAAGGATGTGCATAGGTCTCACTAGCATGGAATCACCGCAAGTCAATCTGATGATGATGCTCTCTCACCAAAATCTCTAGCCGAAGCCTCATGACTTTCTCCTCATCACCAGTTCCATATGTTGTTTGCTCTACCTCCATATGAGCTATAGTATCTCACAACCCAGATATAACCCCATATCGCCCTGCCAGAGCCTACTTATGAGACTCTAGTGTATTATCTCGCTCCTCGTGGAGCTAATCCACCTCATCCCATAACCTAGAAAACTTGGAGATCTTCCCCATCTCCTCATAATCCTCCCCCTCATCACCTGCCACCTTAACCTTGGGAGTTTGCTAGGCTGATCTCCTTGATCACATCTGATTCATCGATCACTGAGGCCTTGTCCTCTTTAGAATCATCCTTGACCCCATAGTTGTTGCATACCCATCCATCACCACATTTGACATCCATACTAGTTGAGCACCAAACCATACTACATAGTCTGGAGTCACCCCAAAATAATCTAAGTTGGGGACCTCCAACTACACATCATATCCTATCAACACCCTCCATGGATCTACGCATGGAAGAGCCACCTCATCCTATCGATGCTAGTACAACACTGGCTCATCTAGCACATCTTAAGGTAATCCAAATTGCCTTAGCACCCATGAGTACTGAAATTACTCCACCTCATCATCCCTCCTTCCAACCAACCACCATGCCTACCTCACCTGATGTAGTTGCTCCTCATCACCATCCCACCTGGCTCCTTGCCATGGTCTCCATATCACATCATCCCGAGTCAAACCCAACCACATATCCCTATACCATTTACTGGTATGCACCTCCTGACTCAGATGTACCTCCTCCACCACTACCCATCTCCTAGCATAGGGCTCACATATCTACCATGTCTGACAAGGTAACCCGTTTGACTGAGCCACACAAAAATGCTCCCAAGCCCAAAACTGCAGGAGGAAGCTACACCCAATCCCATTCCTCCCTATTTATGTAACCTCATATAGCTCTTGGTATAGTTGTGTCAATAATGTAGGAGCCCATGCATACACCCTCGGATTAGTGAGTAGGTCACTCACCAATCCCAATAGGTTCCAAGGGAACCTACACCCAATGTTTTTGGGGAGCACTATGTTCACCAAAATGAATATGATCAAGGCTGGTAGTCCATCCAAATACTTAGCCTTGTACATGCTTAGGTAGCATATACCCCCATATCCCATCCTTGCCTCTCGCTATCGATCACCAAACATCTTCTCCATCTACACCTTCTTATCATGTCCAACTATCACTTTCTCCTCCTCCACTAGCACCTTGAGCATGCGGTATACATATTCAAGGGTGATGGTAGCCTCCCCAATTAGTAGCTATAAAATCCCCCTATCCGAGTCCCATATCTCTATCAATGATGAGAGATACCCATCATTGGCCCTCACCACATCCAACCGTGCCACTCCCTCTAAAACCATATTCCCCAAAATCTCCCAATCACCCTCTATGAGATTCTTCCTCATCCTAGGAATGAGAGGAGAGAAGCAATGTTGAGACTCTATCTCCCTCAATTGCAAAAACAAAACATTTTTCATTAATATTATTTCAAAAAAAAAACTAAACTACAATTTTTTTTTGAACAAAAAGAAACTATGTTTTTAAACATTATCGGGGCAAATTTTGCCTCCACTCCACCAGTAGCATGAACTCCCTCCACCACCATAGCTCTCACGCATATTATCATCAACCTCACTCTCCTAAAAAATGCGCTCCACTCCTCAGGTGTAGCTTCACAAAGTCTTAAACGTAGGAATGAGCCTTGAAATTTTCCCTGCAATCTTTTTATAGTTGCAGTTGCTGCACTCAGGCATAGTCTGGCACTTGCGGTCCACAAGCACACATGGGCACCTGTAGGTACACCCAGGCATAGCTGAGTGCCTGTAGAACACTGTAGGCACAACCGTGCACCTGGTTCCAAAATGCCATAAAGATAAAATAGACAAAAATAGTACCTTGCACACTCAAAATCTCACCAAATTTCACCCACACATCATGCACATCATCAAATCATGATTTGTAAAAACAAGAATAGTTTTGCACACATATTTTTTGAATAGAATGCAAAATTTTCAAACACATAAATCAACTTACAAAACACATCAAACGATTCCAAATTTTTATAGAACCAACACTCATCTCCTCCACTCCATTTTCTTCATCATTCCACAATTTTTTGCAAAAATTGGAGTTGATTTGACCATCAAATCAAGTTTTTCATCTAAAACCAATAAAATATCTAACATTTACAAATCAACTCCAACTTTGGCGATATCATAACATTCTTCTGTCAACAATCTTCCAATATCATAATCTATCATCACTTCTTCCAACAAGTGTCAAAATTACAAGTGAATCTCATATATAGTGGTTTATTCTATGTACTTGGTGATTGCAACAATCCACATCCATGCAATTTGGTAAGATGAATGAATTACCATAGGAACACTTTTTCATCATCATCATCATCACTTATCTCCTTGTCCAAGATTACAATCACATTTGGTACTTCACATTTTGAGTGAAAAATTTCCAATAACAAGTTGCACAACCATTTTCATTGATGGCCATGTTAGCGTACTGTTATAGCTGTATTTCATTATTTAGCATTCTGCAGTTGCACTGTTACAACTTCGTAACAGTTCCGCCAGCCGGTGCTATTTTCAGCCATTGTAAACTCTATTTAATGCCTGCTGAATAATAAACCATCTAATGCGTGTTTTATTTCATGGCATCAGAGCCAAGCACGGAAATTGTTTGCAGGGAGACGTGACGAGAAGCCGAGGCTGAAAAAAAATTCTGAAAACAATAATTTTTTTTTGCGGGACATCCCTGGACCCGCCGTGCAAGAGGAGTTCGCACTGTCAGCGTGACTGGCGGCGTACAGCGCAGACGCTGTCGCGGATGCAGGGAAGGCAGCAGCCCAGCTAGGAGGAAGGGGACGGAGCCCCCAACCCCACGGATGGCAAGCGCTTGGCACGCTGCGTCACGGGTGGCTAGAACACCCCCCCCTCCGATGTCCCCCGCACGTGTGATAGGACGTTTGTCGCTGTCGCACGACAGAGGAGGGACACCCTCCCCCGTGCGTGTGACAGGACGTGTCGTAGACGCGCGACGACTCTCCCCCCCGCGCGCTCGTGGACGTCGCGACAAAGCTGTCGCACGACGAGTCACGCGACAGCACGGTAGGCGGGAGAGGAGGGGAGAACCCCCCCCGCGTGGGATTTTTAAATCCCTGCGACGGGCCGCGGTCGCGCCAGGCGACAGGTCGGTGCGAGAGGAGGGGACCCCCCCCCGCGCGGGATTTTTAAATCCCCGCCCGCGCAAGAATTGGAGGGGGTATAAACCCCCCCCCGCCGCGCCCATTTGCGTGCAGCGCGAAAAGTGCCGCGCACACAGAGCCACCCCCCCTTCCGTTAAAAAAAAAAAAAAAAACGTTGGTCTGCGAAAGAAAAATCAGCCGCAGAGAGGAGCGGTGTTTTTTTTTGTTGCGGAGGCAGCCGCAGAGAGGAGCGCCGGGAAGCAGAGTGCCGGCAGCCGCAGAGGCCGAGGAGGAGGAGCATTCGGGTTGATAAGGGAGGAGGTCCACTGATCCTCTCGGATCAGCCCGCTGGCTCACGTGGTCGTGAGCCGTGCGGTAAGGCTCAGGGAGCCTGCAGGTCGGGGGTTCAAATCCCGCCGACTCCCCTCAGGTATATTTTTTTTTTCAAAGTCATTTTTAATTATTATTATTTTTAATTAAAATTTTTAATTTTAATTTTTTTTTAATATAGTTTTAAACTTTATAAATTAAAATTTAATTTTAATTTATTTTTTTTTAAGTTTTTAAAACTATATAAATTGAAATTATTTATTTTAATTTTAAATAAATAATGATTATAAAAATGCTTTGTTAAAGAAAGCCTTTTAAGGGGGGATATTTTTTTCAAAAAATCAAAGGGGGATAGAGAGTAATTTTTCGAAAAAATAGCAATTTGGCATTGTAAAAGGTGCATTTTCGGCTGTGACCGACACCTTGTGGGTTATTCTTGTGGGCAATTTTTTTTGTTGTGTGTTGCATATTTCATTTTTGCACTATAACATTAAAAATTAAAATCAAACACTCCCTAAGTCCCCGGAATATAAAACCCATCTGTGCAATTTATTTGCACTGCAACGTTCGGTATTTGCGATACCTCTGGCCAGCACTTACAGGTAAAGCTGTCGTGATTTGGCTACTATATCCACCGCCTAATATAGCTGCTATAACGACGTCTGAGCTTGTTCTCTATAAATCGTCGGGGAGGAATAAGTACGCCATTTTTGCATTTTTTTACTCCATCCACTACCCTTTATCGCACTTGTGTTTAGGTGTAAATCCTGACGAAGATTCTTCAAAGTGTTTAGGGGAAGTTACGCCCCACGCATGAGAAGAATCTTCTATGGTAGGTTCCATCAACAAGGCGATTCCCTTTCAATACCGCTTATGTTCCACGTATCGTATGATCTCTAAAATTCACCTATAGTCTCCCTCACGTAAGGGCGGGTGATTTTTTGTTGATCTTTCTAAATACCTATAGTTTCCCTCACGTAAGGGCGGGTATTTTGTACGATATATTGGCCTAGCAAAAGGTATATCGAGGGGGGGACCAATTTGGTGATATAAGGAACCTTCACTATGGCCGCTGTTGCAAAATTGATGAGCGATCCGCATCGGTTATTGAAAGGTCCAAATTATACACCATGGAAACATAAGATGAAGGCTATTCTCCAAATGGAAGATTTGTGGGATATTGTTCTTGGAGTAGCAACAAGGCCTTCACCAACAACGAGATCCATAGGTCCTTCGACCAGATCAGATTGCTTTTGACAAGAAAGACAGTAGAGCAAAGGTGCTCATTTTGTTTGTTGTTTTAGATGAAGTGCAACCTCATATAGCTGACAAAGCAAGTGGTAAAGAGGCATGGGATGCCCTTAGAACCATCTATGAGGGGAAGAATGAATCCACCATTCTTCATCTTCAACAAAAACTTCATAACCTGAGTTTGAGGCAGGGTGAAACAGTTGAACTCTTTACGTGTAGAGTGTCCGAGTTGAAAGAGAAATTGAGTTCTCTCGGAGATATCGTGGACGAAAAGCTTCTCATTTCACTTGTGATGAGAGCTTTACCTTCTTCATTTGACATGTTGATAACCTCCATCCAGGTGTCCCAACGACAAATTACCTACATCGAGTTGGTCAATCTGCTCCAACAACAGGAGGCACGCCAACTTCACAAGGATGATTCTTCCAATACAGCCCTATACACCAACAGGCAAGGTTCTAGGAAGAAAGGTAATGGGCAAAAAGGAGGCAAATTTTAGAAATGAGGAAATTCTCAACAGGATACGAAAGGAAAAGGCAAACAACCTCAACAGAAGAAGAGGTGGTGCAAGATCTGTGAGAAATACAACCATGACACCAACAGGTGTTGGCATAAGAACAAGCAAAAAGGCCAAAACAAACCACAAAATAAGAACAAGCAACCCCAGGTGAATGTTGTTGTTGAAGAATCTGACTTAGATTCTGAATGGGCACACAAGGTGCTCATGACTACCATAGATTCCACTCAGAGGGATCCTATTTGGTATGTCGATTCTGGAGCTAGTAAACATATGACTGGCGACAGATCGTGGTTTGAATCATTTGTGGCCAAAGAGGGAAAACCTGTCACCATTGCTGATGATAAAACCTACAAGGTTCAGGGAGAGGGTACAGTTTCAGTCACTCTTCCTGATGGCAAGTGTCAGATTGACAAAGTCCTCTATGTTCCGGGATTGGCCAACAATTTGTTGTCAGTGACACAAATCCTGGACAAAAATATGGTTGTCAAATTTCGTGTTGAGAATGGAAAGAAGTGTTGTACAATTACCAGGAAGGGTAAGCAGATTGCAATAGCTTCATATAAGCATGGCTTATTTGCACTAGATGCTATCTCTACTCCACATGTTGCCATGATTGTCTCTACCAAGGAGGCAACTTCCCTATGGCATAAGAGATATGGGCATCTTAGTTCTGGCTACTTACTTGAGCTCAGCAAGTATGAGATGGTAAAGGGTCTTCCTTCCATTTCTGCCACATTGCCAGTGTGCTCTGACTACTTGGCAGGAAAGCATCATAGAGTACCATTTGAGAAGAGCTCTACAAGAGCACGAAAACCTCTGGAGCTAATTCACACCGATCTATGCGGTCCTTTCACACCCAACAGTGTTGGAGGGAAGAGGTACTTTCAGTTATTCGTAGATGACTACTCACGAAAGATGTAGGTTTTCTTTCTCAAACTGAAATCTGAAGCTTTCGCATTCTTCCAACAGTTCAAGAAATCCGTTGAGAAGGAGTCAGGAGCTTCTATCAAAACCCTCCGCTCAGATCGAGGGGGAGAGTTTACCTCTAATGATTTTTTTGCATTCCTAGATAAGCATGGGATCAAGAGACAGTTAACAACTGCCTATACTCCTCAGCAGAATGGAGTTGCTGAGAGAAGGAACCGTTCTATCATGGAAATGGTTCGTTGTATGCTCACAGGAGCTACTCTTGGGCAACAATATTGGGCAGAAGCTTTCACCACTACAGTGTATATTTTGAATAGGGCACCCACAAATGCCCTAAAAGGAATGACTCCACAGGAAGCATGGAGTGGTCGAAAACCCTCCATATCTCATCTACGTATTTTCGGATGTCAACCTTTCATGCACATACCGAAAGAGAAAAGGAAGAAGCTAGATGAGAAAACACTGAGATGTATTTTTCTTGGATATTCTGAGCACTCTAAAGGATATCAGTTGATAGATCCTTTGACCAAAAAAATTCATATCAACAGAGATGTTGTCTTTGATGAAGCTTTCACATCACAGAGCACATCTACAGTACACAAGGATATTGTGGAACCTAAGGAAGAGGAGATTCCTTCATCAACACAGACAGGAGGTCCTTCTACATCTTATTCACCACCATCGAAGAAGAATCCTAAATGGTGTACAAATACAATCAGAGATGCAAATTTATCCACTCCACCCAATTTGAATTTGGATAGACCTCGTACACGCAGTATGGCTCAAAAGGAAAGAGAAGCCGAGAGCCGGTGAGGTTGATGATCTTTGTCAATATTTTGAGGAACTTTCTGTGACTCCAAGTAGAGAAGTTGAGGATATGTATATTTATGATGACAGGGCATTCATATCTACCATAGATAGTCTTGAACCTGCATCAGTGCAAGATGCTCTCAGTGAGCCTCAGTGGAAGGCCGCTATGGATACAGAGTATGAGTCTCTGATGAAAAATAAAACTTGGAAGCTTGTTGATCTGCCGCATGGAAAGAAACCTATTGGATAAAAATGGGTATACAAAGTCAAGTACAAGGCAGATGGAACAATTGATAAGCATAAGGCCCGACTTGTTGCAAAGGGCTATGCTCAAAAGGAAGGCATCGACTATGAAGAAACTTTTGCACCTACTGCTCGGATGACCACAATTCGGGTTATGTGTGCTATGGCAGCACAATATGGGTGGAAAGTTCACCAGATGGATGTCAAAAGTGCCTTTCTTAATGGTGATCTCCAAGAAGAAGTCTATATGACTCAGCCTGAAGGATTTGAAGTGGAAGGCCAACAGCGAGAAAGTTTGCAAATTGGTCAAATCCTTGTATGGTCCGAAACAAGCTCCTCGAGCTTGGTATATAAAAATGGACAATCACCTAATGCGGCATGGATTTAAGAGATGTCCGTCGGATGCAAACCTCTATTTCAAGAAACAGGGGTTCCGAGATAGTGTTGCTTGTACTCTATGTGGATGATCTGCTCATTACAGGGAGTTCAGAAGATATGATCTCTATTGTCAAAAGAAACTTGTGCAAATCTTTTGAGATGACGAGATCTCGGACTTCTCCATTCTTGTCTTGGTCCGGAATTCAGCCGGAAGGAGCACACCATCAAAGTGTCTCAGAAAAAGTATGCCAAGACATTGTTGGAAAAATATTGCATGACTGACTGCAAGCCAATGGCAACTCCTATGGAGAATGGACTTCAGTTATCGCGATATGATGACTCACCTCAGGTAGATGGTACTCTCTATCGACGAGTGATTGGGAGTCTCATATATCTGACCAATACTAGGCCAGATCTCATTTTTGCTGTCAACTATCTTTCGAGGTTCATGCAGGAGCCTAAGACCACTCATTGGAAAGCAGCAAAATGTGTTCTTCACTATGTCCATGGTACTATGGAATATGGCCTAGAATACAAGAGGAACAACAAATTCTTCTTGCAAGGATACACGGACTCCGACTATGCCGAATCATTTGATGATCGCAAGTCAACTTCTGGATACATTTTTCATCTGGGATCCGGTCCTATCTCTTGGCACAGCAAGAAGCAATAGGTGGTTGCTATTTCTTCAACAGAGGCAGAATATCATGCGCACGTGAAGCTATGTGCGAAGTGATATGGTTACGTCGCATTCTGAAAAGTATGGGCCATCCATCAAAATCTCCAATACACTTGTTTTGCGATAATCAGGGTGTTCTGAACCTCGTCAAGAATCCAGTCCATCATGAAAAAACAAAGCACATTGACACACAATGTCATTTCATTCGAGAGGAAGTTCCAAAGCACCGAATTCAGCTTCAGCACATTCCCACGGATGCTCAAGTTGCAGACATTTTCACTAAGGCACTTGGACGTGTCAAATTTGAATTGTTTCGCAGCTCACTTTGTATTGCAAAATGATGTAAGGGGATGTTAGTAGTCTAGTATAGCTATTAGTTATTACATTACCCAAATAATGTAATAAAGGGGGATGTTAGCGTACTGTTATAGCTGTATTTCATTATTTAGCATTCTGCAGTTGCACTGTTACAACTTCGTAACAGTTCCGCCAGCCGGTGCTATTTTCAGCCATTGTAAACTCTATTTAATGCCTGCTGAATAATAAACCATCTAATGCGTGTTTTATTTCACTAGTTCGTGGGGCTTAAAACATGGACACAACTCAAATTTCATCATTCACAATATCCTTAACACCTTCGAGATATGCACTAGCTAGGATGATTGGTTCCAATCATGGGAATTATTTAAATAGTCACTAGCAGTACATCCAAGGTTAATTTATTTTTCTATGCATCATCATTTTGCATATCAATGATGTTGAAAAGGTAAAAATATTTTAACAACATTGAATCACCCCAAATATGGGGTAACCACAATTTGATTATAATTTTTCCATAACATGATACACCTTACATGATCATGGCATCTAAATTTGACACAACCCCCTGCCCACCATTAGGGTAAAAATGGTATCACATTTTAAATCATTCATATCATCTACATCCTATCATATCACATTTTACGCCAACCCCCTTCACACTGTTGGGTCAAAAATGCTATCACATCATTCATCATGCACACAAATTTTTCAATTGGCTCATACGTTCATACACAAATCATTCACCAATTGAGGGGGTAAGCTACAAAAATTCCAAAATTTTTTATTCTTTTGTCTTCAATTTTATTGCTCAAAAATCCACTAAGAGAGAGAAGTTGCTTTTGCGCCCAAAGGCCCAACCAGGTTTCTCATGTTTTTGTACCATATTGTATTTCATGCAACATGGTACAAAAAAGGGTATCTGTAGACACAAAATCCTAGCCACTTGTCCATCATCCCCCTTTCTCAGAATTTAATTGGCCATTGCAAACCTTTCCAACCATCCAATGGCCCACTTTAGTCCTTTCCTACCATTTTCCAACCCCCATCTAACCCATTTATATTTATTTTATATTATTTATATTTAAATATTATATTTTAATATATTTATTATAAAATATATATTTATAAGATAAATCAACCTCAGCCATCCGATATAATCTAATCATAGCCATCCATCTCCCTTAATCTGTGTCACACTTAAAGTCTAATATCAGCCCTTGGATTTGCTTTTATCCTAGCCACATGATTTGGTAAAACCCTAAAGTAAACCCTAGTCTTGGTAATAAATAAGAGAATTTTCAATGATCAACCCTTGGAAAAACTTGGAAAGCTTGAACACTGGAGATCTAATTTGCTTTTGAGATCTAACCTTGCTGATATATAGCTTCTTGTGAGTAGGTTGTTCCCTAGCTTATCCTTCCCCAAAACCCTAGCTTGCCCTAGGATTTTAATATTTCAACCACCTTCATATATCATTTCTACTATTGCCATTGTCGTCTATCTGTCAAGCCCTTCACATTACCCTGATCTGCATATGCATATTTAGCCCTAATCCATAGGTGCAACCGAGCACCTACCACATCCCACAGGCGCAAATGCATGCCTACAACATTTTGCATACATAGCCAAAAACCTAATGTTCCCTCATCCACACACCAGAATATGTCACATAAAATCATCGAGTGCCACCAGGGCACCCTGCCATCGAATCTGCAATGAAGCAGCAAAACAACAAAATAGGTATTTTTGTTCATTTATTGGTTGTTATTTGGATTTTGCATGCTTGTTTACTTATATCTAGGGTTTTAATTATCATTCTTGAGGGTTCACACTGTGGAAACCTCATTTTGTTTACTAACAAATTTATGTTTATTGCATGTGTAGGATCAGGTAGCATCAATCAAGGATTTTTCAATAGCTGCTAAAGCTAGAGTGGTTTGATTATGGATAACTAGAAGCCCACTCACCCTGTTAGAATCAAGATACATTGGAGACACTACTTGTTGTTGTCACTAGGATTTCAAAGAACCCTAGCACCTACATTTATTATATCAAAATAATTCCATTGAATGGATCAATTGTGACAAAATGAGTTTCTCAGCTCCCCCCCCCATTTATGGAATAAAATCATATTTTGTGCAATATTTTGTTCATATGAGTTATTTATTTCTATATTGCTTTAGTTTCATATTTTCGCTTCACAAGTAGCAAGTGCATTGCATAATCCAAAAGGTAAAAATTTATAAGTATAGGTGCCTACAGGACATGTGAAAGTAGTCTTTTCTTGATCTTCTTATGCTATTGAGACTTGATTGTACCCACTAAAACCATCCAAAAAGAAAAAATATTTCTTTCTAGCCAAGGTATCAAGAACTTGATCAATAAATGGTAAAGTAAAATAATATTTCTTTGTTAATTTATTCAATTCCCCATAATCTACACAAATCCTCCATTTACCATTCTTCTTAGGAACTATTAATAATGGTGATACCCATTGGCTATTAGAAATCGGATATATAAATCCTGCATTTAAAATATTTAATATCTTCTTGAACTATGTCTTTCATACGTAGATTTAGTCTTCTTTGAGGGAGTCTTACTGGGTGGCAACCTTCTTGAATGAATATTCGATGAGTGCAAATATTTGGATGAATCCATTTCATGTCCTCATAGTTCCATGCAAATGTTGTTTGATGTTTTTTAAGTACTTCTATAAATTGTGATTCTTGAATCCTTGTAAGATCATTATTTCATGTGTAACATCTATCTATTTACAATTTTTAATATTTACATATATTATCATTAGTTCATGTTCAAGGACATTTAACTGATATTTATAGGGCATTAATTTATGATATTGACTTGTAATTTATTCATCATTAGTTATAGTAAGTTTATTTGAATAATTAGTACTTTTTTCTTCATAAAAAAATGGTCCTAATGGTCCTTTAATTTCTTGATGCAAATATTCACTTAACCTATTAATTAATAATGTTTGAATATCATCCAAATTATTAGGATTCTCATACTAGAGTTGTTTTGAGAATCCTTTATCTAATGTTGACTCAAGAAATAGACTCAAATATTTAGTGTGCTTCCCATTGGAAATAGTCATATTTCCATATCTACAACTAATGTAAGCATCAACTATTGCAAGCCATGGACATCCTACAATTAAGGAATGTCCCCCTAACTTCTTCTTAGGTTGTAAGACCACAAAGTCCATAGGACACTTCCATGAACTTACAAAAACTATGATGTCTTCTAGTTTTCCTTTTGGTTTAATGGTAGATCCATCTCCAAGTTGAATTACTATAGAGGTTGGCCACAATTTGCATTTCCCTAAAGATTCAGTTGTTTCTTTGGTCATAACATTTATGGTAGCCCCTAAACATACTAAGATATTATGCAATGTTGTATCACCGATGTGGACTATGACTATAGGTATTCAAATATTTGTATATTTGAGTAGTAACCTACCTTCAGTCATTATCTATGATATTTATCCAATATCTTGGATGTTTTGAGATTCATATTTTTTTTCTTGAATTGCATGTGCACATATTCTTTATCAATTTACAGTAGATAAGGATATCCTTGATAGCTTGTAATAGAGGGATTTTAATGGTAACATTCTCTAATTCTTGAAAGAAATTAAAAGTTGGTTCGAGAGGTTCTTTAAGTATTGCCAGTATTTTAGGAAATGGAATTTTTATTTCTTTCCATTGAGGTATTTGGATCTTTTTTATTTTTATGGAATATTTTCTGGTGAATTTTTTGTTTCTCTTTCATTTTTGTCTACTTTTTCAAACAAGTCTTGGATAAGTTCCTTAGTGTGAGAGTCACATTATTTTCCAACACTTTTCTAGAACTCAAATGGATCTATTGGTAAGGTACCACATATATTGAACATGCCTCATTTGTTTTATAGACCTATTGAAAAGTTTTTTTATTATTAGAATTTGGAACTGGTTGAGTTGGTAAAGGTGGTTGCTTAGGATGGTTTTTCATATTTTTTAGAGGTGGAAGAAGTCTATTTTGAGGCTGATTTTGAGGGGCTTGTCCTCTAAATTTATTTTGGAAATTCTATTGTTGGGGTGGACTTTGAGACCAAATAGGTCCTCAATTATATTGGTCATTCGTATTCCAACTAGGCATATTCTAACCTGGCGTTCCTTGAGTCCATGGAGGTGGAATTCCATATGCATTGGCCATAAATTGGGACCATGGGATATATTCTAGGCTTGGTTATTTTATTATGGGTTCCAATTTATCCAATTTGATGCATTTGACCATTAGTTGTATCTTTGTTGTTTGGAATAGTTGGAATTTGACCAATTATATGAACCATTGAATGGGCCACTCCTTTGGGCTACAAAATAAACATCTTATGCCTCCTCAACTTAAGGTTCTTTTATAGTATTTTTCACATCTGAAATATACTTACAATTTTTAGTGCTATGATTTTTGTCGTAAACTTTACAACAAGCGAAAACATTGGAAATATTTGTAATGTTAAGAGGGCATTCTATGAAGTTATATCTTTTCCTACATCTATGACAATATATCTTCTCAATATATTTTTCTTTTGGTTTTTTATCCATGAGGTCAAGAGATGTAGTTAATGTGCTTAACAAATCAGTCTTTAGGATCTCCAATAAATTACCAATATTTGCTCTTGTTACTCCCCCTCCCGTGGATGAGTATTTGTTGTTCCTAAGAGGCTTACTCCTTGAATAGTTTTGTACAAAGATTCAAAATATCTTCCAAAGCCATAAGATTAATATCCCCCTTAGCCATAAGGTTTAGAACATCAAGGACATCTTCTTTTAATCCTTTTAGAAAAATTTCTTTTAAGATTTCTTCATCTAAATCAATATTCACTCTAGATCCTACAAACTAAAATATTTCAAGATAATCCTCAAGGGACTTCTCTTCTAGTTGGTTCATTCAAAATAACTCAACTTTCTTGTCCCTAACTCTATATTAATCCTAATATATTTCAAGGAATATATCTTTCATTCCATGCTCTGCATCCCATCGGTTACAAATACTTTCACCTAGACCCATAAACCATCTTAAAGCTACATCCTTAAGGGTAGAGGAAAACAATATTATTTTTTGTTCATTAATGGTATAAAATTAGGATTAACACACCACTTCAAACTCAAAAATAAATGTGTCAGGGCCTTCATGTGGTTTTCCATAGAAAGTAGGTAAAATAACAACAAATATTGGTTTTGGTTCTCTTGTTAGCATATCTATTAGAGAAGAGATTGGAAAGGCAAAAGTTTTTATTTTCCTACCTCCTCACTAATTTTATTCTACTTCTCCATGATCATTATTCCTTTGCCTATTCCTCCTTTGATTTGCATCTACTTCCCCATGTTTGCTATTATAGTCATCCATGAATGATTGGATGAATTCTAAGATTGGACTTGGTATGGGCTCAAAGAAGAGAGTTGATGGATCAATATGATTATAAAATTTAGGTTCTGGAAATAGAAATATTTCAAGATTTTATTTTTTCCCTGCTAGAAATTATGGAAAAACTATAGATTCCCCAAAAATAATAGGTAAACCTTTAACCATTTGATATTTAGTCATTTTGTTCAATGATGATGCACTTGTATGTCCTAGTATTTTATGCCAAAGTTCTTTTGCTTTTGAGATTATCATTGATAGAGCTATATTTATTAATGTATCTGGAGTTAACAAACTATCTATACGATCATTATGTTATCACTTTTCCTTGCTCGATAACAAGACATTGCTTGTTTTCTTTAATAACTTTAAATTCAACTACTAAATTTTGATTCATAAGTTGAGATACTGAAAGGATATTAGTATTTAATATTGGAATATATAACACCTTATTGATTATTCCTTTTCTATTAGCTAGGTCAACTAGAACATCTCCTGCTTATTTGACTTTATAATTCATATCAGCTGCTATACCAATTGGTTTCTTGTATTTTTCATAGAAAGTATTAAACCATTATTTGTTTCCTCTCATATGTTTGCTTTATCCAAAATATATGTACCAATAATCCATTATGATTTCTAAGTTGGAAAACAAAATTCAACAATATAAAGGAGTAGTAGACCTTATTCCTCCCTAGTAAAAAATACTTTACAAAATTAACTTATCACTCCAAATATTTTTAAAATCTTATTACTCCTAATTTTAAATAACAATATCTTAATAAATATTTAAATAAAATTTTTATTTTAAAAACACTTATTATTAACTTATCACTCCAAATATAAAAATATAAATATATTTACAAATAAATTATTTTCTGGTCCATTCAACTCAAAACCTAATGCTCTCATGAAGCGAAGATGAGAGTCAAAAAATTTGAATCTAGCGATGGTGAAGAGAATTTAAAAAAAAATATTCTAGAAATAAAGCAGAAAAGTAACTAAGGAAATAATAACACCATTCAATGCACATATGACACACAAGATTTACCCTGGTTCACCCAATTTGGGCTAGTCTAGCAAACATGTTGGCAATTTTGGGTACCTTGGGTACATTGAGGAATACTGGAATACTGTGAGCAACAAGGAATTAAAAGAGAATATTCAGTAGCAAGGACTCCTCAACAAAATGGAGTAGTTGAAAGAAAAAATAGAACTATTGAAAATATGGCTAGAGCTATGTTAAATGAGTCAAAACTTTCAGATGGTTTCTAGAAAGAGGCATTCAGTACAGCAGTCTACATTATCACCAGGGCCCAACTTAGAGTCAATCATCATAAAACTCCTTATGAGTTGTGGAAAGGAAGACCAGCTACAGTAAAAAATTTCAAAGTGTTCGGGAGTGAGTGCTTCATCAGAAGGGAAGATCAAAATTTTGGTAAGTTTGATCCTAGGTGTGATGAGGGAATTTTTCTTGGTTATTCCATCATAAGCAAGGCTTACAGATGCTTCAACAAAAGAACACATATAGTCGTAGAGAGCATAAATGTAGCAGTTGATGAAAAAATAGGAATAAGAGAACCTATCAAGGAAATCAGTGATGAAATTTGTCAAGAAGAATTCAGAGATGTTTCAAATGAAGAAGAGGAAAGACAGCAACTGCTTCCCAAAAATCCTTCACGATATGTTCAGAAACATCATCCCAAAGATTTTATCATTGGTGATCCAAATAGCAGGCAAACTAGAAGAAGAGTCATTCCTTCACACGATTCTACAAATGTTTCATTATTATCTCAAATTGAGCCAAAATATTTCAGTGAAGCATGTGCAGATAAATTTTGGGTAAGAGCAATGGATGAAGAGCTAAATCAAATAGAGAAAAGTGAAACTTGGGATTTGGTTCCAAGACCTAAGGACAAGAATGTCATTGGCACAAAATTGATATTTAGAAATAAACTCAATGAGGATGGAAAGATTGTCAGAAACAAAGCTAGGTTGGTTTGCAAAGGTTATGCTCAAGTAGAAGGTGTGGATTTCAAAGAGGCGTTCACTCCTGTTGCTCGTATTGAAGCTATCAGAATGTTTTTGGCCCTTTCAAGCTTCAAAGCATTCAAGGTGTATCAAATGGATGTAAAGTTAGCTTTTTTAAATGGAGTGTTGGATGAAGAAGTCTACATAGAATGGCTAGAAGGCGTGTCTCTCTCAGATCAATCAGACTATGTGTGTAAACTAAAAAAAGCTTTGTACGGGTTAAAGCAAGCACCTAGGGCTTGGTACTCAAGACTTGACAGGTACCTTCATGAGCAAGGCTTCAGGAAAGGTGTGGAAGATAACAATTTGTATATTAAGGGTGAAGGTGATGATATGCTGATTGTAGTTGTCTACGTTGATGATATCATTTTTAGGGGAAATAATACTCAGATGTGCAAAGATTTTGCTAACACCATGCAGAAGGAATTTGAGATGTCCATGATTGGAGAGCTGTCATTCTTTTTAGGTCTTCAGATTGCTCAATCAAAAGATGGTATATTTCTCTCTCAAGGAAAGTATATCAAAGAAATGTTCAAAAAATTTGGGATGATGGACAGCAAACCTGTATGTACTCCAATGACTATAGGGTGCAATATGAGTAAAGATGATGAATCTCCAGCGACAGATCAGAGGTTGTACAAATCAATGATTGGCAGTTTATTATATGTTACAGCCACTAGACTAGATATCATGTAGGCTATTGGGTTAGTAGCCATATTTTAGGCAGCTCCTAAATATTCTCATGTTATAGCAGTTAAAAGAATATTCAGATATCTGAAGGGCACTATGGACTTTGGGCTTTGGTATCCCAAAGGTGATGATTTCACTCTCACAGCCTATACAGATGTAGATTGGGTAGGCAGTAATGATGATAGGAAAAGCACCAATGGTGGATCATTCTTTCTGGGAAAGATTTTGGTTTCTTGGCTAAGTAAGAAACAACCTTTTGTTTCCTTATCTATGGCAGAGGCTAAATACATAGCAGCAGTGGCTTGGTGTACACAGGTTTTATGGATGAAAACCACCTTGGAGGATTTCAAAGTCAAGCATGATCAACCCATCTCCATATTTTATGATAATACAAGTGCCATAAGTATTTCCAAAAATTCGGTAATGCACTCAATGAAAAAGCATATTTCCATCAAATATCACTTTCTAAGGGAGAAAGTGCAAGACAAGCAGGTCAAGGTAGAATATGTGTCTACTAAATAGCAGATTGCAGATATCTTCACAAAACCTCTTCCAAGAGATACATTTGAGTATCTAAGGGAGAAATTGGGAGTTGTACTCCCACCCCAGAATTAATCACCTCATCAAGCGGTGGGGGAGGGACTAAGCTAAGAAGCTCATTCTTATTCTTGAGCCCCAAAGGTGACCCTTTGCCATTGATGACAAATGGGGAGAGATATTAGTAAGGGGAGAGCTTCAATGTGAAGAGGAAAGCTTCAAGTCAGGGGGAGCAAAACTTCAATAGGAGATTCTCAGTAGTTGGCACAGTTGGTTTCAGTTTTGGCTTCTAAGATGTGTTTTAGTAAAGGTTTGCCATCAATGACAAAGGGGGAGATTGTTGGCAATTTTGGGTACCTTGGGTACATTGCCTTTGCTCAAGTGTAGATGTTGTCATTGATGTCAAGAAGTTCTTGAAGCAATTTGATTTGATGTCAAAGAATTTGTTTTGATGAAGGTTTTAGCATGGACAGTAAAGTTTCCAAGAAGATCAGAGTAGCCCATTTGCAAAATATCAAGAAAAATATAAGAAAAAGTATGCAGCCGACTAGAAAAACTGTCGTGATTTCATGACATGTTTGAGGAGAGAGAAAGTTCTAGAAAAACTATCATGATTTCGTGACATGTTTGAAGAGAGAGAAAGTTCTGGCAAAACTGTCGTGATTTTGTGACATGTTGGCAGAGAAGGAGAGCAAGATGGAAAGTTTCACAATTTCACGACATGTCGCATTTTTGTGATTCAAAAAGTACAGGAAGGCAAAGAAGGAAAAGTGTCGCGATTTTGTGACACATTGCCAAGAAATTTGTACAAATGAAAAGGTGTCGTGATTTTGCGACATAATGCAAAAAAGAGAGTCCGCAGTGTGAACTGTCATGATTTCACGACAAGATCAAAGAGAGAGAAAGGTATTCAAGAACTGTCATGATTTCGTGACATGATGCAAAGATCCAAGTGAGGACTGTCACGATTTTGTGACATGCTACAGAGGTTGAGGTGAGGACTGTTGTGATTTTGTGACATGCTAAAAAGCTCAAAGAGAGAATTGTCATGATTTCATGACACGTAGCAAAGGGGAAGAGTCTGAAATAAGAAGCGTCACAATTTCATGACAGGCTATAGAGAAAGCTTGCGAATGCAAAAAGTGTCATGATTTCGCGACAGCTTGAGGTGGCAGCATTCAGTTGGAGAAAGTGTCACAATTTCATGATAGAAACAGTTAGCAAGTCTTCAACAGAAGAAGCATCACGATTTCATGATGATTTCAAGAAGGAAGAGCTCGAAGGCGAAAGCGTCGCAATTTTGTGACATGTTCTAGTTTTGTGGGTGTAAGGCAGAGAGAAGCTCAAGGCAACGAAAGTGTCACGATTTCACGACATGTTTCGTTTTCGCTAGTGCAAGCAGAAAAGAAGGCCATGAAGTCATAAGGGTCGTGATTTCATGATAGATTTGGAGATGACGTCAGTAGAAGCATATGTGTCATGATTTCATGACAAAAGTAGAGAAGAAGGCAATGAAGACTAAAGTGTCACGTTTTCATGACAGGAGTGAAGATGACGTCAGCAAAAGACAGAAGTGTCACGATTTCACGACAAGGATGTTGTCAAGGCAGACAAAAGCAAAAGTGTCACGACATCGCGACAAAAGCCATAAGGTAGTATATGGTTACAAAAATGTTGCGATATTACGACATGTAGTTTCACAAGAAAATCTAAAAAACCAAAGATGGTTGAAGGACAGAGTTAACTTTGAGCCAACAAAGTTAAATCTGGGCCGATGTTGTTTAGGGTTTGTAGTCGACGTTGTTTAGGGTTGAGCAGTCGACTAGGATCAAAGTTTTAATCTTGATTGTTAGTATAAAAGGAGGGCTATTTGAAGAGTTTTTGCATCGATTGAAGTGTGCGTTCGAAGTGCGATATTCATAGATAGAGTGTTGGGGAGAAGTTCGATCGTCGAGAAGTAGAGTGTGTGAATACTGTGCTACTATGTTTGCACAGAGGTGCATAAGTTGATGTTCGATTGAGTGTTGCTGTGTTTGCACGTTCAGTGCAAAAGTTGGCTTCGACCAAGTGCGGCTATAATAGAACAAAAATAGGAAGAGGACAAACTTGTGCCAGATTAAAGGACTATGTTTGGTGCATATTCGAGGACCAGCTTTGCGGTGATAGAGTTGAGGATAGATATCTCTAGCCAGAGCAGGGAAGACAGGTGTCTTCTGTGTATAGAATTCCACTTGCTAAGGGTAGAGGAGGTAGAGGTCTTTTGGAGGATCACCACTAAAGAGCAGAGCTAGGGGAAGGTATCTCCTTTGGGTTGATGCCCATAAATATTGTAATCAGGAAAGGTATTCCCAGATTTGGATTATGAAATTTAGAAAGAAATTTTATCCGTGGAGTAGGCCGCATTGGGTGAACCACGTAAATTGCTGTGTCTCTTTTGTGGATGGTGTTTTGTGCATTGCTTTGATTACTGCTTTTAATACTGCTATCTATACACTGAATAATACTGATTTGAAATCTATTTTGAAGTAAAAGTAAAAAGTGGTCTTATACTGTTCACCCCCCCTCTCAGTATAAGCTTGTGTTCTTCAAAACAAGAGTCTATCCTCCTTGATATATTATTCTCTCTCTTGTCACTAAAACAAGACATTACAATAATCATATAAGGAAACTCTTACAACCCTAAACCACCAAGTGGTATTGGGGTACCGTGGATACAATACCATGGGCTAAAACACCCACACCCACCAACCACCCACCAACCATGGGAATCCTAGGGGTCGTTCCAAAAGTAGCGATAAAAGTAGGTGAAAAGTAGCGATAAAAGTAGGTGAAAATTCTTGTGTCGGCTTCATTGGCTTCGATCGCTTTCACCATAATCGAGGGTGCCCCCCTACACATCTCGAGCCATCGCCTATTACGTAAGAACCTTTACCGTAGCTGGGGGTCCTTGGGGGCCTTTGGCCCCACCGGACCCCCGTACCCATTGTCTTTTGCACTGTAGTGCCTGTCGTACAATTCTTTTTCGAAAAAGAATGAGACACATCCAACATTCTCCCACTTGTTGAATACTTTTCCAGACCCATTTCAATTGTACAAAATCTAAACTTTTCAATGCTTACATCCTTGGTTAAAGCATTTGCAATATTTTCCTTGGTGTCTACCTTTTCCAGCAACACTTTTCCTATACCTCTTCTTCTGTTTTTGGACATTGTTCAACAGACAATTTTTCACCTAAAAGAAATAGGTACCTTCATCGGTTTGCAATCCTGCATATTGAATCTTTTCAACACTGTCTCAACATACTTTTTTTGATCCAGCCACAACTTTTTGTTAGAGTGATCTATTTTTATTTGCATACCCAATATAAAATTTGTAGGGCCAAGATCCTTCATGTCAAATTGCGATGCCAACTGATACTTTACTTCCCTGACCAGTTTTTTACTATTTCCAATTAGTAACATGTCATCAACATAAAGAACTATAGTGGCAATTACATTACTAATTTTCTTTGAATACACATAGTGATCAACATTGCTATGAACAAAACCAATTCCTAAAACATAAGTATCAAATTTTTGGTACCACATTCTAGGTGATTGTTTCAGTCCATACAATGATTTCTTTAACTTACATACTAGATCCCCCTTTCCTGCAATAGTGAAACCTTCAGGCTGCCTCATATAGATTTCTTCCTCCAAATCTCCATGAAGGAATGCAGTTTTCACATCCATTTGTTCTATTTCAAGATCAAATGCAGCAACCACAACTAACATAAATCTAATTGATGTTAGCTTTGCAACGGGAGAAAAAACTTCACCATAATCAATTCCTTCAACCTGCGAAAAACCTTTAGCAACTAGGCAAGCTTTATATTTCTCCACTTTACCTTCAGCATTCTGCTTCTTCTTAAAGATCCCCTTACAACCTATTGCTTTCCTATCACTTGGTAATTTCACTAAAGCCCATGTTATGTTCTTTTTTAGGGACATCATTTCCTCATCCATGTCCTCTTCCCAACGGTTTGCCTCTCCAAAATTAATAGCTTCTCTAACTATTCTAGGATCTTCATCAGTAACAGATAGTACAAAAGAAGTAGGAAAAGCAGATGGACTATACCTTTCAGGTTGCTTCCTTTCCCATGTTGATATCCTTACCATAGGTGTATGAACCTCTTCTTCATCCTCTTCCAGATCCTCACCTGTATGCTCCTCTTCCATATCCTCATCTGTATGCTCCTCTTCCAGATCCTCTACTATCTGATAGTTTTCCATGAGATCAAATTGGACCATTCCAGGTTCCTCTTCTATAACTACCTTCCTGGAATCACTGATCATATCCCTAAACACCACATCTCTACTATACACTATACTTTTAGTTTTTGGATTCCAAATCTTATATCCTTTAACACCATCTTTATAACTAATAAAGATACATTTAACAGCCTTATTATCTAGCTTACTTCTTTTCTCCTTTGGAATATGCATGTATGCATCATAGCCAAAAAATCTGAGATGTGAAATAGAAGGTTTCTTACCAAATAGAGCTTCAAATGGAGTTTGATCCGGTAATGCTGATGTAGGTGACCGATTTCACAAGTAGCATGCTGCACTCACTGCTTCTGCCCAAAATTCCTGTGCCAAACCTGCACCACTGAGCATACTTCTAGCCTTCTCCATCAATGATTTGTTCAATATCTCTGCAACTCCATTATGTTGAGGTGTATATGGAGTAGTCTTCTGTCTTGCAATACCACATTACTTACAAAATTTCTCAAATATATTAGAACAATATTCCCCTCCATTATCAGACCTCAACACCTTAATCCTTTTATCAGTTTGATTCTCAACAAGTGCTTTAAATTCCTTAAATTTTTCAAACACTTCATATTTGCTCTTAAGAAAGTAAATCCATGCATATCTTGAAAAATCATCAACAAAGGAAGCATAATACCATGATTTTACAAGAGACAACATAGGAACAGGACCAAAAATATCATTGTTGATCAAATCTAGTACCCCACTAGATCTTGTGGCACCAGATGGAAAACTAACCCGATTATGTTTACCATAAATACAATGTTCATAGAACTTGGAAGACATTGAGTAATTAGGGATACCATGAACCATACCTTTTGTGTACAGGGTACACAATCCCTTTTCTCCAATATGTCCCATCCTTTGATGCCAGAGTGTTGAGCTTTTATCAGAATCAACCCCGAGAACAGTTGAGCTATTGCACTCATTTGTCATAGTGCTTCCCAATAGCTTATACAATGTTCCAATCCGAACTCCCCTTGCCAACACCATTGATCCATGAACCATTTTGCATGAATCCCTGCCAAAATTGACATTCACTGCTGCATCGACCATTTTGCTTATCGAAATCAAATTTCTAGCAAGTCTCGAAATATGCATCACACCTAGTAGGGTCTTAACCCTACCATCCTGCAACAAAATTTTCACTCTTCCATGACCCATGATTCTGAGTGGTGAATCATCTCCCAACAGTTCCTCCCCTCCATCATATCTTTCATATTCACTGAACCACCCTCTATGAGGAGTCATATGAAAAGAGGCACCAATATCAATCAACCAATAATTTTTATTTGATCATGTGGAGCACGATGAGCAGGATGCCAGATATACATCCCCTGCTTCATCAATGGATTTATTCATCTCTGTGGAAGTCGATTCATCAGAATTTTTTCTAGACTTAGCTTTCTTTGATCTACAATCCTTCTTCATATGACCAAGCTTGCCATAATTCCAGCATTTTCTCTCAAACTTCCCCCGAGACTTGGATCTACCTTTTGACTTAGACCTATCACCATATCTAGATTTGTCCTTCTCCTTGGCACACCCTCTCACTGTTAGGGCTTCCTTAGATGTGCCCTCCATGGCTTTTCTCCTCATATCCTCAGATAATAGAGATGCCATTATATCTTCAAACTTCAATGTGGATGAAGTTGTACTACCAATTGCTACTACTAAGTTATTCCATGAATCTGGTAAAGAGCATAACAAAGTAATGCATTTATCTTCCTCACTCAACTTAATTTCTACAGATGTTAGTTGACTTACCACTGTATTGAATGCATTCAGATGATCTGCAACCGAATCCCTGTCATGCCTCCTAAGATTGTATAGTTTCTTTCTGAGAAATAATTTGTTCAGTAGGGACTTCGATTGATAAAAAGCCCCTAACCTCTCCAAGAGATCCTTTGCTGTAGCTTCCCCTGAAACATTTATGAGCACCAAATCTGCAAGACACAGTCAAATCAGATTCCTTGCTTTTTGATTCATCTTCTCCCAATCTTCATCGGAAGTACCCGTAGGTTGTGTGTTTTCTGAAATAGCAGCCCACTGATCTCTGTCCACGAGCATATCTTCCATCTTTAACTTCCATAGCTAAAAAATTTTGCCATCAAATTTCTCGATCTCTATCCTTGAATGATTTCCTAAATTTTTTTTTTTCAAACTCTTTTTGTGTAACTCCCACTCCAGAATAGGTTTTCTTTCACTCCTAGAAACCCTAGGTCTTTTTCAAATGGATTTAAACCCTAGCAATAAAGGTGTCCCACTATGGCTAATAACTTGGCTCTGATACCAAATGAAGAGAATTTATAGAAACATATTCTAGAAATAAAGCAGAAAAGTAACTAAGGAAATAATAACACCATTCAATGCACATATGACACACAAGATTTACCTTGGTTCACCCAATTTGGGCTAGTCCAACAAACAAGAGTCTATCCTCCTTGATATATTATTCTCTCTCTTGTCACTAAAATGGGACATTACAATAATCATATAAGGAAACTCTTACAACCCTAAAACACCAATTGGTATTGGGGTATCGTGGATACAACATCGTGGGCTAAACCACCCACACCCACCAACCACCCACCAACCGTGGGAATCCTGGGGGTCACTCCAAAAGTAGCGATAAAAGTAGGTGAAAATTTTGGTGTCGGCTTCGCCGGCTTCGTTCGCTTTCATCGTAACCGAGGGCGCCCCCCTATGCACCTCAAGCCGTCACTTATTACGTAAGCACCTTTACCATAGACGGGGGTCCTTGGGGGCATCTGGCCCCATCAGACCCCCCCTACCCATTGTATTTTGTGCTATAGTGCCTATCGTACAATTCTTTTCTGACAAAGAATGAGACACATCCAACAAATGGTAGGTCGGTGCAAAATCTGGGTAGGGTGGTAAGTGTAGAAGAATGGGGAATTCTATAGGTGGAATGCTTTGGTTGAAAGGTGTTCAATACATAGGTGGTGGTTTTTGAAGTTTGTTATTATATTTATGAGAAGGTGGCTATCAGGGAGGTTGATCCCTCCTATGAAGGTCTATCTATTGAGGTGGTTATTAGGTGGTGTTTCTTCCTATTTCAGTGCATTCGAGGGCCCAACTAGAAAGATCCTATGTGGGTCCCTAACCCTAGATCAATTCCATAAATTAGATACATGTTCCTTTACTAAAATTATAGCTAAAGGTCTAGCCACTAGTAGTTTTAAGAGCCTTTTTTACCTTTCCACCTTGTTTAACAAACTAATCATTTTGGATGAGCTTCTGGATGTAACCATGGAGGAAGGCTCATGGAATTTGGTTGGTAAATTCCAAGTGGGTAGACCTAATATAGATGCTTTAATAATATGGTCCCTAATAAAATGAAAGCCTAAATAATATCTAGACTTAGTGGTAGTGTCTAATGTATTCTTCCTTATAAATATCAACTATGAGAAATGTTGTAAGCGAATCTTGGGTGGAGATCCCTGGTTATTTGGAAAAGGAGTATTTTTTTACAAAAGTGGGGACCAGTTTTTAATCCTAAGACTCAGAAGGTTAACTTGGCTCATCTATGGGTGAGGCTTCCAAACCTACCCTTCCATTTGTGGCATGAGGATATCTTGAGAGGGATAGCAAAATCCTTAGGGGATTTGGTTCTAATTGATTATATAACTAGGACAAAGTCTAGAATGATTTTTTATAGGTTATGTGTGATGGTGAATCCTGAAGCGGACCTTCTAGGCCATATTGATCTCATCTCAAAGTAGGGGTCCTTGACTCAATCCATTATTTATGAGAATAGACCTATTCAATATTTCATTTGTGGAAATTTTGGACATATGCCTAGTTCATGTCCCAGCAACATTTAGAACAAAAATACCCTACCAATAAGAGTTGGGCAAAGAAGAATCTTGAAATTCAACAAAGCCAAGGATGGATTATGGAAAATATGATTACTCTTGAGCCTGTGCACTTGTTAGGTGAACTCCCTAAAGTAGTGGAGTGGGATATCATATAACATTTTATGGTGGATGCTAAATTTTATGGAATGGTAAGCATAATCCCAGATATCTCTTATTCAGGTCCTCCTCATCTTGAGTAGGAATATTTTATCAAATAAACCTTGATCCCTCAAAAGCTTCTCCAAAAATATTTATCTTGCCTAGATTTATAGGAAGGGATCCAGGCTGAGGATGTGATTCCTCAGGAGTTGTTGAGATATTATCACCTAAGATGATGGCATCAAAAATTAATGTTCTTTATTTAGTGAAGCTAAATCCCCTATTCAAGGGGTTGGTTCTCCAAAAGTAATACTTTCTCAACCAAATATTAGAAGCCTTCAAAAAGGATAGATTTATGTGGGTGTGGTAAATAAAGTGGCCAAACTATCTAACAATTCTTGCAGGGAAAGAGAGGTGGAGGCCAATGTTGTATATGGAGTTCAAACCCAACTCAATTTTGAAAAAGAGGAGTCAAAAGGTAAAAAACTTAAACTTTACTTATTTTACAATTCTCCCTATTCTCCTTATGGGGGTAGTCATATCAAACTTCATAAATTAAAATCCTTTCATGGAATATTATGGTCTTAAATGGGCTTCCCAAGAAGAGAGCTCTGGTGACTATTAAAAAGAATTTTAATCTAGACATTATTCTTCTCCAGGATGCTAAAATGAATAGTGGTTGTGCAAAAATAGTTAAGAGGAAAATTTGGAAAGAGGTTTATTTTGTGGTTAATTCGGCTAATGGTGCTTCAGGGGGCCTATTATGTATGTGGGTCATAATTTCATTTATGGATCGACCTTGTTTATATCTAACTAGGTTCTTAATATTTTATTTTCCTTCAAATCGTTAGGGTTCAAATGGATTACTTCCAATGTATTTGCCCCTAATTATGGCCTGAATAGATCAATATTGTGTTTCTCTTTGGGAGCTATGAGGGAAATATTTAGAGGGGAGGTATCGATTCTTATTGGTGATTTTAATACACCCTTGAATCCTTCCAATAAAAAAGGTGGGACCTCAATTTCTAGTAGTATGGAGGATTTTGCTTCGTTTGTTAATTCTTAAGAATTGATGGATATTGAATTGAAAGGCTCCAAATTTACTTCGAGTAATAGGCATCTAGGAAATTAGAACATCCATATTAGGTTGGATAGAATGCTATTGTCAAAAGAGGGAATTCCTTTCTTTAGTGACACTTCTCTTTGTTCTCTCCCTAAATTGGACTCATATCATAACCCGATCATGTTATAAAAATTATAGGACTTGGTCTTATTTCCTCGACCATTCATGTTTGAAGCAATGTGGTTAAAATATCAATATCTTCAAACCAAAATTGTAGTAGTAGGATTCTAGCTTCTTGAGCTCTCGTATGACTCAAGTTTCCTCAAATATTAGATTCATAAAAGCCAACCTAAAGATCTAGAATAAAAATGTGTTTGGAAATGTTCATGCCAGAAAATATGACCTCCATAACAAACTTCAGGTTTTGGAATATTTTTCTAAAACTTTGGTTCATTCAGAGGACCTAATGAATAGGGAAAAAACTATTCTGAAAAATCTTCATAATGTCCTTGCAGAAGAAGAAACCATGTGGAGAAAAAAGGCTATATTCTTATGGCTCAAAGAGGGGGATTGTAACAATTTTTTTTTTCATTCCTCTATGTTGAGACATAGAAGCAATAATATGATAAAGGTAATTAGAAAGTCTAATGGGGACATAACAAAAGAAATTAAGTATATTATATTGGAGGCCATTAATTTCTTCAAAGATCTCCTTTGTTCCTCTTAGGATAGAAATCATCAAGTTGAAGATAGATTGTTGGTCAAAATATCACCTCTCATTTTTGAAGAGATGAATAAAACCCTCTGTGATCTATTCAAGGATGATGAAATTAGACAGGCCATTTTTTCTATGGGTTGTCTAAAAGCACCGGGATCAAACAGGTTCCCTCCAATTTTTTTCTAGAAATTTTGGCACATTGTGGGTCTTGACATCTGTAACGCCCTAAGGGAAATATAATATTTGAAATTTTTCCCTCTAGATGTAAATTCAATGTTCTTGGTTCTAATTCCCAAGTCAGTTGATGCCAAGGATTTCATGGCATTCAGGTCAATTAGTCTTTGTAATACTACTTTCAAAATATTGATGAAGACTATGGCTAATAGGTTGAAAAATATCTTACCAGTTATTATAGATCATCCTCAAAGTGGCTTTATCATTGGTAGAAAATTCCTTGATGGGATTATAGTAGTTCATGAAATTATTCACTTAATAGTCAAAAGTGGAAAATTAGAGACTTTCCTCAAGCTGGACATGAACAAAACATATGACAAGGTGGCATGGGAATTCCTATTTAGGGTTTTGAATAAGTTTAACTTTGAGTAGGAATGGATAAAGCTAATCAAAATTTATGTTTTATTTGCTATGTTTTTAGTCATGGTTAATGGGTCCCCAAATGGGTATTTTAGAAGTTGTAGGGGTATATTTTAGGGGGACCCTTTATCCCTGTACCTTTTTATTATTCTAGTATAATCACTAGTACGTGCCATTAAAGTTGATCCTAGCATCGAAGGGTTAAAATTGGTTGTTCCTATCAATCCTATATCCCATAACCAATTCTTTGATGAAAATTTTCTTTCCTTTATTGCTTCAATATCGTAGGTAATAGTTGTTAAAGGAATTTTGGAATATTTTTAGTTTGCAGTGGGTCAGAGGGTTAACTTCTAGAATATTATCATTTTTCTTTAATACCCCACAAAATAGGTAGAAGAGAATAGCATATATTCTAGGTTGTAGCATTGGTTCTTTACCTTTAGTTTACCTGGGAATGCCAATGTTTTTTGGGACCTCCAAATCATCTATGTGGGAACCTATGGTTGAAAGGGTCCAAAGGAAGCTAGCTGGGTGGAAAGGTACTTTACTTAGCTAAGCTATAAATTTAATGCTTGTAAAGGCCACCCTTCAGAGTATCCTTGTTTTTTGAATCCTTGGTAATATCTTCAAAAATATTTAGCAAATAAAACATTCATTTTTGTGGTCAAGAGCAAGTGATAAAAAGAAATTTCACCTTGTGGTCTGGGATCAAGTTTGTAGCAAGAAAGAGGAGGGTGGGTTAGACTTAAGAATACTAAAGATCATGAATAAAGCTCTGGTTACCAAGAAAGGGTGGAGGTTGGTTTAGGATGAGAATGTTAGTTGGTTAGAGATCATTAAAGCCAAATACTTGAACAATAGATGCCATTTTATAAAGGACCCAATCCTTTTCAAGGTTCAACATTTTGGTCTAGCCTAATTAATAGTCATTCAATTATTTCTAAAGGAGGAATATGGTGTCTGGGTGATGGTAGGATTATCAAATTTTAGAATGAATCCTGGGTAGCTAAGCTCCCCCTGGGCACCATGCCAAATCTAAATTTGACAAAACCAATCACATATAATTTCTAGGGCACTAAGGTTAGTGAATTCTTTGAAAGACTCAATGATCACCCTTGATGGAAATCATTTGTTTTCCCTGAGATTTTCTAGGAGGAGATTATTGCTTTTAAAGCACTTTTAAATATTCTAAAATGGATTATCATCCTTGGGAGAACTACCCTAGATCAGTTTATCTAGGGTCCAAAGAAGAGTGGGAAGTTTTTAGTTAAGTCAACTTATTTCCTGATTGAAGGGCCATTGGATCCTTGGTTCCCTAAGAATAAAATTTGGTTAAAAGGATTGAACCTAAAGATTAATATATTTTTTTAGCTGGTGGCTCAGGAAAAGTTCTTAATATTGGATAACCTCCAAAAATGAGGTATTATTTTACCTAATTATTGTTTCCTATGCAGATGTGTGGAAGAATCTCTCGATTATTTATTATGAGAGTACCCCTTCATGAAGGAAGTTTTTAGCTTCTTCATCAATGAATCTAGTATCCAATGGATTTTTCCCATTAATATTATGGATTTAATGGATCAATGGATGTCTCCCTTCCTTTCCCCATGACTTCACAACTTTTGGAAGTTTGGTCTACCCCATGTATGGTGGCGGATATGGAAGGAGAGAAATTCTAGGGTGTTTAAGAAGCTAGGAAGGTGGCTTTATAGGTAGTATTGTTATCCATGGAGAATACCAAAAGCCTCAATATGGAAGCTATTATGGTGGTCAAGGAGTCTTCTATTGAAAAAGATCTTGTTTTTATCCCCCAACCATAGTTGGTTAATCCCCATGCTCCCCAAGATAAATCCAAAGTTAAGTGGGAATTGTCCCCACACGACTGGATGAAATTGAAATTTGATGGAGCTTCCAAAGGAAACCCTAGACCCTCTGGAGTAGTAGGGCTTGTCAAATATCATAATTGGAAATAATCCTAGCCTTTGCTAAGAACTTGGAAACTCAGACCAACCACTTTGTAGAAGCTAGAGTCTTATTCCAAGGTGTCTCTTAGGTTGTTTCTTTAGACTACATAAATATAATTATTGAGAGGGACTCTCTTAATGTTATAAACATGGAAAAAGGTATACAAATTCCTACTTGGAACATATTGAATGTTATCTTGAAAGTCTAGAGATTACTCAAAAAATTAGGATAGGTCCAATTCAAGCACACTTTTAGAGAAGAAAATCGATCTACTGATTTCTTGGCTAACTAGGGGGTTAATCATGCAGGTTTAAATGTTTAGAGGGAAAATTTCCTAATCGATATTATCTCTATTGATGATATGGTTAGGTAAAAATAGTTCATACCCACCTTTGGTTTGGTTTTTTTGGACCCCTTATACCCAAAATCTAAAGCTCATTTGGATGGCATGGCATCCCCACCATTTTTCAAATTTAAATATTTACTCTCTTGCTTTGATGAGATACAAGGTGATCATGGTCATTTTATTTCTTCTACTTATCACAACCATATTTTTGTGGAGGTTCTAGAAGGATGTGATCCATCCTAGGTGTCAAGAAGGAATTTTCAAGACCCTTCTATGGAGACAAAAATGGTATTAGTTGAGATTTCCACTTGGCGCTAACAACACCAACCTTATTAAAATAAACCTAGTTTGGATGTTTCCAAAGTCTTATCCTATGCTATTTTTGAGAATATGTAAAGACTTAATGACACAATATCTTACAAGTATGTGAGAAATATCCATCACATCCTTGAAAATGATGAATAATGAAGATTAGATTACCATTCTCCTTGATAGAATCTTTTTAAGAAAAAAGGTAAGCGGTATTCCTTGGTGTGTTAAAAAAGACCTTATTAGTTTTGTTAGCTACTCTTCGTTGACTCATATGTTGAGCTAGCAGAGGGAGATAAAAATAATCATCAATGTAAATTGGATATGGGCCATTAATATCATCTTACAGTCATGGCAAGACATGGGAATCATCACTCTTATACCCTTGTCAAGGAACTCATGGTCTAGTGTTGATAAATTCACTTCTAGTAGGTTATTGGCATGCATTGGTAACACAAGTATGGCAGTTTTTCAATTTCCCAAAGTCATATTTTGGTGCAAAGGTGGCAATTTGATATTCATCCAATGTTACTTCTCATGCTCATGTTCTTGCCTTATATTCTACCTGATTGCTTTGAAACCCTATTTTCTTCCTATATATCTAGAGAAGCATGGGCTTATAAGGATGTTGATTGATTGGGAAAACAATTGTGCTAGATTTTGTTAGATTTTATTTACTCTAGTGCCCTCCCTATTAACGAGTGGTGGTCCTTTGAGTGATTCTTAGAGAATTAATTGTAATAAGATCTTGGAGAGTGAGTATCAAAGTTCTATTAGTATGGCTGCCATTGTGTTGGAACCCACATATCTATGAATTGAGGATGATGTGAGAAATATTTTAAAAAAAGGAAACATTCTCTAATTTTTGCTAAAATTCTCTAAGCATCATACGAAAATGGCCATGCATCTGGTATATTCATGGAATTATGGAGTGGTTAGGGTCATAAGGTTGGAGTTCATGATTAACATTCCCCTCATTACTAAGGTCACTAGGCTTGTGGTAGATGATATAGTTCACAATCAAGAAAAGTACTCTTTGGCAAAGGAGACCTAAGCCTTTTTTGGGAGGAAGAAGAACTTGTTAAAATTTAGAATGGATTTAGGAGAATCTCCTTGAAGACCCCTTGGGATCCGGTGATCCTAGTAATTATGCAATTCATGATCCTGGATGAGAACTAGGATATCCTATGTAGTTATTATTTTATGATTCTGAATCATCTTCGACACAAGAAGATTATGATCCTTCCTCTTCCAATCCCTATCAATATTTGTTAGTAAGGTGAATAAAGGGGTGGTTTTGGATCCAATCCATTAGGGATTGTTAAATATGATATTTGATTTCATGGTGAGTTCAAGGGGTCATAATGGTGATAGTATCCTAAACTCTTTGATTAGGGTTCAACCTTCCATTGTGAATTTTCCTAACTCATCTATATATGGAGATCATGAATCTCTAAACTTTGAGGTAATTAATTCTATGACCATAGCTAAGATGGTGATAGGAGGATTTGAATTTATCTATAAAGGTTCTATAGGAAGTGAAGGAGTGCACAAGTCTAAGAGGCTGATCTCCAAAGTGGTTAACTTGGGTAAGGCTCTGATGGAGATTGGTGAATCCAAATATGAAGAATATATACCACTCTCTAAGAAGCATAAGATTTATCTGGGTGGGATTAGTAATAGAAAAATGTAGAAATTCCAAAGCATTAATGGGAGTCTAGAACCAAATCCTTAAAAAGGTATTATTATGAAACAACAACAATATCTTATTGATTCTTTGCAATCCACTATTTCCTCCATACATCTATTTCCAACATAGAGGAGATATTTCCCTTATGGGTTGGCAGACCTATGAGATCAATGAGCACAAGGCTAAAAATAATGTGGGCCTAAGTCCTACAAAGAATTAACGTTAAGGGTGGGGCCAATTTATTCTATTCTAGGTTATGGTTTTGTTCTAGGGACTGGTTTCTTCCTACTTTGGCTTCAGTTTGCTTTGGTTGGGATGGGGTTTTATGTTCCTTTTAAGATCCTTTTTAGGTTATATTGTAATGTGTATATGCTTATTTTTTAGTTTTTAGTCCTAATATTGTTTTATTTTATGCTTCGAATGTATACCGATTATATTTTATGGGAGTATCATTCCTTTCTATAGGATCTTCCATATTTTTGTAAATATTTGGAGATCCTTTCAAAAATCCTTCATTCATATAATAACAAAAATATTATTCCAACCTAATGCATTAAATCAAGGTGATAAACATCCCTAAATACCTCCTTTGATCTTTGGAACGATCAGTTTCAAATGTTAGAGATGGTGCTTGATCGCTTGCTTTCCTATTTTTCAAATGCTTAGTATGTGTAGGATTTTCTCTTTTGAATATTCAACACTTGTGGGCTCTTCTATTTTCAACACTCAACACTTGATAGTTTCAACACTCGACACTTGATAGCTTAAATGCTTGATACTTGATCCTTTTGAATGCTAGGCACTTGATGGCTCAAAACTTATCACTTGATAGTATCTTCTCTAAATGCTCAAACATTGATTGCTCCTCCAATGCTTGGATATTCTTCTTTCCAATGAGACACTTGGTTTTTCATATTTTTACTATGAGATATTTGACTCACTTCTATTTTAGCTTCACTTCCAACATTGCACTATAGGTATACCTACATTTCATTCAAACATGTATATTCCTACTCTATTATAGTGATTATATTCTTATGTTGTGATTTTTTGCACTCTAATTCCAATGTGATGCTTTGAATTATAACTTGGTTTACTTCATAATTATTGTATTGTAGGTTGATGGCTCTTATTGTGGTGCCAATATTTGTGTAGACTACTTAGTTATAGATTTTAGCACTCACATCTTGAGTACTTTGAATGCTAGCCACCTACTATCCTAGTCTTCTTATTCCTTTATACTTTGATCCTCAAACCTATTTCTATTTACCTCGGTCTTCTTCTCTTAGGTTAGAACCTTGGGCCTTTTCTCTACATCATAGACCTTGTCTATATTCTTTTTATTTTAGGCCTTAGGTGTCTTTTTACATCAAAAATTTGGTATCTTCATTTTATTAGCCCTTGGATGTCTTCACTATAGCTTCAACCGTTGTATTTCCTTGAACATAGGCCTACATTCTAATTAAAACAATCTTATTTCAATAGCCTTCTATAATATGGACCTTATTTATACTCTATAATGGTCTCTTTCCATTTTTTACTATAAGGTCATTTATCCTCTATATACAAACTTCTTTTGAAGGTTCTATTTTCTTCAATATGTCAAGTTCAATATCTCTATGACCTAAAAAATCTTATCTTATCAATGTATATCTCAATGATTAGCTTTCCTTATATTGCTTCAAGAAATATATATGTATCTCAATATTAATGTATATTTCTTAAGACTTGATATATCATTCTTTCATTGCTGCTATCTTCACTTTCTATGCTTTCCATTATGTTACTTCTATCTATTATTTTAAGGAAGTTTGTGAAGAACACAAGCTTATACTGAGAGGTGGGGTGAACAGTATAAGACCACATTTTACTTTTTTTTCCCAATAAATATTATGCAATGTATAGATAGTAATATCAACAACAGTAATCAAAGCAATGCACAAATCACCACACACGATAGAGACACCAATTTAATGTGGTTCACCCAATGTGGGCTACTCCACAGAGAAAATATTTCACTAAAATTTTATCAATCAATCTCTTGGAAATTATTTCCTTATTACAATGTTTATGGACCTTTGTCCAAATGAGATACCAATCCCCTAATCAAGTTTATGGATATCTATCCAGAGGATAACTCGTTTCTCCTTAGCTCTAATTGGTGATATTCTAGAAGAACTGCTACCCCCACTACTATGGCTAATGGATCTCTATCCACTGAAGACACCCATCCTCACTACCCTAGCTAATGGATCTCTATCCACTGGATAATTTCATTCTATATACTCTATCACCTTCAAAGCTCTATCTCAAATCTGCACTAAACATAATCCTTCGGTCTAGCACAAATTTTCTCAATCTCTATCTCTAGTCTGGCATAAACCTGTCCTCAAATATTCACCAAACTCTATCCTTTGATCCGTACTAAATAAATTCCTTTGATCTGGCACAAATCTATCCTCAATATCTATCCAATGATTTACACTAAACAAATTCCTTAGGTCTAGCACAAATCTATCCTCAATCTCTATCCTTAAGATTTAACACAAAGCCTGATCCAATCACAAATCAACACTACTAGATATGCCCCAAACCTTAACTCAAGGTGTGAAAACATAAATCAATCAACTCTGCTTACAAGTCTTCTCAAAGACTTGTCTCAAATCTGCCTTGCAAGTTTCCATAAAAGCTCACACTAATGTGTCCACAAGTCCTCTCTAGAACTTGTCCAATCTGCTCAAAAAGTCCTCACTAGAACTTTTTCAACTTTTCTCTCAATATCTTTCCTCAAATTTGTATTGTAAGCTTCCACAAAAGTTCACACAAATCTATCCACAAGTCCTCTCTATGAATTTCCTCAAATCTTGTTAAAGTAGGTTATTACATTATTCTCCTTGATATTTTTTATTGTTTTCTGACATCTCCTTTAGGTGATATCTTATGTCGGCATCCTTTGTTAATATCTCGAGTGCATATTTGTTTATTTGCACTCATGGGGGGATATTAATCCTTAAGGTTATATTTAGCCTTAGGATACTTGTGTATATACCATATTTATTAATACATTGATTATTACATTATTAGCTCTACCAATATGGTAAAATTAGTAATGCTCTGGCACCTCACTCTGATTGTGGTGGTGAGACTCTGATTGGTCACCCACCATTTTGGAGTTGTTGGATTTTGTAGATATATACCTTGAAGGACTACTGAATCAGGGATGAAATCTAGATCTTGAAGGACTACTAGATCAGGGAAAACAACTAGACTTACTAGCTATAGATACTTCTCAACCTGGAGTCCCGACCTGGCACTGGATTGGGACCTTGACGTCGACTAAACTACTGGATTGATGACGACAACTAGACCTACTAGATGTAGAGACTTCTTGACCTAGAGTTTTGACATGGTAGTAGATCAAGACCCTGATCCCAACTAGATACTTATGACATAGATAATAAACTTGGATCGAGGATGATAGCTAGACCTGCTAGCTATAGAGACTTCTCGACCTGGATTTCTGACATGGAATAGATGAAGACCCTGACCCCAAATAGATACTTGTGATGTGGAAAAAAAACCTGAACTACATCAACACAGGCTATCTAGTAGGCAAAAAACCTAAGAACTATTGTTGGTAGGTGTAGCTAATATACTAGACAATGATGCACTGGAGACCCCTACTAGACTCCACAATAGCCTAAACCTAACGCAAAGGATGTGGACCACTCCAGGAAAGTGCTACTAAAAATATTGTCTCTAACAATAAGACATGAGAGACCCACTAACTGATAGACTCTGGTGACACCGTCTATGGACACAAAATCCTTAACGACCACCACAATTACATGGAATGTAGGCCAACTTGGCAAGATATCTCTCCATCCAAATGGACATAATATTTTTGGCTGACATGATCTTCTAGACATGTGGTTCCTAAATTTAGGGCATAACATGGAGAATACTAGAGGGGCAGGAAAAAACTCATCATACATGGCAAGTGATCGAGGTATGGTGTGGCATGGAGAAGACTAGACGGGCAGGCGAAAACTTGTCATACATGTCAAGTGATCGAGGTATGGTGTGGCATGGAGAAGACTAGATAGGCAGGCGAAAACTTATCATACATGGCAAGTGATCGAGGTATGGTGTGGTTGGCAATAAAAGGTGTGCTTTAAGGCTAGACTACCTTATGGTAGTCATAAGCAAAAGTGTATTTTGTCATTTTTATACCACTCTATGACACTCTACATTCCCCATGTGGGATAATATGTAGATCATTTTTCTTTTTTGCCATCACTATCACACTTAGACGTGGATATTCACCAGATATATAGATATTCACCAGCTACAAACACGTAGATTATAATGAAAGAATTACAAAAATGGTTTGCTCCATATTTCCAGTTGTAGACACAGGCAGTGAAGGCATCGTGAAGGCGTAGCAGGCAAAAAAAGCATCATGCAGGTAAATATTCTAGGTGGATAATCGATAGTCATAACATCATCAGTAGAAGCAGCTGTGGAGGAGCTGTGACGTTCACTGCCCATGAAGACACCATTCACAGCGGAGCATTTGCAGAGCAAAATCATAGGACAAGAAATGTCACTGCTAAAAGAACATAAGCCAATCACGATCAAAAGATGCAGTGTTGGGTGGTCATCATTCCTCCAAGACAAATGATCTGAGCCATTTTTAGAAGGATCAAAAGAGATTTGGCAGTCCACCTGATCCAGTGATCTTCGATGAAGAAACTCTTTTGAAATGTAGGTAAAGGCAGTAGAGGTTGTATGTGATTTCATCATTTCAAAATGGATGCTTTGCTATCACCAGATCATGCATGAGGCATCAAAAGGTGTAGCAGTATCAACAAAGTGCAAGTTTTGAATATGCTGGTTATGGGCAGAATCCCTAAAAATTGTAGATTGTATCCCTTGAGTTATTGTAGATTGAGGATTTTACAGTTCAATCATAGGGTATCGCAAAAATTCCAATCGCAATGGCATATTTTTGATGATGTAACTACATCACAAAAATTTCAAGGCATTCCAACAGGATTTGATCACATCCCATCTAGAGATTGACATCCGTAGTCGTAGGTTCATTGTACGTGGGAGACAAGAGCCACCAAAGTGAATTTGTAGTGACTAATCGACGACCATTACAGAGTCGATTATTAAAATAATCCATCATTTGTAGGTTTATTGGATATAGCCTTTGTCATTCTTTTCCAGAATCCCCCAATGCATTTACTGCATCCTCAAGTGGTGACTTTGTGTAAAGAATTGCTGACATTGGAAGTCGATTCATGTGAGCAACAACCGCGAGAGCAACAATCATGAGATTTGTAGCCACTTATGTGACCTCACCATGTAGACAATGTGAAGGTGATATCTAGGTAAAGGCAACATAGCACGAACCATCATGGGATAGAATAGCATGCAAAAAGGAATAAATATATTTTTTAGAAGCTAGACACAAAAGAAAGACTTGCAAGATTAGTCATCAAAAGGTGAGCCGCTCGAAGCTGACTACCATCATTTTATGCCACGTGCGCCATCGAGGAGTTCCACTTTGGCTATTGTGCCTATTTGAAAATTTGAAAATGAATTTCATCTTCTTTTACAAACACTCGGTAGTGGTAGCCGGGGTGGTTTGCAAGAGACAACCAAGATGCTACCAATCGACAGGTCCAGGGTTCAATCCCCCTTGACCCCCAAATTGGACCGTGCCAACTATAACAAGTTTTTTGGAATTCAAGGAGGTATTTTGCAATTTATTAAAATTTTATCATTTTTTTAATAAATTGAATATTAATTTAATTAAAAAATCATTTTTTATTTTATTTTTTAGTTAAAATTGCAAAGAAAAGTGGGGGACAATCATTTTCCTAAAAGATAAAATTTTGTACCAGGCCAAGAGGCTTCATTATTGAATTTTTTTACATTAAGGGGGGATATATTTTTCTCCATCATAATTTTGCAAACCACGGGGGGATTAATATTTTTCTCCACCATATTCTATTTTGTACATAGGGGGGATACATTATTTTGTAAAAAAATGGGGGAATAACCTTGTAAAAGGTGCATTTTTGGCAGCGACCGACACCTTAGTCATTTATTTTTGCAAAATTACATTGTAAAAGGTGCATTTTCGGTAGATACCAACACCTTCAAGAATGGGAAGATCAAATAAGAACACTACCCCAAAATCAACTAATGTTGCTAAATCAATTTTAGGCCCATACTTTTCCCCATACATGGACGAGATGGATTTTTATGAGTATGACACATTTCTCCAACTACAGAGTGGTGTAGATGCCATACTCGATGATTATATGTCTTATGAAGACATGTAGAAAAATGGTGTTCTAATTCCTATTGGTGTTGTAAGGGCAATATACATGTCATTGGTTGCACTTGATATTGCTCAACATAAAGTAAAAAGGGACATAAGTGAGGAAAAAGAGGTCCTAATGGTCGATGCTTGTTGTGACACAAGTGATCTTCAAACCATTATGGTGAATGCTTATTGTGACACATGTGACCTTGAGCCCATGATGGCCAATGCTTGTTGTGATACATGCAACCTCATACCTTCAATGGTAGATATCAATTGTAGCATAGGTGATCTCATCTTAGTAGCAAATTTTTCTTGTGACACCAGTGACTTAAAAATTGAAACTCCTCAAAAAGATTTTCATAATCTCATAAATAGTGACAAACTCCATATTGTTAAACACATTGATGAAGATGATGAAATTGGGTATTTTTAAAAACATACCAAAGGATTTGGATCCAAACTAATGAAGAAAATGGGATTGAATGGTGAGAGATTAGGTAAAAAAGAACAAGGCATTAAAAATCCTATAAGGCTAAATGTCAGGACAAAGAATGAAGGCCTTGGCTATTCTAGACAAGCAAGTACCAGTAAAACCATGTTTGTAAACCCTAAATCTCATCCAAATCCTAGAAAGCATTGTTGTAATAATTGTGGGAAAATAGGACATGTTGTAGCTAGATGTTGGAAACTACAACCTTGTGATTCATGTGTATGTACAAATCACTCTTCTTCCAGTTGTTGGTACAAAGTGAAAATGGCCAACAAGGTTCATATAGATTGTGGATTGATAGATCTCACACAATGGACCATGATGAAAGTAATGTTGAATGGCTTCTACTGAAAAGGTAAAACCTATGGTAGACCTGAAGGAAAATCCAGTGATTTACCAAGTAGCAGTCCCAGAGACAATGACTTAGAGATAGACCTAAAGACAGACCCAGAGATAAAGTTCCAGAGGTAGATCTACAGGCAGATCCAGAGGCAATGATCTAGAGGTATATTCATAGGTATATCCTGAGATAGACCTAGAAGTACAAATCTAGAGGTATGATTAGAGCTAGAGCTAGAGCCATGTTCCAGAGTCAAATCCAAAGATAAAGCAAGATCCAACATTATTTCATTTATCTTCCTCTTCACTATATTGGGGCAGTTATATACTTTACCCAAATATTGTTGTATGGGGGAATTATATCCATTACCCAAATAATGTTAATAAGGGGGGATGTTAAAGTAGGTTATTACATTATTCTCCTTGGTAGTTAGTTTTTATTATTTGCTAACACTTCCTTTAGGTGATATCATATGTCGGTATCCTTTATTAATATCTCGAGCACATATTTGTTTGTTTGTACTCATGCGGGGATATTAATTCTTAAGGCTATATTTAGCCTTAGGATACTTGTATATATACCATATTTATTCATACATTGATTATTGCATTATTTGCTCTGCCAATAAATCTATTCAACAAGTCCACACTAGAACTTTTCCAATATCATAGAAACATAAAGAGAATTGTTAGAGACTCAATATGCTTCATATTCACCACAATGCTCAATCACTTTCAATCACTCTTTTAGAAACATATAGATAATTTTTAGAGACTCAATATGCTTCACATTCACCTCAATGCTCAATCACTTTCAATCACTCTTTTAGAAACATATAAAGAATTATTAGAGACTCAATATGCTTCACATTCACCTCAATGCTCAATCACTTTCACTCACTCTTTTAGAAAAATATAGAGAATTTTTAGAAACTCAATATGATTCACACTCACAAACTCTCAATCACTTTCTCAACTCAATTCATAATATAGAACAATTTGTTTCTTAGAACTTGAAGTATCACATCAACACATCCACTTGACTAGGCTCAACAAACTCTACTCAACCAATCACTCAATGAATTAATCCCTGCTCATAAACCCTAGTCCAAGAATATGAACACTCACTCAAATGTTTCCAATAATGCTTATCAATCAATCTCACATAACAATGATACTCATGATCTTTGCAAACCCTAGTTCAAGTTCCTCACTCAACCAATTGCTTAAAAAAAAATGCTAATCTCACATAAAAATGACACTCATGATATTTCCACAACCTCTAGTTCAAGTTCACTCAACTAATCACTTCAACAACAATGCTTATAAAACAAGGTTTCATCAACAACTCTTTATTATAGAAAACCTTGAAACATTAATTCAAAACACACTCAACAATGATTACCAAACAATCCTTTTCACTCCAAATTTGCATTCACAACATTCAATAATCACACACTAGGAAGATGTGCCCATACCTTCTGTTTGATGTAAAAGTACATTTAGAAAACCTGTCTCAATCACAATTTTATTCTCTCCAATTTCAATGGTTAGATAAGAAAATATCACTCCAACACTTTCTCAAAATATTCCTTAGACACAAGAATAATCAAAACTCAATTATTCCTTATTTATCCCTTTTTAAAATTAACATCCATCAAATAATACATAAAAAAAAATTACTTGGGTACACCTTATAAACTCCAACTTAAAATAATATCCAACACCACACAACTTCCTAAAACACGTTACTACCCTTTCCAAACACTAAAAAAAATAACACCAAAAATTTAATTTTGCATAAGAATTATAACTCCCCTTACAACCTTAAAAACCAAATCAATATGCAAAAAATTAATTTTTAAATGCCCAACTAATATCCCCAAAATTTTCGGTGCTCAACTTTAAAGCATACCTTTGACTTCCCCCAAAAGAGGTTGCGGCATGATTCGATCTGCCGTCTCCCCAAGCCTAAGTGCCTTAGTGCTTGGGATCCCATTGTGTGTGCTATTGGTGCCCACGTGAAGGAAGGAGAACTTCCTTCCTTTTATACCTTCGTGTACCTTTGAATTCCCATGAAAATCAAGAAGTACTCCTCTTTTCAGCATGATTTGCACAAGCTCGCATTAATCAAAATTTCGAAGGCATGGTGATTTTGGATAAGGTGGGTAATCCCCCTTTTATACACATGTGGATATTTGCTCCCCACGTTAACACTTAATAATTCGAATTCGAATTTTGAAATTAATTTAATAACCCACCTTAGGGTTAGTTAAAAATTAATATAAATTAAATTTATAACTAATATTAAAATTAACTAATAATTAATTGAAATAACTTAAGTAAATTAAATTATAAATTAATTTATAATAAAAATTATATTAATTCATTTATAATTAATTTAAAACATCCCTTTTTAATATTATAAAAATTATTATAATATTATTCACTTGGGCTTCTTATTTTACACTTTGGGCTATATTTGACTTCTTGGAACCGGGTCTTGATCAACTGAAACTGGAGAACCTAAAACTGATGCTTCCCACAAAAATTACCACTGATTGGTGCTGAAAACTTGACATCAATGACCACTTGCTCTTGACATCAATGACAACTTATCCACTCAAAATGTCCAACAATCTCCCCCTTTGACATTGATGGCAACCCAAATTCTTTTACCAAACACTTGACATTTTTCCTGTTATTCTCCCCCTGGGAAATTGATCCTCCTAACTTAATGCTCTTTCCTTAAACCAAATATCTCCCCCTTACTCAAATCTCTCCGCATTTTAAATCAATGGAAAAGGGTTACCTTTGGGGATTGGGGATAAGAATGAGTCTCTTACCTTAGCCCCTCCCCCACCTCCTTTTGAGGTGGTTAATTTTGGGGTGGGAGTATTTATACTCCCAACAAGCACTGTTCTTTAAATTTGTCCTCTTTCCTTCTTATTTGATCATTTTGATTCCTTTAACTATTCTTGTTCATGTCCATGTTCCTATTCTTGTCCATATTCCTGTTCCTATTCCTGTCCATATTCCTATTCCTGTTCATGTCCATGTCCATATTTCTGTTCCTATTCCTATTCCTATTCATGCTTGATTCTAGAATTTATGCTCTACACCACTTTGTTGTATGCCCATAATTATTGCACTTATAAAAATTAATGTTATTAATCCTTGGAGGTACAAATATCTTGGGATTTCTCTTGGTGAAGCCATATTTGTTCCTATCATGAACCCTGCAATTCATTGCCTTATGACCAAACTGATTACATGAGTAGCAATACCCATGTAAAAGCTATCTATTATTGAAGTTCCCATATTCCTATCTTTCATATGTCTTGCACTATGAAGCCATGTACCCAAATCTGTGACATGAGAAACATCATTCATTGAAATTTCCTTGCCTTGACCTCATCAGTATCTTAGTCTCTTTTTATCTATGTTGGTTCTTGTTCCATCTATTTCTTCTTTGTGCATTGTTCCTTTCTTTGTTGAACTTTATGTTGTCCAAATCATCCTCAGAAGTTTCACTTCCTATTACACTGTCTTCTTCTAAAGTTTCTTCTTCTTTAGAACTTGAGATTGACTCTTCTTCTTATTTCTTTTGATACTGTTCAAAACCAAGACCTATTTTGTTTGTTGACCTTATTTGTACCTTGATCATCTTATATACAATATTTGAGCTCTTCCCAAACTTGTGTATCTTGTCCTTGGAAATTTCTAACTCTTCCATTAGTAGAGCTACTTCTTGTTCTAACTTGTCACATTCTAAGAACTTTTCTTCTAACTTATCCTTGAACTTCTTTGTCTTAGCCATTGACTTGTTTAGATCATCTATAAGTTTTCCTCTCTCTTCATCACATTCTTGAAACTGGATCTCAATTTGGGATATTTTATTCCTTACCTTATTTAAAGTTTTAAGAGCAGATAAACTCATTTTTTTAATTTCTCCTCTATTTGTTTACCTTTGTCAACATCTTCATTTTATTTTGACTTATATTCTATAGGATCACCTTCTTCTTCTTCTAGTTACATTAGAATATTCTCTTCTGGTCCTTCAAGTGCATCCTCATATTCATCATCACTGAAATTGAAACCATTCCTTGTACAACTATCTTCAAGATGTCCAAAATTACCACATCTAAAACACTTGAGAATTATTGGTGACATTTTCTCAACTTCTTTTTATTCAATCAAAAATATGACTTCACCTTTATCATTACTTAAAGAACTAACATTACTATCACTTGAGTACTTGCATTGTCTGTATAGTAGCTCCTCTTTTATCTTTGAAAGATCTTCTTCCCTTGTCTACTTTGTCCATCCTTACCTTTCTTTTGGTACCTATATTTTTTGTTGGCAATTTTGGGTTTGAGATCCTAGCTTATTGTTTATGAGTTGTCATTGATGTCAAAAGGAAATGCCATTAATGTTAAGAGGATGTGTTGGCTTCAAAGGTGGAAGATTCCAAGAGAATCTTTTTAAGAGAATCTGGAGAGATTCCATTGGCAATGGCTTTTATTAAACCAATGGAGGTTCTCTTTATTATTTATTTAATTATTATTTAAAACCCTTCAAGGTTTTAATTAATTAATTATTTAATTAATTAAGGGAGAAATTATTTTTTATTTATTAAAAATACTTTAAGGGTTTTTAAACCCTTTAGAAAGCAAATTTTGATTAAATTCGAAATTACTTTTCTTTGCAGTCGACGTGTTCTAAAGTCCACGTATGGACTATAAATATGAGAAGGTTCCTAAGGTTAAACCCTCTTATAAAATTGAAGGCAATTAATTGGTTTGGCTGCGATCGAATGTTCTGTTTACCCTGCGAAAGAGGAGAGCTCGTGGTTTGAAAAGCTTTCAGAAAGCTTGACCGTTTATGTGGAAGGAAGTCTGTCTTGGATTTTGTAAGCCCCTTGTGGGCTAGTGGCAGCGAAGGCTGCATTTGGGCCTTGCATAGGCGGAGGTATGCATTTTGATCCCTGCAGAGGGACTTTGCAAGGATTAGTCACGTTTTTATTAAAACGTGTTTTGTGCCACGAATTTCGGATTCTTCAAGGGCAACCATTATAAGGTGTGATTATTTTTTTGATATGATTTTTGGCATTGTTTAGCATTGTTTAAAATACATAGGAGAAATAAGGGGATATTTCTTTGGTTGTATTTTTGAGATTAGTGTTTTGCTATGCTAAATTTAAAAATGGAGATATAAGGTGTAAGTTTTGGTTGTTGTGTTTTTGTCTTCTTTGGTGGTTGTTTTTAAAGAAGAGAAGCTAAAAGGTGTATTAAGGAAAGTTTTTATATATGCTCATTTATATTGGTTCTAACCCTAACTTGGTTGGAAGTTTGAGGGTTGTGTGTGGTGACGACTTTAAGGATCAATTTTCTTCTACTCCAAAAAGGTATGGGCACATTTTCCTTATGAGTATGATTGGTGTATGTTTTCTGAAATAAGGTTGGAGTGAAAAGGTTTTCAACTAGGTTTCCTTTGGTTGGGTGTAAATCCTATTTTTTGGTTTGTTGAAGACTTCTTATGCATTGTTATCCTTGATGAGAGTTTTGGTGAATGCATAATTCTGGTTTGAGGTAGTGGAAGCATTGTGCACTAGGGTTTATGTTTGTGAGTCTTGCTACTTGCATTGAGTTGGTGGAACCCTTGGTTGGCTGTTTTGAGTTTGATGGTTGAGTTGCTTCCATAGAGGTTATTTGATCAAGTTATTGCTTTACTTGATTCATGATATTGGGCTTACTCCATTGAGTTGATTTGAGAAAGTTATTCTTTACATTTGATGATATTGTGTTGGTGGTTGTTTTGTTCAAATATCTTTGGAGGGAAAATGATTTCTACTTTTTTCCTTTTCTTGTGATGATTGGTTGAATGCTTCAAGGTTGATGTTGAGTTGAGTGGTGTTGGTTGACTAAACCTTGTTTGATGAGCATTGTTTTTGAAACCCTAATTGATGATGAAAAGAATATGAGTATAATTGTTATGTGATTCTTTGCATAGTTGGCAATTTTTGGGGTTTCATGTTATTGAAAGAAAACATTCTATCCTATCCATTTTAGATATTGAGTTGAGTTTTCAAATTTGAGATTGAGATTGAGCTGAGTTGATTTGAGTTGAGTTTTGAGATTGGGATTTGAGTATAGAACATATTGAGTCTCTAAAAATTCTCTTTATGCTTCTATGAGTTTGACAAATCACATTGGGTCTCTAACAATTCACTTTGTGATTTCCTACTAAGAAAGTTTTTCTTAGTGAGCTTGCTGAGTTTTTGGACAGGTTTCGGTGGGGACTTGTGAGCAGTTTTGGACAGGTTCCGGTGGGGACTTGTGAGCAGATTTGGATAGGTTTCGATGGGGACTTGTGAGCAGATTTGGACAGGTCCTAGCGAGAGGACTTGTGAGTCGAGTTTGATAGTTCTATCGGAGAACTTAAGGACAAAGGTTCATTGGTTCTATGAGAAGAACCTGAGGACAGTTGGCAAGTCTTTGAGAAGGCTTATATGCAGAGGATTGATTTGTTCAAGAGTTGGACAGATTTGACAGATAGAGGAAGACTTGTACTAGAATGACTGACTATGTTTGGTACAGGTTGTTGAGCTACTATGGACATGATCATAGAAGGCAGAGGTCTCTTAGGCTAAGCATTGAGGACAGGAGGTCTTCGATGGAAAGGAGTTCCACGTCTTGGCAAGAGGTAGAGGCAGTTGATCTTCTAAGGGATCATTTCCAGAGCAGAGGGGAAGGTATCTCCTTTGAGCAGAGGCTCATAAATTCTGATTGGGGGAAGGTATCTCCTTTGAGCAAAGGCTCATAAATTCTGATTGGGGGAAGGTATCTCCTTTGGGCCGAGGCTCATAAACATTGTAATTGGGAAGGATTCCCAAAGAACTTTGAGATAAATTTTAGAGAAAAGTTTTGGGGATGTAGCCCAACCATTCTGGGTGAACCACGTTAAAATTGGTGTCACTTTGTGGATGATATTGTGCATTGCTTTGATATTTCTTTGGGTATATTGCTTTACTATTTTGAAGTATAAAGGAAAAATTAAAAAGAGGTCTTATACTGTTCATCCCCCCCTCTCAGTATAATCTTGTGTTCTTCAATTGGTATCAGAGCAGGTGCCTTCGAAAAGTTTAACAGCTTGAAGGAAAAGCTAGTAAAGAACACAATGGATTATTCAAGTGGCAATGCAGCACCTATTTGTGATGAGTCTTCTAGTGATGAAGAGGCATATTACAACAAGAAATGCAAGTTCTCTAGAAAGCACAAAAGTATGAAAAATATAAGATGTTTCAATTGTGGAAAGTTTGGTCATTATGCTACTGACTGTACTGTTCCCAAGAATGAAAGTGATGAAGATAAATAGGATTCTAAGAGCAAGGATTCTAAAAAACACAAGCATCATAGGAAAAACAAAGATGAGCACAACAATCAAGGAAAGAGGTATTCTCATAAGCACAAGAAGAGTTTCTACCTAGACAAAGCAAGTAAGTGTTCTAGTAGTGATAGTGAAAGTTCTTCAAGTGATAATGAAAATGAGATGTTGTTCATATCAGAAAAAGAGGAAGAAACGAAACATAGATTCATTATCATGAAATGTCTTAGATGTGGAAATTTTTGTCACCTTGAGGATGATTGCACAAATAATGTTTTGGTTTCTAGTATGTATGAGGATGCTTCAGAAAACTATAAGGAAGATGCATGTATGGTTTTTGAAAAGGGTAGCACCTCTAGTGATAAGAAATCTGAAAAAGGTTTTGATGATTCAAAAGGAAATCAAATAAAGGATCTTGAAAGTGAACTTATTAGTGCTCTTAGTGTTTTGGAAAAGGAAAGAAAGAAGAATGCTAGACTCAAGGATAAGTTAGATGAATGTTGTATGGAGAGAGATGATCTTATAGAAAGTCTTGACTTCTCTATATCTAAGACACAAGAACTCAAGGATGAGTTAGAGTCTAAGGTTCTTGAGTATAGTGAGTTAGAACAAAAAATGGCTTCTTTGAAAGAGGAAACTAAAGAGTACAAGGATAAGATTTATAGGTTTCAAGATAGCTCCAAAAAGGTAAAGTCCATCATCAAAGATCAAAGAAGGGCAACAGATAAAACAGGTCTTGGTTTTGGTAAGAAACACAAGGAATAGGTTGGGGAATCTAGTAAGAGATTCCAAAAAGAAGAGAGTTCTGATGAGGAGAGTATTTCAAAGAAAGATTCCTTGAGTGATAGATGCACAAAAACAGAAAATAGGAAATAGAAAAAGGGGAGAAAGTTTACAGGACCTAGAAGGTCATTTACATGAAAGTTTAATGGCAGATGTTTTGCTTGTCACAGGTTTGGTCACATGTCTTCACATTGCATGACTCAAGTAAGGAAGGTAAATGACAGTTTCAGAGGTGGTAATTTCTTTCAAGGGTATTGCTACTCTTGTAAACAGTTTGGGCATAAGGCAATTTTATGCAAGGCTAATAATAGGAATAGGGTTAGTCAAAACAGGTGGATTCAAAGAACAAGTATGCCTAAAAGAAATAACATTGTTACTTGTTATAAGTGCAACAATGAAGGTCACATAGCTAGACAGTGTAGAGCTAAACTTCCAAGGTATAGGAACAGAAACAGTGGTATGAACAGGTCCAAGGATCAAGGCATGGATAAGAATAGGAATGATAATAGGAACAGGAACAGTGACAAGAACAGGAATAGGAATATGGACAAGGAGAACAAGAGAAGACATGGTAAGGCAACTATAGACACTGATGATGATCAGTGCCTATTGGGAGTTTTATTCCCACCCCGGAATTAAAAACCTCAACAGGAGGTGGGGGAGGGACTAAGCTAAGAGGCTCATTCTTAGTCACAAGCCCCAAAGGTGACCCTTTGCCATTGATGACAAAGGGGGAGAGATATGAGTAAGGGGGAGAGCCTCAAGACAAGGGGAGCTATTTATGTTGATTGTTGAGAAGCATGGTTTGCCATCAATGACAAAGGGGGAGATTGTTGGCAATTTTGGGTTTGAGATCCTAGCTTCTTGTCTATGAGTTGTCATTGATGTCAAAAGGAAATGGCATTAATGTTAAGAGGATGTGTTGGCTTCAAAGGTGGAAGATTCCAAGAGAATATTTTTAAGAGAATCCGGAGAGATTCTATTGGCAATGGTTTTTATTAAAACCAATGGAGGTTCTCTTTATTATTTATTTAATTATTATTTAAAACCCTTCAAGGTTTTAATTAATTAATTATTTAATTAATTAAGGGAGAAATTATTTTTAATTTATTAAAAATACTTTAAGGGTTTTTAAACCCTTTAGAAAGCAAATTTTGATTAAATTCGAAATTAATTTTCTTTGCAGTCGACGTGTTCTAAAGTCCACGTATGGACTATAAATATGAGAAGGTTCCTAAGGTTAAACCCTCTTGGAAAATCAAAGGCAATTAATTGGTTTGGCTGTGATCGAATGTTTTGTTTATGCTGCGAAAGAGGAGAGCTCGTGGTTTGAAAAGCTTTCGAAAAGCTTGACCGTTTATGTGGAAGGAAGTCCGTCTTGGACTTCGTAAGCCCCTTGTGGGCTAGTGGTAGCGAAGGCTACGTTTGGGCCTTGCGTAGGTGGAGGTCTACGTTTTGATCCTCGTGGAGGGAGCTGTGCATGGATTAGTCACGTTTTTATTAAAACGTGTTTTGTGCCGCGAATTTCAGATTATAAGGTGTGATTATTTTCTTGATATGATTTTTGGCATTGTTTAGCATTGTTTAAAAGACATAGGACAAATAAGGGGATATTTCTTTGGTTGTATTTTTGAGATTAGTATTTTGCTATGCTAAATTTAAAAATGGAGATATAAGGTGTAAGTTTTGGTTGTGTTTTTGGCTTCTTTGGTGGTTGTTTTTAAAGAAGAGAAGCTAAAAGGTGTATTAAGGAAAGTTTTTATATATGCTCATTTATCTTGGTTCTAACCCTAACTTGGTTGGAAGTTTGAGGGTTGTGTGGTGACAACTTTAAGGATCAATTTTCTTCTACTCCAAAAAGGTATGGGCACATTTTCCTTATGAGTATGATTGGTGTATGTTTTCTGAAATAAGGTTGGAGTGAAAAGGTTTTCAACTAGGTTTCCTTTGGTTGGGTGTAAATCCTATTTTCTGGTTTGTTGAAGACTTCTTATGCATTGTTATCCTTGATGAGATTTTTGGTGAATGCATAATTCTGGCTTGAGGTAGTGGAAGCATTGTGCACTAGGGTTTATGTTTGTGAGTCTTTCTACTTGCATTGAGTTAGTGGAACCCTTGTTTGGCTGTTTTGAGTTTGATGGTTGAGTTGCTTCCATAGAGGTTGTTTGATCAAGTTATTGCTTTACTTAATTCATGATATTGGGCTTACTCCATTGAGTTGATTTGAGCAAGTTATTCTTTACATTTGGTGATATTGTGTTGGTGGCTATTTTGTTCAAAAATCTTTGGTTGACTATTCTTGTGATGATTGGTTGAATGCTTCAAGGTTGATGTTGAGTTGAGTGGTGTTGTTTGAATAAACCTTGTTTGAGGAGCATTGTTGTTGAAACCCTAATTGATGATGAAAAGAATATGAGTATCATTGTTATGTGATTCTTTACATAGTTGGCAATTGTTGGGGTTTCATGTTCTTGAAAGAAAACATTCTATCCTATCCATTTTAGATATTGAGTTGAGTTTTTAGATTTGAGATTGAGATTGAGTTGAGTTGAGTTTTGAGATTGGGATTTGAGTATAGAACATATTGAGTCTCTAACAATTCTCTTTATTCTTCTATGAGTTTGACAAATCACATTGGGTCTCTAACAATTCACTTTGTGATTTCCTACTAAGAAAGTTTTTCTTGGTGAGCTTGCTGAGTTTTTGGATAGGTTTCGATGGGGACTTGTGAGCAGTTTTGGACAGGTTTCGATGGGGACTTGTGAGCAATTTGGGATAGGTTCTGGTGGGGACTTGTGAGCATATTTGGACAGGTCCTAGCAGAGGACTTGTGAGCTGAGTTTGATAGTTCTATCAGAGAACTTGAGGACAGAGGTGCATTGGTTCTATGAGAAGAACCTGAGGACAGTTGGAAAGTCTTTGAGAAGGATTGTATGTAAAGGATTGATTTGTTCAAGAGTTGGATAGATCTGACAGACAAAGGAAGACTTGTACTAGATCGACTGAATGTGTTTGGTATAGGTTGCTGAGCTGCTATGGACGTGATCATAGAAGGCAGAGGTCTCTTAGGCTAAGCATTGAGGACAGGAGGTCTTCGGTGGAAAGGAGTTCCACGTGCTAGCAAGAGGTAGAGGCAGTTGATCTTCTAAGGGATCATTTCCAGAGCAGAGGGAAGGTATCTCCTTTGAGTAGAGGCTCATAAATTCTGATTGGGGTAAGGTATCTCCTTTGAGCAGAGGCTCATAAATTCTGATTGGGGGAAGGTATCTCCTTTGGGCCGAGGCTCATAAACATTGTAATTGGGAATAATTCCCAAAGAACTTTGAGATAACTTTTAGAGAAAAGTTTTGTGGATGTAGCCTAGCCATTCTGGGTGAACCATGTTAAAATTGGTGTCACTTTGTGGATGATATTGTGCATTGCTTTGATATTGCTTTGGGTATATTGCTTTACTATTTTGAATTATAAAGGAAAAAGTAAAAAGAGGTCTTATACTGTTCACCACCCCTCTCAGTATAAGCTTGTGTTCTTCATTTTTTTGATTCCCTATTCGTATGATCCTATTTTTATTCATCATTGCCATTTCTAGATTCTTGAAAATCAGTTGCATAGTGATCATACTTTTCACAATTGAAACATCTAACAGATTTTACATTCTTAAATCTTCTTGAATCCTTATTCCTTCTACCATAATTTTCTTCTTCATCATTGGAAGACTCAATGCTTGAATATGACTTCTTGCCCTTTGTATTCTTAATCTCTTTGAAGGTTGTTTCCTTTCGAATATTAGCTTTCTCTTTTGTTCTTAACTCAAAACCTATAAGAATATTAAGTAACATATCTCTTATCAAAGAATCACCATCCTTTGCTTCTTCTATAGCTGAAATATTTTCACTAAACCTTATTGGGAGAGATCTTAATATCTTATCACAAACATCAACTTCTTCAACCTTAAGTCCAAGTCCTTGCATGTAATAAGTAATAATGTTTTCCTCATTATTCATTCTTAATTCTTCAAATTGTCCTTTGACATTTCATATATTTTCCCTTTTCACACTTTTATCTCCTTCATATATGCTTTGAAACTTATCCCAAATTTCTTTTGCATCTTGACAATGCATAAATTTTATGAATTATATTCTATGCAAACCTCTCAAAATTGCATTCATTTATTTTGAATTGTAATGATGTAGAAGATTACCTTTCTTATATATAGGTGGATCAGTTAGTGGTATGTATCCATTTTAAACTGCTTCCCAAATTTTATTGGCAAGTCCCTTAAGGTGAATCTTCATTATCATACTCCAAAATATATAATCACTTCCATAAAATATTGATTTTGAGTTATTTGAGGACACATTCTTAGAATCCATTGTGTTATTGAAAGCTTTTCCTTCAAGTTGTTAAAATATTCCAAGGGAACCCACTCTGATACCAATTGAAGAACACAAGCTTATACTGAGAGGGGGGTGAACAGTATAAGACCACTTTTTACTTTTATTTTCCAATAAATATTATGCAATGCATAGATAAAAATATCAACAACATTAATCAAAGCAATGCACAAATCACCACACAAAATAGAGACACCAATTTAACGTGGTTCACCCAATGTGGGCTACTCCATAGAGAAAATATTTCACTAAAATTTTCTCAATAAATCTCTTGGTAATCCTTTATCTATTACAATATTTATGGAACTCTATCCAAAGGATACACCAATCCATTAATCAATATCTATCCATAGGATGACTCCTTTATCCTTAGCTCTGACTGGTGATATTCTAGAATAATTGTTGCCCCCACTGATCTGGCTAATGGATCTCTATCCATTGAAGACACTTGTCCTCACTATCCTAGCTAATGGATCTCCATCTACTAGAGACTATCATCCTCTATAATTTGTCAACTTCAAAGCTCTACCTCAAATTTGCACTAAATAGAGTCCTTCGGTCTAGCACAAATATGCTTAATCTTTGTATCTGGTCTGGCACAAACCTGTACTCAAATCTATACCAAAATATATCCTTTGATCTATACTAAACATAGTCCTTCAATCTAGCACAAATCTATCCTCAATCTCTATCCTTTGATCTACACTAAACACAATCCTTCGGTCTAGCAAAAATATATCCTCAATCTCTATCCTCAAGCTTTAACACAAATATTGATCCAATCATAAATCAACACTGCTATATCTTCGCCAAATATTAACTCAAGGTTTGAACAAATCAATCAATCAAATCTACTTACAAGTCTTCTCAAATATTTATCTCAAATTTACCTTGAAATCTTCCATAAAATCTCACACTAATCTGTCCACAAGCCCTCTCTAGAACTTATCCAATCTTTCTCAACAAGTCCTCACTAGAACTTGTCCAACTATGATCTCAATATATTTCCTCAAATCTGTATTGTAAGCTTCCACAAAAGCTCACACAAATCTATCCACGAGTCCTCTCTAGGACTTGTATCAAATATTCTCAACAAGTCCACACTAGAAATTATCCAATCTCATATAAACATAAAGAGAATTGTTAGAGACTCAATATGCTTCACATTCATCACAATGCTCAATCACTTTCAATCACTCTTTTAGAAACATATAGATAATTGTTAGAGACTCAATATGGTTCACATTCACCTCAATTCTCATTCACTTTCAATCACTCTTTTAGAAACATATAGAGAATTGTTAGAGATTCAATATGCTTCACATTCACCTCAATGCTCAATCACTTTAACTCACTCTTTTAGAAACATATAGAGAATTGTTAAAAACTCAATATACTTCACACTCACAAACTCTCAATCACTTTCTCAACTCAATTTAGGATATAGAACAATTTATTTCATAGAACTTGAAGTATCACATCAACACATCCACTTGACTAGGCTCAACCAACTCTACTCAACCAATCACTCAATGAACTATTTTTTTCTTATAAACCCTAGTCCAAGCATATGAACACTCACTCAAATATTTCCAACAATGCTTATCAATCAATCTCACATAACAATTATACTCATGATCTTTGCAAACCATAGTTCAAGCTCCTCACTCAACCAATTGCTTAAAAAAAAATTCTAATCTCACATAACAATGATACTCATGATATTTCCACAACCTCTAGTTCAAGTTCACTCAACTAATAACTTCAACAACAATGCTTATAAAACAAGGTTTCATCAACAACTCTTTATTATAGAAAACCTTGAAGTATTAACTCAACACACACTCAACAATGCTTACCAAAAAATCCTTTTCACTCCAACTTTGTATTCACAACATTCAATAATAACACACTAGGAAGATGTGCCCATACTTTTTTTTTGATGTAAAAGTGCATTTAGAAAACCTGTATCAATCACAATTTTCTTCTCTCCAATTTCAATGGTTAGATAACAAAATATCACTTCAACACTTTCTCAAAATATTCCTTCGACACAAGAATAATAAAAAATCAATTATGCCTTGTTGCTCCCTTTTTAAACTTAACATCCATCAAATCATACATGAAAAATAATTACTTGGATACACCTTATAAACTCCAACTTAAAATAATATCCAAAACCACACAACTTCTTAAAACACCTTACTATCCTTTCCAAACACTAAAACAAATAACTCCGAAAAATTTAATTTTGCATAAGCCTTATAACTCCCCTTACAACCTTACAACCCAAATAAATATGCAAAAAAATAATTTTTAAATGCCCAACTAATATCACTAAAATTTTCAGCGCTCAACTTTAAAGCATACCTTTGACTTCCCCCAAAAGGGGTTTTGACGTGATTCGATCTACCGTCTCCACAAGCCTAAGCGCATTGGCACTTAGGATCCCACCGCGTGGGATATTTGTGCCCACATGAAGGAAGGAGGACTTCATTCCTCTTATACCTCTGTGTGCCTTTGACTTCCCACAAAAATCAAGTACTCTTTTCAACATGATTTGCACAAGCTCGTATTAACCAAAATTCGAAGGCATGGTGATTTTGGGTAAGGTGGGTAATCCCCTTTTTATACACATGTAGGTATTTTCTCCCCATGTCGGTGCTTAATAATTCAAATTCGAATTTCAAATTTAATTTAATAACCCACCTTAGGGTTAGTTAAAAATTAATATAAATTAACTTTATAACTAATATTAAAATTAATTAATAATTAATTTAAATAACTTAAGTAAATTAAATTATAAATTAATTTATAATAAAAATTATATTAATTAATTTATAATTAATTTAAAACTTCCCTTTATAATATTACAAAAAGTATGCTACAACCCAGTTATAAGACGTCGGTTGTATCTAATTATTTTTTATAAATCACTATATAAGTTAGTTATCCAAGGAAAATAAGGAAATCATCTTAAGTTTACTTTTCATCTGCATTTCCACACTTTAGCCTTGATGACGGGGTTGTGCCCACATAGAGAGGCAATTGATCATTATTGTTCTTAAATTTTTGCTACATTCTTATATTAAATATTTTATGCTTAATATTGATATCTATGATTACCGTCATCATTCTGCTGAGAAATCGAGGAGGTAAGGTGAAGAACACAATCTTATATTGAGAGGGGGGTGAACATTATAAGACCCCTTTTCACTTTTTCTTTCAATTCAATATTATACAGTGTATAGATAGCAGTATTAATAGTAGTAATAAAAGCAATGCATAAAACACCATACATAATAGATACACCATAATTTACGTGGTTCACCCAATATGGGCTACTCCACAGAGAAAATATTTCTTCTAAATATTTCTCAATTAATATCTTTGGGAATCCTTCCCAATTACAATGTTTATGGATCTTTGTCCAAAGGAGATGTTGATACCCTAATATCAAGTTCATGGATCTCTTCCATAGGATAACTCTTTCCTTTTATGCTCTAGCTAGTGATCTTTTGGAAGACTCTGTCTCTCTGTTGCACTAACCGGTAGATCTCTCTTCACTTGAAGACTCCCCACTCAGATATGTCTTCAATTGTCTTGGTTTCTAGATCTCTATCCACTAAGACTTTTTCCTCTATACTATGTCACCTCCAAATATCTATATCAATAGGTTCAGTTAGAACCTTCTCAAATCTACTCAACAAGCTCACTTAAAACTTATCCAAATATGCTTAGCAAGCTCACTCAAAACTTATCCAAATCTGCTCAATAGGTCCACAAAAAACCTGCTCAAATATTCTCAACAGGTCCACACAAAACCTGTCCAAATATGCTCAATAGGTCCACACAGAACCTGCTCAAATTTTTTCAATAGGTCCACATAGAACCTGTCCAAATCTGCTCAATAAGTCCTCTCTAGGACTTTTCCAAATCTGCTCAATAATTTCTCTCTAGGACTTGCTCAAATCTGCATAGCAAGCTTCCATAAAAGCTTACTCAAAATTAGTCCACAAGCCTTCTCAAAGACTTATCTCAAATATTATCAATAAGTCCTCTCTAGGACTTGCTCAAATCTGCATAGCAAGCTTCCACAAAAGCTTACTCAAAATCAGTCCACAAGCCTTCTTAAATACTTGTCTAAAATTTGCTTAACAATCTCACACAGAACTTGTCCAATCTCATAGAATCATAAAGAGAATTTTTAGAGACTCAATATGTTCTATACTTAATGCTCAATCAATATCTCAACTCAATCTCATAGAAGCATAAAGAGAATTGTTAAAGAATCAATATATTCTATACTCAAATCCCAATCTCAACTCAAATCAATATCATAGAAGCATAAAGAGAATTGTTAGAGACTCAATATGTTCTATACTCAAATCTCAATCTCAACTCAAATAAATATCATAGAAGCATAAAGAAAATTTTTAGAGACTCAATATGTTCTATTCTCAAATCTCAATCTCAACTCAAATCCAGAATATAGAATAGTTTGTTTTATGGAACTTGAACAACCACATGCATCCACTTGACTAGGCTCAATCAAATCAACTCAACCAATCACCTCAATGAAGAACCCTTTCTCACAAACCCTAGTCCAAGCATGTATTAACCAACTCAAAATATTTCCAAAAATGCTCAACTACAAATCTCACATAACAATGATACTCATGTTCTCTTCTAACTCAAGTTCAAGTTCTTTGCACAACCAATGGGCTTCAACAAAAATGCTTATAAAACAAGGTTTAATCATAACTCTCAATCCAAAAAACCTTGAAGCATTAAACCAACCACTTTCTAAAAGGAAAACACAATCAATCCTTTTCACTCCAAAGATATTTTTAGAAATCAAAAACCATAATCAATCAATAGGAGAATGTGCCCATACCTTTTATGAATATGAAGAAGCCTCTTTGGAAATCTGCCACAATAACAATATTCTTTTGCCAATCTTCACAAGTGTTAGAAGATCACAAAATAATCAACATTACTCCACTTCACAATAATACTTACCAAGGATTTTAATTAGAAAACGTTCTTGAGAATTAATGCACAACTTCCTTATCATTCCTAAAACCACTTGTACCATAAAATAAAATAAATCAAAACATTGCATAACATTGCCACTCCAAAAACCACTTATACCGTAAAATAAATCAAATATTTTATATCCTTCCATTCAACACTTTTGCACTCAAAAATAATCACAAAGCTTTCTTAGGTAATATCTCTCATTAATCAAATATCAAACCTTATTAAAATATTAAATCTTGCTCAACCTTATATCTCCCAAAAAAATTATAATAAAACCTTAGAAAAATATTAAATATTGCTCAAACTTATATCTCCCACAAAAATCATAATCAAACCTTAGCAAGAAAATATTTTAATTAAAATATTTAACCCCGCAAAAATCAGATTCGAAGTGCATACCTCAAAGGAGCCCTCGAAGGGATTTAGCATTTTTAACCTCTGCCCATCATGCTTCCAAGTGACAGCTAAGCCGTGCAGGCTAACACTGCCCACGTGTGTGCCTTGGGTACTCTCTTCCTTAAGCCATGTACACTTTCCTCATAAGAAACCAAAACTTTGACCACCCATGACTTGACTACCCACGTCACACTCCATGAAATTTGTTGCGGAATATTTGGATGCAAAAATACTTTGGGTTTTCAAAAACCATGTGACACTCATCTTTTTTATTAAATGGAAAACTTTTTGCTTATTTATATAAGCCATCATTCAATGCGAATACATCGTCCCTTTTAAGATTGCCCTCATGATGTCAGCGATGCCAATAAGAAAGGAGGGAAAAACCTTTTATTTAATTTTAAAATTAAAATTTAAACTAAACCTTTAAAATTAAATTTCTCCATCATCGGGGCACCTTTTTCAATGAAACGAAAAGCCAACTTGGGTTTTAAGAAAAACCCATTTCAAATGTGCCATCCATTGGTTTTAAACAAAAACTTTCCTTTCCTTTCTTGGTTTTCGTTAAAACCTTTTTCTAAGCTTCCCTTGAAGCTCCTTTTCGAACCAAATTCCATGCATCCCTTCTAGAACCTTTGATAAAAACCTTGGTTTCTCATGAAGCTCTTTGTGGAACAAAATCATAGTGCTTACTTACATAGGTCCTTTTAACATCAATGATAAATTTTAGCTTAGGGACTCAAAATGTCCAACAATATCCTCCTTTGTCATTGATGGCAACCTATATTAATTTTACTGAAACCTGACCTTCTTTTCTGCTTCCCCTAGCTCAATGATCTCTCAAGTATAAAATCTCATATCAAATATCTCCCCAATACATAAATCTCTTCTCTTTTGGCATCAATGGCAAAGGGTCACCTTTGGGGATCGGGGCTAAGAATGAGCCTCTTAGCTTAGCCCCCAACCTCCACATGAGGTGGTTAATCTGGGGGTGGGAGTATTTCTACTCCTCGAAAGCACAGATCTATGACTTTATCTTTCTCTCTTCTTTTGTGAGTCTTATGAATCCGCTCACTATTTATTTCCAAGTCATCATCCATGTTCCTGTCGTCACTTTTGTTCATGTTCTTGTTCTTATTCTTATCCATGTTCCTATTTCAATTCTCATCCTTGTTCCTATTCTTATTTTTTTCTGAGTCTCTATTCTTTTTCGAGTCTCTATTCCTATTCATCTTCTTGTTTATGTTCATATTCCTGTTTTTGTTTATATTCTTGTTCTTGTTCATGCCTATTTATGGAATATTTGCTCTACACCATCTTGCTATGTGTCCATAATTATTGCACTTATAACACTTAATGTTATTATTCCTTGGATGTTCAATTGTCTTAGGATTTCTCCTAATGAAGCCATATCTTCTTCTATCATGAACCCTACAACTCATTGCCTTATGACCAAAACCATTGCATGAGTAGCAATAACCTTAGAAAAGCTATTATTTTCCATATACCTATCTTTCATGAGTCCTACACTATGAAGCCATGTGTCCAAACATGTGACATGAAAATCATCTTCCATTGAAGCCTCCTTGTTTTGACCTCATTGGTATCCTATCCTAATTGTTGTTCCATTTGTATCTTCTTTGTGCATTGTTCCTTTCTTTGTTGAACTCTTTTTTGTCCAAATAAACCTCTGATGTTCCACTTTCAATTAAACTATCTTCTTATGATGTATCTTATTTTGAAGTTTCTTCTTCATCAAGACTTGAAGTAGATTCTTTTCTTGTTTTTTTTTAACCTTTCCAAAGCCAAGACCTGTTGAACATGATGTTCACTGTTGTACATAGATGAACATATCCAAGTTCTTAGATCTATTTGTGAAACTCTTCATCTTGATCTTGGAGTCCTTTAAGTCTTATTTTAGAGTAGCCATTTCTTGTGCTAACTTCTCACATTCCAAAATATTTGCTTCTAAATTATCCTTGAACTTGCTTTCCTTAGCCTTTGACTTTTCTAAATCCTCTATGAGCAATAACCTTTCTTCATCACATTCTTGAAACTGACTTTCAAGCTTGGAGTGTTGCTTTCTAACTTTATTTATTATGTCAAGGGCATAGTTAAGTTCTCCCTTGATATCATAACCATTCTCTACTGAATAATATTCTATTCTTTTGCCTTTGTCCTTATCATTACTTTCTTTTGGCTTGTCTTCTATAGGATCACTTTATTTATTTTCCAAAGCCATTAGAATATTCTCATCTAGTATTTCAAGTGCATCTTCAAAATCATCATCACTGAAACTATAACCATCCCTAGTGCAATCATCTTCAATATGTCCAGATTTACCACATTTAAAATACTTGAGAATAACTGGAGTCCTTTTCTTAACTGGATCTTTCTCTTTAACCATAAATAGGACTTTGTTAGCATACTATAATATACTTTGTCTATATTTCATTATTAGGCATACTGTTACAACTCCTGTAACAGTTCTGTTTACGTCGGTGACTATTCTTGGCATTGTAACCTCTATTTAAACACTGCTGAATAATAAACATCTGTTTGCTGTTCTAACATGGCATCAGAGCCAGTTCTATAATTTTTTTCTAGGCAGAGAAATTTTTTTTTGCAGAGAAATTTTTTGCGTGCACAGACGGAGGAAGGAGTTGATGCTGAGAAAAAGCGAAGGAAAATAATTTTTTTTTCCTCGCTGGGCGTGATTACGCCACACTGCAGCCAATTTTTTTTGAAAAAAAAAAAAAAAAATATAGCGAACGCAGTCCGTGGACGAGAAGGAGGGAAGCACTGCGGACGCAGGACATCTGCTCCCCCCCCAGATGCGTAGTCCGCAGTGATGTCCACGGACGCGCAGGAGGGAAGCACTGCGGACGCAGGACGTCCGCTGCCCCCCCCCCCCCGGTGGATGCGCAGTCCGCAGCGACATCCGTGGACGCGCAGGAGGGAAGCACTGCGGTTTCCCCCCCCCTCCCACTGGAATGCACGCAACGGTGTGTCCAGCCCCCCCCTGTTGAATGCGTACAACACTGCGCGCATCCTTGGCTAACGCAGCGTAGCCGTGCCGCCGCACCCCCCTCCCCTCCCCCCCGCTAGGACGCAGCTGCGTGCAATGCTTTCCCCGCGTGCACGACTTCCAACGTGAAGCGGACATAAGTCCGTCGTAGCCCCCCCCCGCCGACGCGCAGACCTGGTGCACGTTTTTTTAATCAAAAAAAAAAAAATTGCACTGTGTCGAGCTGCGCGGAGGAGCACGAGAGGAGGAGGACGCTGCGGAGGCAGCCACAGTGGGCTCGGGCAGCAGACTGAGGAGGGATATACGAGGGGGCCCCTTTCTCCTCCCAGATCAGCCCACGGGCTCACTGGCAAGTGAGCCGCATGGTGGGTTCCGGGAACCCAACAGTCGGGGGTTCAAATCCCGCCGACTCCCCCCTTTCAAAGGTAAAATTTTTTTTCTTCAAAGGTTTTTTTAATTATTATTTTTTAGTTAAAATTTTTAATTTTAATTTATTTTTTTATAGTTTTTAAAAATTTATAAATTAAAATTTATTTTTAATTTATTTTTTCATAAGTTTTAAAACTATATAAATTAAAATTATTTATTTTTAACTTTAAATACATAATAATTATTAAAATGCTTTGTTAAAAAGAATTCTTTTTAGGGGGATATTTTTTTTCAAAAAATCAAAGGGGGAATGTGAGTAATTTTCTGAAAAAGCAATTTGGCGAATTGTAAAAGGTGCATTTTCGGCTGCGCCCGACACCTTGTGGGTTATTCTTGTGGGCATTTTTTTATGTTGTATGTTGCATATTTCATTTTTGCACTATAACATTAAAAAATTAAAAGCAAATTCACTCCCTAAGTCCCCGGAATAATTAAAACCCATCCGTGCAATTTATTGCACTGCAGCATTCGGTATTTGTGATACCTTTGGCCAGCACTTACAGGTAAATTTGTCATGATTGGGCTACTGTATCCGCCACCTAATATAGCTGCTACAATGACGTCTGAGCTTGTTCTCTATAAATCGTCGGGGAGAGATAAGTTTGCCATTTTTTGCATTTTTTTACTCCATCCACTACCCTTAAATCACTCTTGTGTTTAGGCGTAAATCTTGAAGAAGTATTCTTCATAGTGTTTCGGGGAAGTTATGCCCCACGTATGAGAAGAATCTTCTATGGTAGGTGCCATCAACAAGGCGATTCCCTTTTAGTATCGCTTATGTTCCACGTATCGTATGATCTCTAAAACTCACCTATAGTCTCCCTCACATAAGGGCGGGTGATTTTTGTTGATATTTATAAATACCTATAGTTTCCCTCACGTAAGGGTGGGTATTTTGTACAGTATAATGGCCTAGCAAAAGGTATATCGAAAGGGGGACCAATTGGTGTTATAAGGAACCTTCACTATGGTCGTTGTTGCAAAGTTGATGACTGATCCTCATCAGTTATTGAAAGGTCCAAATTATACACCATGGAAACATAAGATGAAGGCAATTATCCAAATGGAAGATTTATGGGATATTGTTACTGGAGTAACACCTAGGCCTTCACCAGCATCAGGATCCACAGGTCCTTCCGTAGATCAGATAGCTTTTGACAAGAAAGACAGTCGAGCAAAGGTGCTCCTTTTGTTTGCTGTTTCAGATGAAGTGCAACCTCATATAGCTAACAAAGCAAGTGGTAAAGAGGCATGGGATGCCCTTAAAACCATCTATGATGGAAAGAATGATTCCACCATTCTTCATCTTCAACAACAACTTCATAACCTGAGTTTGAGACAGGGTGAAATAGTTGAACTCTTTCTATGCAGAGTGTCTGAATTGAAAGAGAGATTGAATTCTTTGGGAGATACTATGGATGAAAAGCTTCTCATTTCAATTGTGATGAGAGCTTTGCCTTATTCATTTGATATGTTGATCACCTCCATCTAGGTGTCTCAACGACAAATTACCTACATCGATTTGGTCAATCTGCTTCAACAACAGGAGGCACACCAACTTCACAAGGATGATTCTTTCAATACAACCCTATACACCAACAGGCAGGGTTCTAGGAAGAAAGGTGATGGGAAAAAAGGAGGCAACTTTCAGAAAGGAGGAAATTCTCAACAGGATACGAAAAGAAAAGGAAAACAACCTCAACAGAAGGAGATGTGGTGCAAGATCTGTGAGAAAGACAACCATGACACCAACAGGTGTTGGCATAAGAACAAGCAGAAAGGCAAAAACAAACCACAAAATAAAAACAAGCAACCCCAAGTGAATGTTGCTATTGAAGAATCTGACTCAAATTCTGAATGGGCACACAAAGTGCTCATGACTACCACAAATTCCACACAGAGGGATCCTGTTTGGTATGTCGATTCTGGAGCTAGCAAACATATGACTGGCGACAGATCATGGTTTGAATCATTCGTGGCCAAAGAGGGCAAACCTGTCACCATTGCTGATGATAAAACCTATAGGGTTTAGGGAGAGGGTACAGTTTCAGTCACTCTTCCTGATGGCAAGTGTCAGATTGACAAAGTCCTCTATGTTCCGAGATTGGCTAACAATTTATTGTTAGTCACACAAATCCTGGATAGAAATATGGTTGTCAACTTTCGTGTTGAGAATGGAAAGAAGTGTTGTACTATTACCAGGAAGGGTAAGAAGATTGCAACAGCTTCATATAAGCACGGCTTATTTGCCCTAGATGCTATCTCTACTCCACATGTTGCCATGACTGTCTCTACCAAGGAGGCAACTTCCCTATGGCACAAGAGATATGGGCATCTTAGTTTTGGCTACTTACTTGAGCTCAGTAAGTATGATATGGTAAAGGGTCTTCCTTCCATTTTTTCCACATTGCCAGTGTGCTCTGACTGCTTGGAAGGAAAGCAGCATAGAGTACCATTTGAGAAGAGATCAACAAGAGCACGAAAACCTCTGGAGTTAATTCACACCGATCTGTGTGGTCCTTTCACACCCAACAGTTGTGGAGGGAAGAGGTACTTTCAGTTATTCGTAGATGACTACTCATGAAATATGTGGGTTTTCTTTCTCCAACTAAAATTCGAAGCTTTCGCATTCTTCCAGTAGTTCAAGAAATCCGTTGAGGAGTCAGGAGCTTCTATTAAAACCCTCCGCTCAGATCGAGGGGGGGAGTTTACCTCTAATGAATTTTTTGCATTCTTAGATAAGCATGGAATCAAGAGACAGTTAAAAACTACCTATACTCCTCAGCAAAATGGAGTTGTTGAGAGAAGGAACCGTTCTATCATGGAAATGGTTCGTTGTATGCTCACAGGAGCTACTCTTGGGCAACAATATTGGGCAGAAGCTGTCACCATTGTAGTATATCTGTTGAATAGGGCACCCACAAAGGCCCTAAAAGGAATGACTCCATAGGAAGCATGGAGTGGTCGAAAACCCTCCATATCTCATCTACGTATTTTCGGATGTCACGCTTTCATGCACATACCAAAAGATAAAAGGAAGAAGCTATATGAGAAAACACTGAGATGTATTTTTATTGGTTATGATGAGCACTCTAAAGGATATCATTTGATAGATCCTTTGACCAAGAAAATTCATGTCAGCAGAGATGTTGTCTTTGATGAAGCTTTCACATCACAGAGCACATCTAAAGTACACCTAGATCTTGTGGAATCTAAGGAAGAGAAGATTCCTTCATCAACACAGACAGGAGGTCCTTCTACATCTTCTTCAACACCACCGAAGAAGAATCCAAAATGGTGTACAAATACAATCAGAGATGCAAATTTATCCACTCCTCCCAATTTGAACTTGGATAGACCTCGTACACGCAGTATGGCTCAAAAGGAAAAAGAAGCCAAAGAAACTGGTGAGGTTGATGATCTTTGTCAATCTTTTGAGGAACTTTCTGTAACTCCATGTATAGAAGTAGAGGATATGGATATTGATGATGACAGGGCGTTCATGTCTACCATAGATGATCTTAAAACTGCATCAGTGCAAGATGCTCTTAGTGAGCCTCAGTGGAAGGCCGCTATGGATACAGAGTATGAGTCTTTGATGAAAAATAAAACTTGGAAGCTTGTTGATTTGCCGCATGGAAAGAAACCCATTGGCTGCAAATGGGTATATAAAGTCAAGTACAAGGCAGATGGAAAAATTGATAAGCATAAGGCCCATCTTTTTGCAAAGGGCTATGCTCAAAAGGAAGGCATTGACTACGAGGAAACTTTTGCACCTACTGCTCGGATGACCACAATTCGGGTTATGTGTGCTATGGCAGCACAATACGGGTGGAAAGTTCACTAGATGGATGTCAAAAGTGCCCTTCTAAATGGTGATCTCCAAGAAGAAGTCTACATGACTCAGCCAAAAGGATTTGAAACAAGCTCCTCGAGCTTGGTATATAAAAATGGACAATCACCTTATGCAGCATGGATTTAAGAGATGTCCGTCAGATGCAAACCTCTATTTCAAGAAACAGGGTTCTGAGATAGTGTTGCTTGTACTCTATGTTGATGATATGCTCATTACATGGAGCTCAGAAACTATGATCTATACTGTCAAAAGAAACTTGTGTAAATCTTTTGAGATGACAGATCTCGGACTTCTCCATTATTGTCTTGGTCTGGAATTTAGCCAGAAGGAGCACTCCATCAAAGTGTCTTAGAAAAAATATGCCAAGACATTGCTAGAAAAATATCGCATGACTAATTGCAAGCCAATGGCAACTCCGATGGAGAATGGACTTCAGTTATCACGATATGATGATTCACCTTAGGTAGATGGTACTCTCTATCGACAGTTGATTGGGAGTCTCATATATCTGACCAATACTAGGCCAGATCTCGTATTTGCTGTCAACTATCTTTCGAGGTTCATGCAGGAGCCTAAGACCACTCATTGGAAAGCAGCAAAATGTGTTCTTCACTATGTCCATGGTACTATGGAATATGGCCTAGAATACAAGAGGAACAACAAATTATTCTTGCAAGGATACACGGACTCCGACTATGCCGGATCATTTGATGATCGCAAGTCAACTTTTGGATACATTTTTCATCTGGGATCCGGTCCTGTCTCTTGGCACTGCAAGAAGCAACAGGTGGTTGCTATTTCACCAATAGGGGTAGAGTATCATGCCGCATGTGAAGCTGTGTGCGAAGTGATATGGTTGCGTCACATTCTAAAAAGTATGGGCCATCCATAAAAATCTCCAATACACTTGTTTTGCGACAATCAGGGTGTTCTGAACCTCGTCAAGAATCCAGTCCATCATGAAAGAACAAAGAACATTGACACACAATGTCATTTCATTCGAGATGAAGTTCCAAAGCACCGAATTCAGCTTTAGCACATTCCCACCGATGCTCAAGTTGCAGACATTTTCACTAAGGCACTTGCACGTGTAAAATTTGAATTGTTTCGCAGCTCTCTTTGTATTGCAAAATGATGTAATCAGGGGGGATGTTAGTAGTCTAGTACAACTATTAGTTATTACATTACCCAAATAATGTAATAAAGGGGGATGTTAGCGTACTATAATATACTTTGTCTGTATTTCATTATTAGGCATACTGTTACAACTCCTGTAACAGTTCTGTTTACGTCGGTGACTATTCTCGGCATTGTAACCTCTATTTAAACACTGCTGAATAATAAACATCAGTTCGCTGTTCTAACAGAATTCATCTCTATCATTGTCTTAAAAACTAGCATCACTATCAATTGAGTACTTGCATTTTTTGCATAGTAGCTTCTCTTTTGTATCTACAAGAACTTATTTCTTTGTCTGCTTTGTCCATCCTTGCTTTTCTTCTGGTACCTATGTACTTCTTATTCCCTATATCTATGATCCTATTTTTCTTCATCATTGTTTCTTTTTAGCTCTTTGCATTCATTTGCATAGTGTCCATACCATGCACAATTGAAACATTTGATAGATCTTAGATCTATGGGTCTTCTGGAACCTCTATCTCTTCTGCCATAATTTGCTTCTTCATCATTGGATGAATCACTACTCGATTCTATCTTCTTTCCCTTTTTCTTTTTATGTAATTTGAAAGTAGCTTCTTTTAGAGGAATAGGATCTTTTGTTATTATATCAAAAGTAGTAAGAATTCCAAGAAAAGAATTCCTTGTAAAATAATCACTATCAATTGATGTTTCTATAGCAAAAACCTTTTCACTATGCCTTTTTGGAAGAGTCCTCAAGATCTTATCACAAGCATAATTTTTATCAACCTTCATTCCAAGGCCTTTCATCTCATGTACAAGTTCATCAACCTTTTTGAGATAGTCACGAATGTTTTCATCATCCCTTATTCTTAGGTTCCCAATATCCTTTTAGATTTCTAATCTTATCCATTCTGACTCCTTTATCTCCTTCATATATTTCATGTAGAAGTTTCCACATTTATTTTATTGTTTTACATTCCATAACCTTCATATATTATGATCTATACAACCCTTTTATAATTACATTTATAGCTCTTGAATTTTCATGCATTAGAATCTTACCTTCCTTATTTGTAGTAGGATTAGCTATTGAATTATATCCAAGTTCCACTGCATCCCAAAATTCATTTCCCAATGCCATCAAGTAAAATCTCATCAGCATACACCAATATAAGAAGTCACTTCCATAAAATATTGGTATTGCATTATTTAAGGGTCCATCTCTTTGATCCTTTTGATCCATTGTGTTCTTAGACCACTTTTCCTTCAAGATGTCAAACTCTTTTTAAGGAACCTACTCTGATACCAATTGAAGAACACAAGCTTATACTAAGAGAGGGGTGAATAGTATAAGACCCCTTTTTAACTTTTCTTTCAATTCAATATTATGTAGTGTATAAATAGCAGTATCAATAGCAGTAATAAAAGCAATGCACAAAACACCATACACAATAGAGACACCACAATTTACGTGGTTCACCCAATGTGGGCTACTCCATAAAGAAAATATTTCTTCTAAATATTTCTCAAATAATCTATTTGGGAATCCTTCCCAATTACAATTTTTATGGATCTCTATCCAAAGGAGATGTTGATACCCTAATATCAAGTTCATGGATCTCTTCCATAGGAGAAGTCTTTTCCCTTCTACTTTGGCTAGTGATCTTCTAGAAGAATCTGTCTCTCTACTGCACTAACTCGTGGATCTCTCTCCACTTGAAGACTCCTCACTCAGATCTATCTTCAATTGTCCTGGCTGCTAGATATCTATCCACTAAGACTCTATCCTCTATACTCTATCACCTCCAAAGCTCTATCTCAATAGGTTCACTCAGAACCTTCTCAAATATGTTCAACAAGCTCACTTAAAACTTGTACAAATCTGCTCAACAAGCTCACTTAGAACTTGTTCAAATCTACTCAACAGGTCCACACAGAACTTGCTCAAATATGCTCAATAGGTCCACATAGAATCTATCCAAATCTGCTCAACAGGTCCACATAGAACCTATCCAAATATGTTCAATATTTCCACACATAACCTTCTTAAATATGCTCAAAAGGTCCACACAAAACTTGTCCAAATCTTCTCAATAGGTCCACATATAACCTGATCAAATTTGTTCAACAAGCCCTCTATAGGACTTGTCCAAATCTACTCAATAAGTCCTCTTTAGGACATTCTCAAATTTACATAGCAAGCTTACACAAAAGCTTACTCAAAATCAGTCCACAAGCCTTCTCAAAAACTTGTCTCAAATCTGCTCAATAAGTCCTCTCTAGGACTTTCTCAAATCTGCATAGCAAGCTTCAAAAAAATCTTACTCAAAATCAGTCCACAAGCCTTCTCAAAGACTTGTCTCAAATATGCTTAACAAGATCACACAAACATTGTACAATCTCATAGAATCATAAAGAGAATTTCTAGATACTCAATATGTTCTCTTCTAACTCAAGTTCAAGTTCTTTGCACAACCAATGGGCTTCAACAACAATGCTTATAAAACAAGGTTTAATCATAACTCTCAATCCATAAAACCTTGAAGCATTAAACCAACCACTTTCTAAAAGGAAAACACAATCAATCCTTTTCACTCCAAAGATATTTTTAGAAATCAACAACCATAATCAATCAATAGGAGAATGTGCCCATACCTTTTATGAATATGAAGAAGTCTCTTTGGAAATCTGCCATAATAACAATATTCTTTTGCCAATCTTCACAAGTGTTAGAAGATCACAAAATAATCAACATTACTCCACTTCACAATAATACTTACCAAGGATTTTAATTAGAAAACCTTCTTGAGAATTAATGCACAACTTCCTTATCATTCCTAAAACCACTTGTACCATAAAATAAAATAAATCAAAACATTGCATAACATTGCCACTCCAAAAACCACTTATACCATAAAATAAATCAAATATTTTATATCCTTCCATTCAACACTTGTGCACTAAAAAATAATCACAAAGCTTTCTTAGGTAATATCTCACATTAATAAAATATCAAACCTTATTAAAACATTAAATCTTGCTCAACCTTATATCTCCCAAAAAATTATAATAAAACCTTAGAAAAATATTAAATATTGCTCAACATTATATCTCCCACAAAAATCATAATCAAACTTTAGCAAGAAAATATTTTAATTAAAATATTTAACCCTGCAAAAATCAGATTCGAAGTGCATACCTCAAAGGAGCCCTCAAAGGGCTTTGGCATTTTTAACCTCTGCCCATCGTGCTTCCAAGCGAAAGCTAAGCCGTGTGAGCTAACACTTCCCACATGAGTGCCTTGGGTACTCTCTTCCTTAAGCCATGTACACTTTCCTCATAAGACACCAAAACTTTGACCGCCCATGACTTGACTGCCAACGTCACACTCCATTAAATTTGTTGCACAATATTTGGATGCAGAAATACTTTGGGTTTTCGAAAACCATGCGACACTCATTTTTTTTTATTAAATGGAAAACCTTTGGCTTATTTATATAAGCCATAATTCAATGCGAATACATCGGCCCTTTTAACATTGTCCTCATGATGTTGGTGGTGCCAATAAGAAAGGAGGGAAAAACCTTTTATTTAATTTTAAAATTTAAACTAAACCTTTAAAATTAAATTTCTCCATCACTAGGGCACCTTTTTCGATGAAACGAAAAATCCAACTTGGGTTTTAAGAAAAACCCATTTCAAATCTGCCATCCATTGGTTTTAAATAAAACCTTTCCTTACCTTTATTGGTTTTCATAAAAACCTTTTTCTAAGCTTCCCTTGAAGCTCATTTTGGAACCAAATGCCATGCATCCCTTCTAGAACCTTTGATAAAACCCTTGGCTTATCATGAAGCTCTTTATGGAACAAAATCATAGTGCTTACTTACATAGGTCCTTTTAACATCAATGACAAATTTTAGCTTAGGGACTCAAAATGTCCAACAATATCCTCCTTTTTCATTGATGGCAACCTATATTAATTTTACTGAAACCTGACCTTCTTTTCTACTCCCTCTGGCTCAATGATCTCTCAAGTGTCAAATATCATATCAAATCTCTTCCCAATACATAAATTTCTCATCCTTTGGCATCAATGGCAAATGGTCACCTTTGGGGCTCGGGGCTAAGAATGAGCCTCTTAGCTTAGCCCCCAACATCCACATGAGGTGGTTAATTCGGGGGTGGAAGTATTTCTACTCCTCGAAAGCACAGATCTGTGACTTTATCTTTCTCTCTTCTTTTGTGAGTCTTATGAATTAGCTCACTATTTATTTCCAAGTCATCATCCATGTTCATGTCATCACTTCTGTTCATGTTCTTGTTCTTATTCTCATCCATGTTCCTATTTTGATTCTCATCCTTGTTCCTGTTCTTATTTTTTTCTGAGTCTCTATTCTTTTTCGAGTCTCTATTCCTGTTCATCTTCTTGTTTCTGTTCATATTCCTATTTTTGTTTATATTCTTGTTCTTGTTCATGCATGTTTATGGAATATTTGCTCTACACCATCTTGCTATGTGTCCATAATTATTGCACTTATAACACTTAATGTTATTATTCCTTGGATGTGCAATTGTCTTAGGATTTCTCCTAATGAAGCCATATCTTCTTCTATCATGAACCCTACAACTCATTTCCTTGTGACCAAAACCATTGTAGGAGTAGAAATAACCTTCTAAAAGCTATTATTTTCCATATACCTATCTCTCATGAGTCCTGCACTATGAAGCCATGTGTCCAAACATGTGACATAAAAATCATCTTCCATTGAAGCCTCCTTGTCTTGATCTCATTGGTCTCCTGTCCTAATTGTTGTTCCATTTGTATCTTCTTTGTGCATTGTTCCTTTCTTTTTTGAACTCTTTGTTGTCCAAATCATCCTCTGATGTCCCACTTTCACTTAAACTATCTTCTTATGATGTATCTTCTTTTGAAGTTTCTTCTTCATCAAGACTTGAAGTAGATTCTTTTCTTGTTTCTTTTGAACCTTTCCAAATCCAAGACCTGTTGAACATGATGTTCACTATTGTACATAGATGAACTTATCCAAGTTATTAGATCTATTTGTGAAACTCTTCATCTTGATCTTGGAGTCCTTTAAGTATTATTTTAGAGTAGCCACTTCTTGTGCTAACTTCTCACATTCCAAAATATTTGCTTCTAAATTATCCTTGAACTTGATTTCCTTAGGATTTGACTTTTCTAAATCCTCTATGAGCAATAATATTTCTTCATCACATTGTTGAAACTGACTTTCAAGCTTGGAGTGTTACTTTCTAACTTTATTTACTATGTCAAGGGCATAGTTAAGTTCTTCCTTGATATCATAACCATTCTCTACTAAATAATATTCTATTTTTTTGTCTTTGTCCTTATCATTACTTCCTTTTGGATCATATTCTATAGGATCACTTTATTTATCTTCCAAAGCCATTAGAATATTCTCATCTGGTATTTCAAGTGCATCTTCAAAACCATCATCACTAAAACTATAACCATCCCTAGTGCAATCATATTCAATATGTCCAAAATTACCACATCTAAAATACTTGAGAATAACTGGAGTCCTTTTCTTAACTGGATCTTTCTCTTTAACCATAAATAGGACTTCATCTCTATCATTGTCTTAAAAACTAGCATCACTATCAATTGAGTACTTGCAGTTTTTGCATAGTAGCTTCTCTTTTGTATCTAGAAGAACTTCTTTCTTTGTATGCTTTGTCCATCCTTGCTTTTCTTTTGGTACCTATGTCTTTCTTATTCCCTATATCTATGATCCTATTTTTCTTCATCGTTGTTTCCTTTTAGCTCTTTGCATTATGTTGCATAGTGTCCATACCATGCACAATTGAAACATTTGATAGATCTTAGATCTATGGGTCTTCTGGAACTTCTATCTCTTCTGCCATAATTTGCTTCTTCATCATTGGATGAATCACTACTTGATTCTATCTTCTTTCCCTTTTTCTTTTTGTGTACTTTGAAAGTAGCTTCTTTTAGAGGAATAAGATCTTTTGTTATTATATCAAAAGTAGTAAGAATTCCAAGAAAAGAATTCCTTGTAAAATAATCACTATCAATTGATGTTTCTATAGCAAAAACCTTTTCACTATACCTTTTTGGAAGAGTCCTCAAGATCTTATCACAAGCATAATTTTTATCAACCTTCATTCCAAGGCCTTTCATCTCATGTACAAGTTCATCAATCTTTTTTAGATAGTCACGAATGTTTTCATCATCCCTTATTCTTAGGTTCTCAATATCCTTTTAGATTTCTAATCTTAGCCATTCTGACTCCTTTATCTCCTTTATATATTTCATGTAGAAGTTTCCACATTTCTTTTGTTGTTTTACATTCCATAACCTTCATATATTATGATCTATACAACCCTTTTATAATTACATTTATAGCTCTTGAATTTTCATGCATTAGAAGCTTACCTTCCTTATTTGTAGGAGGATTAGCTATTGAATTATATCCAAGTTCCACTGCATCCCAAACTTCATTGCCCAATGCCATCAAGTAAAATCTCATCAACATACACCAATATAAGAAGTCACTTCCATAAAATATTGTTATTGCATTATTTAAGGGTCCATCTCTTTGATCCTTTTGATCCATTGTGTTCTTAGACCACTTTTCCTTCAAGCTATCAAACTCTTTTTAAGGAATCTACTCTGATACCAATTGAAGAACACAGTATAAGACCCCTTTTTAATTTTTATTTCAATTCAATATTATGTAGTTTATAAATAGCAGTATCAATAGCAGTAATAAAAGCAATGCACAAAACACCATACACAATAGAGACACCACAGTTTACGTGGTTCACCCAATGTGGGCCACTCCACGGAGAAAATATTTCTTCTAAATATTTCTCAAATAATCTCTTTGGGAATCCTTCCCAATTACAATTTTTATGGATCTCTATCCAAAGGAGATGTTGATCCCCTAATATCAAGTTTAAGGATCTCTTCCATAGGAGAAATATTTTCCATTCTACTCTGGATAGTGATCTTCTAGAAGAATCTGTCTCTCTGCTGCACTGACTCGTGGATCTCTCTCCACTTGAAGACTCCTCACTCAGATCTATCTTCAATTATCCTGGTTGGTAGATATCTATCCACTGAGACTCTATCCTCTATACTCTGTCACCTACAAATCTCTATCTCAATAGGTTCACTCATAACCTTCTCAAATATGTTCAAAAAGATCACTTAAAACTTGTACAAATCTTCTCAACAAGCTCACTTAGAACTTATTCAAATCTTCTCAACAGGTCCACACAAAACTTGCTCAAATATGCTCAATAGGTCCACATAGAATCTATCCAAATTTGCTCAATAGGTCCAAATAGAACCTATCCAAATATGTTCAATAGTTCCACACATAACCTTCTCAAATATGCTCAATAGGTCCACACAAAACTTGTCCAAATCTTCTCAATAGGTCCACATATAACCTGATCAAATCTATTCAATAAGCCCTCTATAGGACTTGTCCAAATCTACTCAATAAGTCCTCTTTAGGACATTCTCAAATTTACATAGCAATCTTACACAAAATCTTACTCAAAATTAGTCCACAAGCCTTCTCAAAAACTTGTCTCAAATCTGCTCAATAATTCCTCTCTAGGACTTGCTCAAATATGCATAGCAAGCTTCTACAAAATCTTACTCAAAATCAGTCCACAAGCCTTCTCAAAGACTTGTCTCAAATATGCTTAACAAGATCACACAAAACTTGTACAATTTCATAGAATCATAAAGAGAATTTCTAGATACTCAATATGTTCTATAATTAATGTTCAATCAATATCTCAACTCAATCTCATAGAAGCATAAAGAGAATTGTTAGAGACTCATTATGTTCTATACTAAAATCCCAATCTCAACTCAAATCAATCTCATAAAAGCATAAAGAGAATTTTTAGAGACTCAATATGTTCTATACTCAAATATCAATCTCAACTCAAATCAATCTCATAGAAGTATAAAGAGAATTGTTAGAGACTCAATATGTTCTATTCTCAAATCTCAATCTCAACTCAAATCTAGAATATAGAATAATATTTTTTATGGAACTTGAACAACCACATGAATCCACTTGACTAGGCTCAATCAACTCAACTCAAACAATCACCTCAATGAACAATCCTTTCTCACAAACCCTAGTCCAAGCATGTATCAACCAACTCAAAATGTTTCCAAAAATGCTCAACAAAAAATCTCACATAAAAATGATACTCATGTTCTCTTCTAACTCAAGTTCAAGTTCTTTGCATAACCAATGGGCTTCAACAACAATGCTTATAAAACAAGGTTTAATCACAACTCTCAATCCAAAAAACCTTGAAGCATTAAACCAATCACTTTTGAAAAGGAAACCACAATCAATCCTTTTCACTCCAAAGACATTGTCAGAAATCAACCACCATAATCAATCAATAGGAGAGTGTGCCCATACCTTTTATGAATATGAAGAATCCTCTTTGGAAATCTACCACAATCACAATATTATTTTACCAATCTTCACAAGGGTTAGAAGATCACAAAATAATCAACATTACTCCACTTCACAATAATATTTACCAAGGATTTTAATTAGAAAACCTTCTTAAGAATTAATGCACAACTTCCTTATCACTCCTAAAACCACTTGTACCATAAAATAAAATAAATCAAAACATTGCATAACCTTATCACTCCAAAAACCACTTATACCATAAAATAAATCAAATATTTTATATCCTTCCTTTCAACACTTTTGCACTAAAAAATAATCAGAAAGATTTCTTAGGCAATATCTAAAATTAATAAAATATCAAACCTTATTAAAATATTAAAGCTTGCTCAACCTTATATCTCCCACAAAAATTATAATCAAACCTTAGAAAAATATTAAAGCTTGCTCAACCTTATATCTCTCACAAAAATCATAATAAAACCTTAGCAAACAAATATTTTAATTAAAATATTTACCCTTGCATAAATCGGAGTTGGAGTGCATACCTCAAAGGAGCCCTCGAAGGGCCTTGCCATTTTGAACCTCTGCCCACCGTGTTGCCAAGCGGCAGTTAAAATGCGTGAGCTAACACTGCCCATGTGAGTGCCTTGGGCACTCTCTTTTTTAAGCCGCGTGTGCTTTCCTCATAAGGCACCAAAAATTTGATCATCCATGACTTGACTGCCCATGTCACACTCCATGAAATTTGCTGCGCAATATTCGAATGCAGAAATACTTTGGGTTTTCGAAAATCATGCAACACTCCTTTTTTTTTATTAAATGGAAAACCTTTGGATTATTTATATAAGCCATCCTTCAATGCGAATACATTGCCCCTTTTAACATTGCCCTCATGAAGTCGGAAACGCCAATAAGAAAGGAGGGGAAAACCTTTTATTTAATTTTAAAATTAAAATTTAAACTAAAACTTTAAAATTAAATTTCTCCATCACCGGGGCACCTTTTTAGATGAAACAAAAATCCAACTTGGGTTTTAAGAAAAATCCATTTCCAATCTGCCATCCATTATTTTGAAATAAAACCTTTCCTTGCTTCTCTTGGTTTTCATAAAAACCTTCTGCTAAGCTTCCCTTGAATCTCCTTTTGGAACCAAATGCCATGCATCCCTTATAGAACCTTTGATCAAAACCTTGGCTTCTCATGAAGCTCTTTGTGGAGCAAAATCATAGTTCTTACTTACATAGGTCCTTTTAACATCAATGATAACTTTTAGCTTATGGACTAAAAATATCCAACAGAAGGTGAACCTTTCAATGTGGTATCAGAATCGGGCAATAGAATATACGGGCTTGGCAAGGTTTTTTTCTCTTATGATCATCAAAATTATCCTTCGTATTTGGTATTTGTACAGAAAATCACCTACTATAGATAGTTAATGCAGTATAATAGTCATGTAGGGTGTGGAAATCAGGAGCACATACGACAAACGCAAAGGGGGTAGAATTCATCAAGAAGAGCATGAGTGCTACCTGGTAGCCATAAAAACACTCCTTGGCAACTAAGTTTTTATTCATACAATCGAACAGGTGAAATATCTTAAGAAATCCATGTGCACAGTCACCTACATTTGTAATTCGTGCTAGCCAATCACAAGCGAGGATATCAAAATAATTAAGCCGTTGACTAAGGTATGAAAGTATTTTTTATTTTTTGCACGGGGACCTTTATCCCACACATAGTGTGTGATGGAAAAATAGTGGTTTTTAACCCAAAATGCATTCTAAGTTATATGTGACTATGGTCACATAGGCTCTCCCTCACATGTTAGTCCCTATTGACGTGTCCCTTGAGAAGTTATTGTGTTCCATTCACGTCTCATGTGTCTACATTCGTGTCTGGAGGTCCTTCTCCCCGCTAGTTGGTCATCGTGCCCGATGCAGTCCTTAGTGTCTTAGGTGTTTCATCAATCCTGTTAGTTGTTTGTATTTGAATTATCACGTGTCGTGTTGCTTGTTGTGCTTAGTCACCTCATTCACGTGTCGTGTTGCTTGTTGTTCCTCTCATGTCATCTTAAGTTGTACCCATGTCCCTCTTGTTATCATATTGAGAGGTCCTTGTGTCATCTATAGTGGTCCCCATGTCCCTCTCAAGTCATCTTGAATGGCTCCCGTGTCAAAATAAAATTCTTCAATCAAAAATTACTGAAAAGTTGTTAAGTCGAAAAGTTGCTGAAAAAGTTATTGTCACCTTGAAATGTTGTCGTCAAGTCAAACAAATTGCTAAAAAAGTTGTTGTAACCTTGAAAATTTACTATCAAGTTGAAAAGTTGCTAAGAGACGAGACAAAATTTCAAATTTACGTCATAGTTAGAGTGATAGTTGAAGCAGAGTACCCATTTTTTTTTTGCCAAAAAGTTTAACAATAATTTATAGAAATCGAAGCTCCAAGGTTTCTAAGGAGGATATTATGGAAATTTCATGAGAAAAAAGTGGATCAAAGGATCTGAAGGTCATCTATCAAGCTCGAATACCCCCAACAAAGATTTAAGAAGACCTCATCGAAGCCAAGGTACAAAAAACTCTCCCTCTCCTTGTGGAATTGGTAGTTATAATCTGAGTCATCCATTGATCAGCCCAATGGCATCCAATACCTCTCCAACTTCCTCACAAGAGAACCTTACTCAAGTAAAAAATAATCACCTCGTGGTAAATGATGATTTGTTAAGAGAACTAATAGAAGGACTTAAGATGATGATGGCCAGCTTCAAACAAACAGTTGACAATCAACCCCAACCAAATCCTCCAAATATTAATCACTGGAGTACAAACGTTCACTATGACGACTATACACACCACAGAGGTTAAAATAGTCAATACCTAAATCACACCGGTCACAAAAATAATGAGGATTGGGGTAATGAAGATATTTTGGAGAAAAAAAGGGTTCTAATAGACCTTACCAAAATAACAACCAATGATAGAGGGATAACGAGGAACAAGATAGAAACAATGTTCACTACCAACCAAAAGGTCCTACTAGAGTCAATTATCCATGCGTTGACATGCCTACATTTGAAGGTCAGGATCCACGTGGGTGGATAGCTAAAATGGAAGGCATATTAAAGTTCTATAGATTCAAGGATGAGGACAAAGTCCCTTTTACAACAACCAAATTAGGCACTGAAGCTTATCAATGGTTTGCATGGTATAAATGGGAGAACACCCATCGGGCCTTCTTTTGGTCTATATTCAAGGATGCATTTCTTCATAGATTTGACAAAGGTCCCATAGGTTCATACACAATAATGTTGTTGTCACTTAAGTAGAGAGGATCAATAGTGGACTATATCTTGGAATTCACCAGTATGCTTCACTATGCACAAGACCTACAACTGGATGTGGTGGTAGCGTCTTTTTGAAATGGATTGAAAGTGAATATTAAAGTCAAAGTGGACGTAAAAAATCCATCCAAGCTGGATGAGTGTATAGGGATTGTCAATTTGATAGAGATGAAGTTGTAATTAGGCTCATCCACACGACACAATTCGTATGGTCGACCTCAATTCTACAACTCTTTTCACCAAAATGAACAACCATAATGGTACTTCTACTACAAATTTTACAATCAACACCCAAAATATCAAGCATGTGAACCATATCAAAACTTTCAAATTGAATATACTGACAAGGAATATGAAGAGACAAAGGAATACAACGCACCTGAGGATCCCATAGTTGATGACCAAAGTGAACATGAGGAGGTTGTAGCTGAGGAAGATACCATGACTATTTTAGTACATGCTCTTATGGGGTTATCCTCTCACCATACAATCAAAGTGGTAGGTTTCATTTAGAAACAGAGGATGACCGTATTAATTGATTCAGGAAGCACTCACAACTTCATGATGCAAAACTTGCAAGGACATTGGGCTTGCACATCTTCTATTATAGTCAAGATCAGTTTCAAGTCAGAACTGCAAGCAGGGAAATTTCTCAATGTCTAGGTAAGACATCTTTAGTTTCATTACAAATGGGTATGTATACTTGGTAAGGTCCTCTTTTTGTTATGAAATTAGAAAATTTAGAAGTTATTTTAGGCGTTGCATGGATGGAACAATTGGAAATCACCGTGGTTTTTAACCACAAATATCGCTTTGTGGAATAGCAAGCCAATGGGAGGACCATTTGTATTGAAGGACTACCCACACCTCCATAAAAAGTGGTAAGTTCACATAGCATGGAAAATATATTAAGAAAATATGGTGGGGGATTCATATATCGAATCGATTGCATAGAGAAATTAGACAAAGATATACCTAAAATCAAAGAAAACGATCTCTGAAACATTGTGGCTAACTATGAGGAGGTTTTTCAAGAACCAAAAGGACTACCACCCAAAATATCTCATGACCATGCCATACATCTAGTTACTGGAAGTCTTCCACCCAATGGTTGTCCTTATCGATACCCCCAACCCCAGAAAATAGAAATTGAGAAGATTGTCCAAGAGCTCTTAGACCATGGTGTTATCCATGATAGTACTAGTCCTTACTCCTCACAGTAGTCTTAGCTCGTCAAAAAGATAATTTTGGTGTATGTGTCCTAATTTTTTCCCTCTAAAAAAAATCACGATCAAGGATAAATTTCCTATCCCTATCATTGATTATTTATTAGATGAGCTACATGGTGCCAAATTCCTTACCAAATTAGACTTACGTTCAGGTTTTCACCAAATATGATTTAGGAAAGAGGATATTCCCAAAACAAACTTTCAAACTCATGAAGGCCATTATGAATTCTTTTTCATGCCCTTTGGTCTCACTAATGCTCCATCTACCTTCCAAATCCTCATGAACCAAGTGTTTCATCCATTCCTTCATAAATTTGTCCTCGTATTCTTCGATAACATACTCATCTATAGTAAATCATGGAAAGATCATTTATCACACGTGGGCAGACTTCTCCATATACTACACAAGGAAAAGTTATTTGTCAAATGATCTAAATGCTCTTTTGGTGTTCAAGAAGTTTAGTACCTCGATCATATATTATCTTAGGAGGGTGTTAAAGTGGATCCCAATAGGATTAAGGTAATACGGGATTGGCATTTACCTAAAACCATCAAGAAACTTCATGGTTTTTTGGGTCTTACTGGATGTTATAGCAAATTTATGTGTAACTATGGTAAAATTATGGGTCCTCTCACTGCACTCACCAAGAAGGATGCTTTTCAGTGGTCAGAAAAAACTATCTAGACCTTCACAGCTCTCAAGGAAGCAATGTGTATGACTCTAGTTTTGACCACTCTAGATTTTAAAAAACCATTTGTCATTGAATACGATGCCTCAGGAACAGGTATTGGAGTAGTAATAATGTAGGAGGGTTACCCATTGGAATTTGACAGTAAACAACTTTGAGGGAATAATTTGGGTCGATCCACATATGAAAAATAAATGTTGGCCATTCTACACGTACTAGAGAAATTGAAGCATTACTTAATAAATGGTCATTTATTATAAAAACAGATCACAATAGTCTCAAGAATTTTCTAGAAAAAAGGTTTTCTTATCCTGAACAAAATAAGTGGTTGACCAAATTGTTGAGATATGATTTTGTGATTGAATATAATAAAGGAAGATAAAATGTGGCAGTTGATGTATTATCCAAAAAATATGAAGATGAAGTAGTCATTAATGACATTTCAGGATCCTACTCTCAATGGGTGTCTCAGTTATAGGAAGAATGGTTGTCCAACAGTGAAACAACTCAAATAATTCAAAAATTATCTATGGGTTCATATAAATACCCTCTTTTCTCATATGATGACAAAATATTGCACAAGAAGAACCGCATTTACATTCCTCATAATTCAACACTCAAATCACAGATTCTAGAGTAGTCACATTCTTCTCCATCTGTAGGTCATCCAGGGTTTCTAAAAGCATACATGCGAGTTAAAAAATCCTTTTGTTGGAAAGGGTTAAAAATAGAGGTTAAGCAATGGGTGGTGGAATGTGAGGTGTGCCAATGTAATAAGGGAGAAATAGTTAGGTCACCAGGTTTGCTTCAACTATTACCTATTCTAGATCGTTAGTGGGAACATATTTCCATGGACTTTATTAAAGGACTTCCTAAGTCAGAAGGTAAAATGGTAATTTTTGTGGTATTTGATCGCCTTTCCAAATATGCTCATTTTCAGGCCTTATAACATCTATTTTCAGCAAATAAAGTGGCCAAGGTATTTATGAATTCAATTTTTAAATTTCACGAAATGCCAAAAAATATTGTAAGTGATAGAGATCCCATATTTACTAGTAAATTTTGGAAATAATTGTTTCAACTTAGCGGTACCAAATTAAACATGTCTTCCGCATACCATCCACAAACAGATGGTCAAACAAAGGTCGTTAAAAAATGTTTGGGTACTTATTTGAGATATTTTGTACAAGATAAACAATATTAATGGAGTCCATGGTTGTCATTGGTAGAATGGTGGTACAATACTTCTTACCATTATTCCACTAAGATGTCTCCTTTTGAAGCATTATATGGAACGAAGCCACCAACAATAGTAGATTATGTACCAGGATCTTCCAAAGTGGCCCAAGTAGATGATTGGTTGCAAAAGCGAAAAACAATGCTCACTATTTTGAAAGACAATTTTGTCCAAGCACAAAATCATATGAAGCAGCAACAAGACAAGCAACATTTAGAAAGGGCATTCAATATTGGTGATATGGTATTCTTACGTCTTCATCCCTACAAGTAGGTATCATTGAAGTTCAAATCTAGTTAGAATTTGGTGCCATGATTCTATGGTCCTTATAGAATTGTGCATTGCATTAGGGAAGTAGCATATCAAATGGAGTTACCCCATTATTCTCGCATACACCTAATGTTTCATGTCTCTTGTCTCAAAAATGTGACTAGCCAGAAAGTACAATCTTAATCAGAATTACCAGTACTAGATGAAGAAGGGTGTATCTATCTATAACCAGAAGCAATGGTACAAAATAGAACACGTAGACTAAGATCTCATCACATCCATGAGTTTCTTATCAAGTGGTAGGATTTACCTGAAGAAGATGCAACCTGGGAATCTAAAAGTATCTTCCAGTCATTTCTAGCTTTGAGGACAAAGATTTCCAAGGAGGGGAGTCATGCTACAACCCAGTTATAAGATGTCGATTGTATCTAATTATTTTTTATAAATCACTATATAGGTTAGTTATCCAAGGGAAATAGGGAAATCATCTTAAGTTTACTTTTCATCTACATTTTTGCACTTTAGCCTTGACGATGGGGTTGTGCCCACCCAGAGAGGTGATTGATTCATTTCATTATTGTTCTTAAATTTCTCCTGCATTCTTATATTAAAAATTTTATGCTTAATATTGATATCTGTGATTACCATCATCATTCTACTAAGAAATCAAGGAGGGAAGGTGAACCCTTCCAAAGTATTATAATATTATTCACTTGGGCTTCTTCTTTTGCACTTTGGGCCATATATGATTTCTTAGAACCAGGTCTTTATCAATTGAAACTGGAGAACCTGAAATTTATGTTGCCCACCAAAATTGCCACTGACTAGTGCTGAAAGCTTGACATCAATAACCACTTACTCTTGAAATCAATGACAACTTATCCACTCAAAATGTCCAACAATTTGTATACTTCTTAGTATGTTGCAACTTGTTTTTCTTCCATATTGTCTTCAATGTCAAGGTCAATTTTTCTATGACCTCTATCTTCTTATCTACACTTAGAAGTTGAAATTCTTCTATATCTTATGTAGGAAGCGTCTTACACTTTTGTTGCAACTCGTTCAATATCTTTTCAAGGTGACTTGAATGTCCCTAATTCTTCAATTATATCTAAAATCAATGTCAAGTGATATCTATATCCCTAAATCCTTTATCAAATTTAGAGGTTAGCTATATCCCTGAATGATCAACTATATTAAAGTTGATACACCTTCTAATATTCAATGTCAAGGATTGGCTATATCCTTTAATGATCAATTATGTTAAAATTGATTGTCCTTCCAATATAGCTAAGTATTGGTATTCACTAGTTGTTCTCAAACCATGGAAAGACTCTAGCCTCTCGACTCACACTGAGTTTAAAATATATCCGAGTCTCACTACCTTCAAAGTGGACATACTCTTAATAAATTTTATCAAACTAGACAAAATCAATATTAATAATGGTGGCTAATAAACTCTATAAACCTAGGCAGGTTGTAGTTCAAATACCATTAATGGATTTCTAAGCCTTAATACTATCAAAAATATCATAGGATCATTTATAATGTAGCCACAATATAATAAGATCAAAATAATGATATGAGTAAAATAACATGAAATAAACTTATAGTAACAATTTGAAAGAATGTAATCCAGATAATTTTATTATATGAACATGTACATTCGATTATGGAGCTTTATTTCCATAATATAGGTTTTCAATGTGATCTTTGAATTCTTACCTTGGAACTTGTCTAAGAAGCTCTTGATGTTCACTTAAAATACACATACACACACATAGATATATATCAAAAAATATAATATACTCTAATAGATAATGTATACACCTTTTCTTAGAGTACTCTATTTTTTTTCCTAACTTTAAAAAATCCCACCACAAAAATTGAGATGATACTATCATAGAATTGACTAAACAAAAATAGATGGTAAAAAATTAATGGTGAGAATAATAGTCATGATAGGATATTTTAGTAATAGTCAGGTATTAGTCAATAACAATCAAGATAGATTTTGATAGTGTAATTATTAGTTACAAAGCTAGTAACAATCTAGATAGGGTCTATCAGTAGCAGTCAAGTATCAGTTAGAATAGTCTAGATAGAGTTGATCATGTAGTTTTCAATTAAAAAGTTATTAACAGTAAGACAAATTCACACATAATAGTTGTTAGTAATAGACATTGTAGTATCTACTTAAGGGGTGTTAGAAAAAATTCAATTTTTTGAGTGAACCAAGACTCTAGGAGAAAAACAAACTCTTGAAAACAACACCACCCTAGAAAAAATCTTGTTGTGTGATATAGCTCATTGTGATTGTCTTATTGAGATGATAATTTTAGTATATATTCTCCATGCACTTTTCCTAAGGTGCCAAAAAATTCTATTGTGAGACCTAGTCCATTGTATTCATATTTTTTAGTTGATCATTTTGATATATAGCACCCAAACAATTTTTTTAGTCCTTTTCTAACTCTTGGAACAACACTTCTATTTTTAGTAAGTTAGTGGGAGTGGTCCAAATCATACATAAATGGTTGGAGGTGCTATTGGAGTAGATAAAGATTTAGAACAAAGCCACAAAGATTTATACAAGAAGTTGCAAATATGAAAGATCAAATGTATGTTATGAGAAGTAGCCAGATTAAATCTAAATCTAAAATTGAAAAACATCCTAGAGGTTGAAGAGAAATTAAAGGAATCCCCAAATTTGTTCAAGCATATTAACACTAAAATATTGAGTGGTAGTTCAAACAATAAGGAGAAAGGATTCAATAAAAATAAAAATGTATATCATTCTATTTTTGACAAAGATACCTCATTTAAAATGCCTAACTTAGGCTTTCCTTATTTTAATGGAGAGGACATGGTTGGTTGTGTCAAGTAGATCGGTTTCTTAAACTTTATGATATACCCTAATATTTGTGGGTCACCATGGAATCTTTTAAATTTGAATTTGAGGCCCTACAATGGTATCAATGGTTACAAAACATGACTCTAGACCTTTGTTGGAAAGAATTTGAGTCCTTGTTACTCACTCATTTTTGCCTTAGTGAGTATGACAGTTTTATAAGAGCATTGGAAAATTTGAAATAAACCTCTACTATCCATGAATATCAGACTCAATTTGATAAATTGACTAATAGAACAAAGGGGTTGAATGAAGGATTTTTTCAAATTTGCTTTATCAGTGTTTTGAAATATGATATCAAGGATGAGGTACAAATATTGAAACCATAGTATATGATGCAAGCTATAGGATTAGCAAGACTAGTATAAGAATATTGTTTGGCCCAAAGAGAATCATCCAAATTCCCATAGGCTAAACCCACATTTCCCTCTAATTTCACATTGAATACAAGTAATAAGTACATCCCAACCAAGTTATTATCTATACAAGAAATGTATGCCCATTAAGCACAAGTCTTATGTTATAATTGTGATGAGAAAAATTCACCATGTTATAAATGCATTCAAAAGAATTTATTTTTATTGGATGTAGATGAATCAATAGGGAATGAACTACCTATTGAGGAAGTGAAACCACAAGAGAAATAGCCTCAAGATGAGGGAAAATATAGGAATAACTACATCTAGATATCTCTATCAATGCACTTGCAAGAATCTAAACCTCTCAAGCAATAAAGGTAGTAGGATTCTTCAAAGGAAAATGCATTACAAGTCTCATTAATTGAGGTAGTACACATAATTGTATTGATCTTTGAGTATAAAAGGAAACAAATTACTACATCCAAACTCCTTTAAAGTTATGGTGGCAAAAAAGGTAACATTACCTTGTAAGGGTAAATATCATAATGTTAAGTTGGAGATATGGGACTATGAACTGAAAATTGATTTATTTGTTCTTCAACTAGGCGGATGTGATGTTGTTATAGGAGAATAGTGGCTAGGTACCTTAGGAATAATAACCTAAAATTTTGCTAAATTATTATGGTTTTTTAAGTCTTAATACTACCACAAATATCATAGGAATGAATATAATATAAACACAATACAATAAGGTCAGTAAAATTATAAGAGTAGAATAATATCAACAAATTAATATGTAGAACAAGGCTTATACTAACTAAAATATGTAGAACACAAAAATATTCAATAATAAGTAAAAATATGAATGTGATAGCCTTAATTATTCATGTACTATGCATGAAGAATAACTTACAACCTTTTATAGCTCAAAATATATGCAATATTTATCGCTTCACTTTCTCTTACAATGCTTGTGATTGTATTTGACTCATTTTCTATAGTTCACCCTTTTATTAATATATAGAGTACTATATCCATAATATAGCAATAGTAATGTGACTCTTTGGATACTTGACTATTGATTTCCATATATGAAGTCTCATGACTCTTGGCTTGTCTAGTTGATACTTGCATACTTTATGAACACTTGACTCTATAAAGTATTCACACCTATACATGACTCTTACACTTCCATAACTTGCACACTCTAACCTAAGACACTTGTGCATGTCTTTACAATATATATTTACACTCTTACATATAATACACTTGTGCACATAGACTCAACTTACACTTTCCCACTAACTCACATGACACTTGTGCATTTATTGCATATTATAACTTTATATGACACTTTTGTATTTCCTACACATTCACACTTACATAAAAGGTAAATGTAACTCACACTCTAAATTGTGACTTAATATTAATATATTATTTACAAATGTACCATGAAGGTACCATGGGGTACATTAGCATATACAAAATAATGTAATATACTCCAACACCCCCTTGTATTATGTTATTTGGTTATTGAATACTTTAGCATTCAATCATGGTATTTGTATTTATATTCATTCTTCAAGTGATATTTCAATGCATGCAATCATTTGATTTTCTTGTATTTGTTTCATCATATTGAACATTGGATTAACCCAATGCTTACGATGGTAGAAAGGTTTTTGAATCACATTTTTTGTATTCTATCTTTCAAAACATTCAACAATTTCATATTGAAATAAAGTATGCTATATATATTCTATATTTGATTGATTATGTAACCTCTGTTTTATTTTGATTATTGATAATACACTTATTTTACTCATTTAGATATTTTAATTCAAATGATCTTTCAGTTTCAACCAATTTAGTAATTGAAACAAGATTGGTTGAGAATCTAGGAATATACATAACATTGTCTAGTACAAAGTTTGAAAATGGTATACTAGGTGTTACACTACCACTTCCATGAACTAGATATCTCTTATCATTTGTAATATTTAAATATAAATTATCCTTGATTTCTAGACACTCAAACCATTGCAAATTACTAGTCATATGATGACTAGCTCTTGAATATATATACCAAATATCTTTTTTTGTTTGAATGGTTTGATTAGATTCACATGATATTATCTTGCATCTTTGACAAGAGTTTTGAAGAGTATGATGTTTCCCATTAAATAGATTTTGTTTTTGAACTTTTTCTTTTATGAAATATGGCTTTGTATTTTGATAATGCCTCCTATGTTGAAAAGTTCCTCTTGATAACTTATCCATTATTTTACCTTTTGAAGCAAACAACCTTATATCTCCTAGGTTTAAATAAATCAAAGCTTCTATTTTAAATTATATGAAGTAGTAAACCTTATGTCTCTTTTATGTTTAGATACTAATAATGGTTGTTGCAAATTTATGTTTTTCTAAATTTTGAAATTGAAATTTTTTTATCTCCCAAATAGATAAATTTACAACAATTCAAATACTTCTTAATTTTCATTTTTTTTTTCAAAAACATAATTCATAGTAGAAAAATTCAAATTTAAAAACTTCAAAATTCACTAAAGTTACTTAAACTCCAAACCTTTTATAAAACCTTACTACTCCTAATTAAATAAAAAACTTAACAAAGCTTTAATACTCTAAATTTCTTATCACTCAAAAACTAAGAATAATTTTAAATAATTCTAAAAATCCTTATTACTCCTTGTCAAACAAATTATCAAACCCTAATTTTATTAACCTTATCTCTCCAAATATAAGAACTTAAAAAACTTTAATCAAAACTTACTTATTCCTCCTATCTTTCAAAAGTGATTTATAAAATTGAAAACATTTACTCCAAGCAATACCTTATAACTCCAAATATGAATCTTAATCAAATATCAAAATTTAATGAAACCCTAATATTTTATGAAAACTTTTGAAATATGCATGTCTTCTTTGCACATATTCATTTTTGGTTGTTTGCAATACTCGTGTGAAGACTGCTACACTCTTTTCAAATGCTAAGGCCATTGGAAATAATACTCCATGTGTAGACTTGGATGGAAGTGTTTTCTTTCTCCTAGATGTTACAACTCACTCAAAACTTGCTAGATGTGCTCACCCTTCTTCTTACATATTATGATTCCTTCGTGTTAGAAAATGATCAATGTTGTTTATACTGCAGTTAAAATATCTTTATTGCTTCACTTTCTCTTATAATGACTATGATTTTATTTGACTCATCTTGCATATTTTATCTTTTTTATCTATGGAGTACTATATCCATAGTATAGAAATAGTAATCTAACTCTTTGGATACTTGACTATTGCTTTCCATATGCCAAGTCTCATGACTCTAGGATTCTCTACTTGACAATTGTATATTTGATGAATACTTGATTCTATAAAGCATGTACATCTATACATGACTCTTACACTTCCATAACTTGTACACTCTAACCTAAGACACTCATATACATCTCTACATTGCATATTTATATTATTACATATAAGACACTTGTGAACATAGACTCAACTTAAAATTGTACACTAACTCACACGACACATGTACATTTCCTACACATTCACACTTACATAAAAAGGAAATATAACTCACACTATAAACTATGACTCAATCCTAATCTATTATTTACAAATATACCATGAAGTTAAAATGGGGATACATTAGCATGCACCAAATAATGTACTAAACTCCAAAAACTTATGGATATAGTTCTCATAGAATAGAATTTTCTACACTCTTCATGGTTCACCAGAAGTATATCCATAGATTATTAGTTTAATTCATTTGGAGAAGTTTTTAAAATAATCCTCACATGAGGTTGTTGCTTAATTATTTGCAATACAAACCCTCAGATGATTTGCAACTCATTTTGACTAAGCATGATGTAGTTTTTGAGAAATCAATAGAATTACCTCCACATTGCCCCCATGATCATGCAATACCATTAATACTAGGTAGTTTCCCACCTAACATCAGACCCTATTGATACCCTTTATGCACATAAGTCAAAACTTGAGAAGTTGTTACAAGATTTGCCAAAAGCAGGGATAATTCAACCTAGTAGCAATCCTTATTCTTGTCTAGTGCTATTGTTTAGAAATAAATATGTGTCATGGTGGTGGTTATGTATAGATTTTTGTGAGCTTAATAATCTCACCATTAAGGACAAATTTTCAATCCCAATGATTGATGAATTGTTGGATGAGCTACATAGTGCAAAGTTTTTATCTAAATTGAATCTCTACTTAGGCTATCATCAGATAAGGCTCAAGGTGGTAGATATTCCCAAAATAACATTTCAAACTCATGAGGGCCATTATGATTTTTTGTTCATGCCCTTTAGCCTATTTAATGCACTATCCATATTTTTGAACTTTATGAATAAGGTCTTCTACCCAAGGATATATAATCAATATAATATGACATTCACACGTGGCCTCGCATGAAGCTTAACAATACATATTCTAACAATTAACATGAATAAGAATTTTTATTTTCAATTTAAACTAAATTAGCCTCTTATACCTTTTTGTTGATAGTTTTTATATTTTTATGTTCATCCTATCCCTAATAATTCCTTACAAACTTTAGTAGGTTGGGATGTTTAGCTATAAAGTATTAAAACTCTAAAATATTGTCCTCTATTTATCACCTCTTCTATTTTACCTTTTAAAAACCAATGACCATCTTGATCACAATTTTTTTTCCCAAATGATACATTTAGATTCTTATACAATTTTTTTTTTTCAATTTATTATATAAAATTATATTTGTGGAACTACATATTAAACCTAAAAAAATTGTACCCTTTCTTTATTTGGGATATCCAAATAATATGTGATCTCTTCCTCCTTTTCCATCACTTTGAATGGTTCATATTATTTAAGCTGACTTCCTCTTTTCTTTATTACTTAAGAATTTGTACAAAAATAGAGTAACAATAAATGCCATGTCTCTAGCTCCAAGTTGTCTATTTATGACGTTTTAATATGCTTTCTATTATATTCTATTTGATAAACCTTGTTGAATTATATTTTAGCATAATAAGCTAATTTTTACATCTATTTCTATACCTAAACTATCGTAGATCCCTAATAAACCCAATGTATTTTGTGTAGTGAAAACATCTCCTAAAGGAAGAGTTGTTACTATCACCTGAAACTTGTAGGTGTAAGAGTATTGCATTTTGTGTGGAGGTCCCATTTCCTTGATTTATTATAGCTATGCCTCTCCCATAGTAGGGAACCGACTATAATTTAACATGGAGAGTAATTTTTCTTAAAACTAATTATTTGTGTAAATTAAGAATTTATATATTATAAAGATTGTTTTTCTTCTTTGAATAAAAAATTAAGAGTTCCACAATCCTTCTAATCACCATCAACTTTAATCGAGGTTGGGTTCTTTGCTAACTAGGTTAACTAGGTTAATTTTGAATATTTAAGGGATTCCACTTGTAAATATGGATATGAAGATAGTTTTATTACTTTAGCTATATATTTAAGACATAGTCTTTCTAGTTCTTTATACTTGGGCTCCAAGATTTAAAAGTGGTTATGTGTTTTTAAGACAAATATAAAAATATTTGTATTTTTATAACCAAAAAAATTATAAAAAATTTACAATTTCTTTTAAAAAAAATAAAACTAAAATAATTTGATTTAAAAATAATATATTTAATAATTTTTAAAATTAATTTAAAATTATAATATGTTAAGTTGTGTGTTTTTAAGTATATTAATAGCATAATATAACACCTATATGCCGTACGTGAGTTGGAGAGGGTACGACAATCCTTCAAGGGAGGTTCTTGGTTCAAATATCCACCCTATCAAACAAACATTGGGTACCCAAAATCTAGTGATAATGTTAATGCGGTCAGGGTCAAACACAACTCCTAAATACAACTCCTCACATTGGGTACCCAAAATCTAATTGATAATGCTAATGCATTCAAGGTCAGACACAACTCCTAAACGTGACTCCGAGGTGATTACGGTGTAGAACCCCCTAATTTGAAACAAGAGATTTTTTGCTGAATTAAAAAAAATAGCATACTCTAGCTTACTACTAGAGTATCACGGGCAATGTTGAGCTATCTCTTAAGGCTCAACATGGATCAAATAAATTGGGTTGTCTAATGAATATATTTCTAAAAGAGTGGAAATAAATAATTTAAAAATATTATAATATGTTCAAAGATTCAAATACCTAAGGAAAACTTTAAAAACTACTTTTCATAATGAAATCAATGGGTCTTCAAAAAGATTTTTTTGTTCTTGTCGAGGGTTGAGATAGGGGGACCTAATGTCTCTGTTTTTGTTCATTATTGTTGCAAAGTATTTGGGTAGAGAATTTATCAGATGCCGATTTTTTTTGGGATTGAGGCTTGCGACAACGTGCAACCCTATATCGCATCAATAGTTCATGAATGACACTCTTGTTGCCTGTGTAGCTACGGTGGAGGTAGCGAGGGAAGTTAAAGCTATTCTTGACTGTTATGAAAGGGCAACTGGTCAGCAAATAAGTCTTGCCAAGAGTGGGTTGCTTTTTATTAATACTCCCGCTGTGGTCTAGAGAGAAATTGTGAAAGTTTTGAACTGTCGCATTGCTTCTTTCCCTTATTCATATCTTGGTTTACCTTTGTTTGTGGGGAGAAGAAAATCTGAGTTGTGGTCTTCATTGGTTGAGAGAATTCAATGAAAACTTGTTGCGTGGAAGGGAGCATTTTTGAGCCAAGCAGGTAAGGTGGTTTTGGTGCAGAGTACTTTACAAAACATCCCTATTTACTTTATGTCAATGTTTCATGTGCCTCTTAAAATAGCATCAAAAATTGATAGTGTATGTAAAGCTTTCTTATGGGCGGGACCGGATTTGAAAGGAAGATTCCATCTTGTTTCTTGGGAGGCGATTTGTAGAAAGAAATCCAATGGAGGGTTGAACAAAGTGCAGTTAGAATGAATAAAGCTTTTATTGCCAAAAATTGGGTGGAAGTTGGCATCTAACTCCTATGGATTGTGGGGATCCATATTAAAAGCCAAGTACAGATTTAGCTCCTTTCTTTCTGAAGATTTATTCTCAAGTGGTTTGACTTTTTGGAATAGTCTGGTTAAGACTAGGGATTTGCTTAAAAATAATTGCAAGTGTGTAATCAAGAATGGTAGGAAGGCCCTCTTCTGGAAAGATGCTTGGCTTCGGGATCGTCCATTGGTGGAAGCAGTGTGATTTCAGGGATTGGCTGGGGTTTGACTTATGTGGTTGATTTCCTTGAAGACAGAGGGGATAGAATTGCTTGGGCTATAGTGCCAATTTGTGTAAGCGATGGCGGTGATAGACATGTTTGGGAGAGCCTTGGGGAGGAATTGTGTGTTTTTGTTATTCGCCAAGCAAATGTTGAAGACCAGTTGATCTAGCGGTTGGAGAGTTCAGGAAGATATACAGTCAAATCGGCCTATAATTTATTAAATATGAAGGAGGGGTCACATTTCGCATTCAAGTTTCTCTGGCTTTAGCATCTTTCCCTTAGGGTAAATATATTTTTTTGGTTGGATGCTCAAAACCAAATTTTAACTGTAGAGAATCTTCTCAAAAGGGGATGGCATATGGTCAATTGGTGTTATCTTTGCGAATTTGATTGGGAGTCAACCTATCATATGTTGCTCAATTGTTGTATTTTTAAGGAGATAATTCTTTCTATTCTTAGACATTTGGGTGTGGAGTGGGTCTTCTCAGAAACAGTTTATGATTGTATCCTTTAGTGATCTCCGCCCTTTCATTCTCCTTGCCTCAGGTATTTTTGGTGGTACTTGCTCCCCCACGCGATGTGGGAAGTTTGGAAAGCAAGAAATGCAAAGATATTTAGGGAGAAGATGGTGGCTACGATCTTATTGAGTAATCAAATTATTGGTAAAATGGTGGAGAATGTGGAAAGCGCCGCGGTGTCTATGGACTTGCCGGAGGTATCAAAGTAGTGTGAAATTAGGTTGGAACAATTTTTGGGCTTTGGAAATACAAATCGATCACCGTCGATGCCTAACATAAGAAATTCTATTAAATGGTGTGCCCCCTTGTCGGGTGGATGAAATTAATTTTTTATGGAGCAACAAAGGGAAGAACGGGGAAGGCAGGCTCAGGTGGTGTTATCCGGGACCATTATGGGAATTTTTTGCTGGCATATGTTGATTCTTTGGGTGCGAATTATTTGCAGGTGGCGGAGGCGAAGGTAGCTTACCTCGAGATTGCCTTGCTTAACGAATTCAATTTTAAGAAAGTTGTTATTGAGGGCGATTCTCGTAATATTATTAATATGCTTATTGGAGCATGCCATGTTAGTTGGAAGGTCGGCAATCTAATTGATGAAGGAGTAGAGTTGTTTCGGTAGTTGGAAGATGTTCAAATTTATCACACGCTCACGAAGGGAAATGTTGCTGCTGACGTGATGGCGAATATTGGAGTGAATCTTCATGGATATAGGGTATGGCAAGGGGAATTTCCACAAGACCTCATCAACTGTGCTCATTTTGATGTTGGTTAATTGGTCTCGGGTGGTGGTAGTTCGCTTGGTTAGAAGATTTGGTACAATTTTTAAAGAGGAGCAGGAATTATTTCGAATATGAAAATTGAGAATTATTTCAAAAATGAGGAGCGAAAATCAATAATATGTTTCTGCCTTGGTTCGTCTGCCTACCTTGGGAAGTGGTTATCTGCTGGGGACCGTTGGAATGCGGCTCAAATGTCCGATGGGATTATATCGGAGTTAGATACTGTGTTGTAGAACTACCTCGACTCTCTCACAGGTCTTCTCGGATCTCCCGGCCCTTTGAATGCTGTGGTTTGTGGTGCCAGTTTATGTAGTTACTGTTTTATTTTGATTAGTGTTGTAGTACAGTTTATACACTGTTTTGGTTTGTTATCTTTTTTTTGGTTGTAAAAGGTTTTAGGACCCTTTCAAAACCTCTTCCCTTAATTTGCCTAACCCAAAAAAACTTCCAAAAAATAGTTTATCCTACCACACACTATTTGGGTGAAGGAAGGGATCCCATATTGTTAAATTACAAACTAGAAGCGGAAAATGATTCAAATTGTTAAATTAAAAATTGGAAGAAGAAAAGGATCCTAAACTACTCAATTAAAAATTAAACAAGAATGCCATGCCACAGTTCGCATTGTGGAAGTCACACGGACCATCAATGTGTGCAACGAATTAATTTGTCGGTGGTACAGAACGCGTCCATGTTTGCCGCGTTTTCCGAGATACTACGAATTATTGACAGATAATGATCACATTTGCCATAGAAGAAGCCGTTGCAGTTAGTGATTTTGAAATTGACTTTCACCATTGCCATTCTTAAATGACTCCAAGAAACACTTTCATATAGAAATATTGTCAATCTCGGAAGAAATAACCTTCGCATTTGCGAGAAATGATCGGCTTTAAAGCGAGGTGTGAACGCTACGTCATACGTGTCGGCACGATGTAAAAAGAATCATAGGCCTAAGTTTTATTGCAAATTTGCAATCCACTAGTCGTGATTTGCAGACAAGCAAAAGCGAATGGCAGTAGAGTTGGAAATGGCAGCACATTTCACCTACATTCAATGAGGTGGAGGTGCCTTTCCTCGTACGCGTCTCACTGCATTCCCTCCGATTGAATAGACGTTACATTGCATTTGCTGTCCGCGTTAGATGGCGCGACCCGCATCATGCGGTTGTCATCAAAATTTCCTCCTCCCTCCTTTTGACCTCACCGAATTCAATAACTTTTGTCGCACCGTGGGAACTCCGTGTATATCCGTGCTTCTCGGAATAAATCATTAATAGCTGGATCCATGGAAAGATTAGACAAATAAATTAGAGTTTATCAACAATAAGAGGTGTATCTCGTAAGCTTTTCCATTATATTAAGTATAAAGTAGGGTGATTGTTCTATGTGCATAGACGCGTCGCATCAGCAACGGGAGAAGAAAGAGCCAAATCCTCCTCTGAGTAGCTCAGGGCCCAATTCCAGGGAGAGTGACATTCTTCTTTCGCAGATCTGAGATATTCACTGGATATACGATATACAACATAGGTTAGGTTACCACAAAAAGAACCACCAACCTCTGCTCCTCCTTGACATCCTGAAATGCTTAACTCACAGCAGTGGAGCACTGGACTTTTCGGCTGCTGCGAGGATGCTGGCAATTGTATACATTACCAAGAATTACTCTCGTTTTTCCCTATTGACATTATTTGTGTAATATATATTTATATAATGTTTGGTGGGATTGCAGGTTGCCGGACATGTTGGTGCCCCTGCATCACCTTTGGCCAAATAGCGGAGGTAGTCGACGAGGGTTCTACGTGTAAGTATAAGCAACCCCACCAAGAAATTCGTCAGGTTGAATGTGAATTCTGTATATTGAGAAAGTGTTGTGGGTGCAGCATGCACCGTGAGTGCACTGGTGTACGGTGCACTAGTGTATTTTACGGGGTTTGGGTGCTGTTATTCGTGCTTATACCGAACAAAAATGAGATCCAAATTCAACTTGGCCGAGAATCCCTGCGGAGATTGTCTCGTGCATTTCGCTTGCGAGTGCTGTGCTCTGTGCCAGGAGTATCGAGAACTCAAAAATAGAGGACTCGATCCAACTCTTGGTAACCTACTTATGTCAGTTGATCTTGATTGGTACGATTATTGCTGGCATTTTCCTTTTTGATAGATTTTTTATTTTTATTGTCGCAGGATGGGTGGGAAATATTCGGAAGCAGCAGCGACAAGGAATGGGGATTGGCATGACAGCTCCTGCTGGTCAAACCATGACCAAACCATGATCACAAGACTGTCTAAAGAAGATATTTCATGCGTGCTGATTAAAGCAATAATGGTTTTATTCGCCCTAAAAGAATGTTATTGTCATTGTTGTTTGTTTCGTTTGTATTCTCTAACAAATTTGGAAGATTGAAGGTGCTTGACATGTAGAAGACCGTATATCTTTAGATAGGAGGAATTCACTTTGTTCTCTGAACTTCTTGTGGTATACGGGATTTGTGCTGATCATATATGGAATATGGGGTTTAATTGATTACTTCTTAAAGTTTTGGACTTGAGTTTTAGTCGTTTTATGATAGCATTTTTATCGTAAATAAATATCAATATCGATGTCACAAGTTTATATTTAAAACCAATTTTTTAATATATTAAAAAATTAATTTGAACATTAACCTATTTAGTTAATGAGATTTTAATGATTGAGATAAATCGGTGATGTAGCTTACATTAAAGTTTGAATTCAAATTCAGATAAAACTAAATAGCTTGACGTGAGTAAGTAATGTAAAAAGGAAAAGACAACCATTTCAAAACTCTGTTTTAGATGGTGGAAGACAGTGTTATTCGGAGATTCCATCTCCATTGATTATGCGAACCATAGAAGGATATTTTGGCATATTATTAGATTCTCTATCTTGTTCAGTATTTGAAAAGACATATGTAGTCTGATTTTTAAAAAATGAGGAGATGCCTTGTTGGAAAGACATATGTAGTCTTATTTTTAAAAAATGAGGAGGTGCCTTGCTGTTACTATTAGAAAAGCTACTAAACTTATTTCTAATCAACTTAAGGTGTTTAAGTCTGAGATTATTCAGGACTGTATTAGAATTGATAAAAGTGTTAGATCTGATTATTTTCTGAACTTGTTTCTAGTCAACTTAAGGTGTTTAGGTCTGAGATTATTCAATACTGTATTAAAATTGATAAAAGTGTTAGATCTGATTATTTTTTGCTCATTCGCAAACTGTTGTAGTGTTGTTATGATGCTCTATTCTCTTATTATTGATTAATATAAAATATTTTTTCAATAATAATAAAACAATTAACCTAATTAAAATTATTAAATAAATGTATTAATTTCAATAAAAAATAAAATAAAATAATTAAAAAACATTATGTAATAACATTAAATATAAATTAATTAATAAATTCATGACAATTAATTCTTCACTTCAAATAAAAAATTTATCTTAAAATATTAACTTTTTAATTTGATGCATATCTTTATATGTATATGCATATAAAGATACACATTTAAAACACATGTCTATTAATATAAAAGTTTAAATATATTTTTAAATTATTTAATATAATCTTCCACTTACAATTTATATAAAATTAGTTATTTTTAATTTAATAATTTAAATTATTTTTCTTGTTCCAATTTTTAATTTAAGAATTGTAGATCTTTTCCTTGAATTTTTAATATAATAATTTGGTATCCTTTCCTCTTTCCAATTATAATTTAATTATTTGGAATCCCTTATTGTGATGGCATAGTACTCCAACTTGTAAATATTTAAAGTGATTTATTTTAAATTTATTTAATCCTATTGCATATACATGGTCCCATGTTGTATCTCCTGTAAAAGTATAATCATAACTAGACACATTCTTGAACTAAATACATTCTTTAATAGTAGGCACTTTATTGAATAGTGATTTCACATGTAAATTTGACACTTGTTCACTATTTGCTTATTTAAATTTTTAACTCCTCTTGTCACATGGCAAAAGGTTCTTTCTTCTTGAAGACTTGTACTCAAGTATATTGATTCCCTAGTTTCAACTTTTATTACATTTTTATTTATACTATTTGTATATAAGAAAAAAAGAATAGATAACATATTGGGTATCTATTTTAACATTTTATTTCATATTTTAATATGATTACTTATTTATACTATTGGTGTGAATAGAAGAAAAATGAGTACATAATGAATTGTCTACTATGCTAGACAATGAAAACAATCACGAATATTGATTTGGACTTGGAAATAATTAAAGTGATTTAATTAAAAGGTATTTAATCCCATAGAGATGGTGTCATGTAAGATTTAACATAAAAAATAAATGTAACTAGGAATATTTTTTAATATTATTTTTACATTTTGGTATGTATTACCTAGTTGTTAATCCATTATGAAAATTCACTCATATTGCATCAATAAGTACTCTCTTTTTAAAGTTTAGTACTCAAGTATTTCATGGTGGAACATGGTGTGTGAGTTTGTGTTTCCTAGTTTAAAATTTTGTTTCTTATTTAAGATTTTTTTTAGATACATTATTTTGTGACTAGAGAAGAAACAAAATAGGAGTAGACAATAGACCACATGCATAAAATGAGTGGGCTATACTAGTTAGTCACATGGGAAAATATGTTACTTGATAGAAAGTAACATATATTGTTGATGATTTAGGTCTTGAGTTGAAGAAGGGAGTTCATTGTATGTCTATCAATGTATATATATTTGTACCAAAAAAATATGAATGAGTTGATGAGAATAATACAATGGATCAATCCTAATTTTAAAAATAGCTTCTACAAAATATTAAAAAACTTATGAAAAAAGTTAAACAGGGCAAGAGTAGTAAAAATCTATGTTAGAGGAATCAAGAAAAAATTACATGGATCACACAAATGTATTAGTTGTAAATATTTATAAAAAATATTATTCTACTATTGCACTATGGTAAATCTTATGAATCCTGATTTTCTCTAGCTTAGATGAGAGCTTAATAAAAAGGTAGTATAAATTTTGGTTCTACATAGGTCAATCTTAAGCAATTCATAAGCTGTGGTAAAGGACTTTAAAGGACTTTGAAAAAATGTGTGAGAAAAAAATGAGTTGCCTATATAAACTCTTAGGAAGAACTTATGCATCTATATTAAAGGCTTTCACTACTTTATTTATTTTTATTTATTTATTATGTCATATTTTTAACAACTCTTCCTTTTTATCAACCTAAAAATATTTACATTTAAAGGATAAAAATCATAATTAATTAATTTAAAACAAAAGCAATAATCTATGTTAGACATTAATAGTTATCCATATATTTTAGTAGGAAATAAATAAAATATATGTTTTAGTTTATTGTTTATCTTTTAAAATATTTTGATTCAAAAGATAATTTCAAACACATTGATATAATACATGTACAACATTTAATGAAATAATTAGTTTATTTATTTAAATATATCTTTTAAGATTAATATAAAATTTTATTTTATGTGTTGTAGAGTTTATCGCTAATTGAGTCTTTGATTGAAATGATTGTATGAATGTGTTTTTACTTCTAAATCTATTCTTTGGATATTGTAGCTAAAGAGATAGGTATATGCATGTATGAATCAATGATAGATTAATAACTCAAAATAATTTATTAAATCAATTAGAAAAAAATAAAATAGACAAAAAAAGAATGGTTCCACATAAACCTTGGCCACTAAGCAACAAGTAGACATATTCTATTTTTTTCCAAGTAGACATTACTAAACCATGTTAGCTGACTTCTCCATGTAACACCAACTTATTGTGCTCATTCAAGACTATGTTACATTCGACTAAGGTCACCTCCGATAAAAGTTCATAATCGTAAAAACATGGAATCAACATAACTTTTTATTCAATAAAACACATTCACTAAGACAATTGAATATCTAATTTTATTTTCAAATATATTATTATTATTGATGTTATTTAGCATATAGAAAATTATCATGTAACTTTTAATAAGCACCTAAAAATATTTCTTCTCTACGCTTTTTTTCTTTTGAAGATATATGATTCTCCACTAGTTTTTTTTTTTTTTTTTTTTAATTTACATATTTCATAATTTTATCATTTTTAGGGTTATGCAAAAATTTGACGAATTAGTGTTCAAATTTAAACATAAAATAGTCAAATTATTATATAATTGGGGCCAATAGACCCAAAAAATAATTTGCACCCATAAAGTTTTGTCTAATAAGACCTGATCTCAAATATTAACCAATTCCATATTTTGAGAATCTTAATTTTAACCAATTTGACAATAAATAACCACTATGCATAACCCTGCCTTTTTTCCATTGTAATTCTCAACTACCAAACCATTAAAGTTCTTAAGTCTACCTTCTATATTTATATTTTGTATAGGATTATTTATATTATATTGAAAAGTTAAGTTATACCTTATATACATCATTTAATCATAAATTATTTATTCCATTAGATCATATCCATCATTATAAAATATTAAATTTAAATAAATAGAAATTAAATTATACTAAGCAAATAGGATTGTAAATTGTAATAAGAAATGATTGATGAAAAATCCACTAAAGGAGGAACATTATGGTAGATATGCAAGAATATAAAATTTATTTTAAAGTTAAAAACATGAGTCACTTTATCAAATGGCATTAGGTCAATGAGTTAAATTCCGTGACTTGGAAATATGAGGCCATGGTTCATATCTTAGCAATTGATACATGCATAGTAGCCAAGTTGTTGGAGCACCATTATGTAAGCATGATGCACTATGTATGAATCCAATTTCAATATCATTTTTTTTTAAATAAAGGGGTAAAAGTTTATTGATAAAATTTTTGGATTATAGAGTACAATTTGAGCTTCCAACTAGGACTCAAATAAAAATCCCAACAGGCTAAAACAACTAGACTAGAATGACACCCGAAAAAGACAACAAGAAAAAACCACATTAAGTCTATACATCCTTGTGGATCAACTCCCACAGGCGTTGAGAGTCCCTAGATGGGAGACTCTCCCAATTATTGATACTCCAAGGATCTAGTAGCTCAGAAGCCCTTTTGGCTAGGTAATCAACAACCACATTCCATTCCCTTGGAATGTGCACAAAGGATATAAATTCAAACTCTTCACTCATTCTGAGAATCTGAATGGCTACAGAGGCCAACTGCCAATTAACTTCCTCCACCATTTTACTATTTAAAATATTAACCACAATTTGAGAGTTAGACTCACAGATAATCCTATGCCAGCCAAGAGAAAACCCCCTCCGCAAGGCCTCAAGAATTGCAAGAGCTTCCATAAAATTGTTGGAGTGAACACCTTTATAAATGGAAAAGAAAAAACTAACACCACTAGTAGGATCTCTCCCAACACCACAAATGCCAGCATGTCCAGGATTACCCCTGGATGATCCATCAATATTATTTTTTAAAACTCCTCTAGCGGGTGGCCTCCACCTACCATATCTCATAACCTTATTGCTGAGCTGAGGAACCCTACTAGGGCTAAAAGAGTTCACACCATCCCCAAAGAGACCAAGGGCTTGTTATACCTTCTCCTCCCTAGAATCCAAAAGAGGGTCCACATCACATTTGCTATGGATGGTTTCCTAAACCTTATACATGATACTTTGCCAAATCTATTGAACAATAAAATAATTGCCCTGAAATATTCTGTTCTAGCAAAATTTTCTAGATGATGCAAGAAGGGCCCAAATTCCAAGCCACCCAAAGGAAGGGGGCCTTGGTCGAAGGTCTTCCCAGACTACTCCAAAACTCCACCAGGGATAGCACATGAAAACATGGATGGTTCCAAGCGCTCCACCAATGGTGCCAAATGTCTCTAGCAAAGGAGCATTGGAAAAATAAATGAGAAGAGTCATCCTCATTCTTACTGCAAAGGACACAAAAAGAGGGACCTTGAAATCCCCTCTTCCTCACATTATCCCAAGTGAGGCATTTATTACGAGCTACCAACCAAAGAAAGAAGTTATATTTTGGCTAGACAAATTTGTTCCACACCTTTTTCCACAAAGTGATAGGAAGACTCCCATACTTTTGCTTATCAAGAACCTAATAACCATAGGCTACCGAGTAGGTTCCCTTAGGATCAGGGTTCCAAGCCAGAATATCTTTACCCCTCAATGAAGAACAAGTCCTCCCCATAAGAATAAGAGCAAGCACCTCTTTGTCCTTGGCCAGTCCCCCCTAGGGTCATTCTTGTAGATCTTTCCACCTGTACATCTCCATATTTCCAAAAGACTAGATTTTTTTAAAGTCCTCCACACAAGACCAGCCTTATTCCAAGAAAAAAGAGCATTTTATCCCTAGGATATTGATTCAATATAGGAGGGTGACCATCCCAAGAATCCTCCCAAAAAAGAGCATTTGATCCCTGATTGCAAATCCAGAACAAACATTGCTTGATTAAATTAGCTCCTCTTTTTAGAGTGTCCCAGATAACTGAACCTTTTCCAACCAAGCTGACTCTAGGGATCTCAGCCTCAAAAAATACCTCTTAAGTATTTACAAGATAATATTTTAGCCCAAATATGATCTTGAGAGGTACACAATATCCAATAAAGTTTTGCAGCCAAAGCCTGCCCAAAAAGAGTTGTCTGTCGCAACCCAAGGCCTCCCTCTTGCACCAACCTACATATAGAATCCCACCTAACCAAACTCCATTTATATTGATCAAGTTTTCCAAACCATAAAAACTGTCTTGAAAAAGCATCCATGTCCTTGATGAAGTGAGAGGGAGCTATTTGTACAAAACATATATAAATGGGTAAAGATTGAACAACATATTTTAAAAGCAACACTCTACCTGCAGTGCATAGCCATTTGAAAGTCCAGTGATTCACCTTCCTTTTAAACTTATCAATCATAGACTGCCAAGAAGATCTAGGTAGAGGATGAGATGAAATTGGAATACCAAGATAAATGAAGGGGGGAGTCCCAACCTAGAATCTTAGAATGCGAGAAATCCTAGCTTGAATAAGAGGAGGGGTATTGAAGAAGAAAATAGAAGACTTGTCCTCATTAATCAATTGTCCAGAAGCACCAAGATATATGTTAAGAGACTGTCTAATATTTCCAGCTTCCCTGATAGTGGCAACTCCCAAAAAAGCAGTATCATAAACAAATTGAAGGTGGGAAAGAGGTGGCAAACTACTATCCCACTTCCACCCCTGAATGAGACCCTGCATGACTTGAGACTTGAAAAATCTTCCCAAACCTTCCACCATAATGATAAAAAAATAAGGAGATAAAGGATCTCCTTGCATCAATCCCCTTGAGGCCTCAAATAGCTCTGATGGCTCATTATTAACAAGAACAGAGAATGAGAAAGAAGAAACACAACTCATCACCCATCTAATCCATTCCTCCTCAAATCCAAAAGTAGCAAGAAATTTCTGAAGAGAGGACCATCTGACCCGATCATAGGCTTTGGCCATGTCCAACTTAATGAACATAGTTTTCTCCTTACAAGTTTCCATCGAGTGAATAGCTTCTGTAGTAGTAAAAACCCCATCCAATATTTATCGGCCAACAAAAAACCCTCCTTTCTCTTTAGATATGATTTTGCTCAACCATATCTTCAACCTCTCAGCAATAATTTTTGTGATGATCTTATACACAATATTGCAGAGAGCAATAGGCCTAAACATATCCAAGGAATTTGCTCCCTATTTTTTGGGTATAAGCACCACAAAGGTAGCATTTAGGGCCCTTAGTATATATTTGTTCTTTTGGGACTCATGGACCACATCCAAAAGATCAAATTTTATTAAATCCCAAAACTCCAGATAAAACTTAATAGGGAATCCATCTGGGCTTGGGGATTTTTCTTTTTTCATCTTGAATACAACATTTTCCAACTCCTCAAGGGAAATTGTACCCATCACATGCTCATTCATCTCTCTAGAAACAATCGTTGGAATACAATTTAGAATAAGCTTTTCATTATCATCATATGATAGGGAGTCCTCCTTGAAGAGAGAGGAAAAATACCTCTTAGTCTCTTCTAAAATATCAATGAAAGAAGAGATCAAGGCACCTTGAGAATTCACAAGAGAGGTAATCAGGTTACCATTACGATGAGCCTTAACTGAGTTATAAAATAAGGTTGTGTTTCTATCCCCTTCCTCAAGCCAATCTACTTGAGCTTTTTGTTTCCAAAAAAATTCTTCCCTCAGTTCCCATTCAACAAGGTCTTTCGCAGCATTAAATTCCTCAACAAGAAGCTCCTTCGTGAATCCTTGATCTCTAATATTCCTTGAAGCTTCTTCCATCCTCCTAAGAGCTGCCAGCTTAGCCAAGGAAAGGTTCCTAAAATTTAGTCTATTCCATCTCTTCAATTTATGTTTTACAAATTGTGGTCGCTTCATAAAGGAATACATAGTGGTGCCATGAGGAGGTTTCCCAATGGTCCACTAGCCTCGCATGAAATCATGAAGCTTAGGATCACAAAGTCACATAAATTGAAACTTAAAGGAGGGATTCTTTTTTAGCCCTAACTCCAAAGGAGGGATTTTGTCTGGGGATGTTGTTCAACCCACTTACATTCCATGAGAGGATAATCATTTTTGGGGGTTATAAAAATAGGAGTCCAATGTTCTCACCAATCCTGACTCCACCAAATTTTCCCCCATTAACTTAATTTTATCCTGGTCCTTCTTTCGACCCACCTTCATATTCTTATTCAATTTTTTTTTAATAATTTTTTGCTGCAATCTCAACACCGTAGGAGTTTTGCAGTCCAAGGATGACTGCATCAGTGCCTGAGTAGGAGAGGGCATAAATAAATCTGTACCACTTTCCAAAATAGTTTCTCTTATAGGGCTAGACCCAACCATGTCCACTATACTCAGATCCAAAGCACTTTGTTCTTCATTTAAACCCCCTAGATCTAATTCCTTAAGTTCCCCCTCAAGAAGAGACATTTTATTCGGACTTGTTATATTTGCATTAGGTAGCGATGTTTCAGGTATCTCCATGCACTGATCAAGATCATATAATATTTCAAAATGGTTGAGTAGAGCATCTGGTTGGCTATCCTTAAGGTCTTTGTTTGCCCTTCGTCCTCTGTTTCAAGATTTTATCGAAATAAAACCTTCCTTATCCCGTTCCACTTCCTTTATCGGGGATTTTCCTTTATCCAAACTTTTTCTAGACCGAGAAGGCCTAGGATTTGAAGCCACATGCAAGACAAAATTAGGGCATTTTCTTTGCAGGTGGCCATATTCATGGTAAATCCGACAACGAAATGGAAGAGCTTCATAGTCAAGTTTTTGAACCCATGTAGTTTATCCAAATTGTATTTCAATAGAATCTGGAATAGGATTGTTTAAGTCAATTTCAACACAAATACAAGCAACATAGATTACCTTTTTATCCATTGTCTGTTGTGACAGTCCAATCGACTTCCCAAGAAAAAGGATAATCTTATGCAAGATATCAGTTCTCCAAAATTCCAATGGGAGCCATGGAAGCCCTACCCATACTGGAACCCGCAACGGCCGCTCCTCTCATGGGTTGAAACCCACATGATAGGGTTTAAGAAAGAGTCCCACTTGGTTATAGAAATAAGAACCCCATTCAAATGCTTTGTTACTATCTGCAATACAAGAGAAAACCACCATAAAATAGTTGTTCACACTCAACATCACCTCCACATCGCCTTCAGGATTCCATGTCTTCCTGACCGAAGCCTCCACGAAGGGGAGAGAAATTCGAATGCCAAAAATTTTGCCAATAAGGGCATGTTTGGTTAGATACTCCACTTCTTCTACCACCGACTCTGGTTGAACCACTAGAACTAGCTTGGCTTCACATCGTTCCAAACATCCATTGTTCTTTAACAAGCGGTTCTCGACATGCACTAGAAAATCTTGTTCCTTCTAGTCATTTTCAAATGAAAAAACATCACGAGCATGCACTCTCTGTGCCGAACCCGATGCCATCACGATATTCCTTCAATTTTTCAGACCTCCTCCGGAAGCTACTACCATCCCTGCATAGCAGTTTTTCTTCATCAAACCCTAGCAGAATAGTTTTTCCCCTATCCAATTTCAATATCATATAACCAATTGAAAAAAATAACTTTTATTATAATAATTTATATGGGTATTTATATTAACAAGTGATACATATATAATAATCAAGTTGTTGAAATACCACTATGTAAGCATTATTAAATATATATATGGATCTTATTTTAGGTAAAATATCATTGTATTGATAATTGGAGAGCATTCTACTTTCCATATACCAGTCATAGGTGAAACATAAAAAATTATAGATCTCATTACTATATTTTACAAAAACACGTCGGAGGATCCTTTAAAAGGTTTATATGCCATTATTTATTACTATTTTAATTATTAATAAATTATTTTGAATCACTTCTAGAATTTATTGTTGATCTAATTTTAATTCTTCTAATTACCAATAAAAAACCTACAAAATCAAATATAGTTTTGAAATTCTTTGTTTCATCTTATTGGCACTTACTACATTTATTCTTCAAATTTTATTTATAATCTTAGGTATGTTATTTTTTTAATTGAATGGCAACTAATCTACGTGGGTTGAACACCCCACATTGAATGGCAACTAATCTACGTGGGTTGAACACCCCACCACACACATATGTATATAAAGCTGAGACTCAAAACCAAAAGAATTATACAGAGATCACCGTTTTTAAACCATTACATTGATAATTATTATATTTATTCTTCAATTTTTTTTTAAGCTAACTCTTCAAATTTTATTTTTAATTATTGAAACTTAAATTTTAGGTTATGCTATTTTTTTAATTGAATAACAACTAATCTATGTGGGTTGAACACCAACACATATATAACACCAACACATATATACAAAATATGGAGGGGACTCAAATTCAATTAGTATTTTTACATGACATTGTCTTCCTGTCTTCTATAAATGCTTTAAATTATTTTATTTTATTTATTTATTTTTGTGTAGGGAAACATTTATAAACCTTATAAACCTAGCAAGCATTTTTTTGCTACCAACTAGCCTATTCCGGATAAAATCTAAGGATAAAATATAGGTTTTGAAAGGGTCTTAATATTTTATGTGGTTGAACATAGGTCTCTTGATGAAAATTTAAATAATGGTTCTACAATAAAACTACTTTAAATCATTTTTTATACAATTAATATATAAAATTTATTTTACAAGTCTATTTTTTAAATTTTTGTGTATATATATTTAAATTAAATAAATAAATTTAATAAAAATATGATATAATTTGGAAATGGATATTAAATGAAATCTTAAATTTTTTATTTTAATTTAATTAAACATATGCTATATTTAGTGTATGATCTATAAATATATTTTTTATATATAATCAAAACACCATATAGAGTTAGATATATGTATAAAGTGAAAAAATATCTATCTATAAATAGATTCAAAATAAGTTAGATATTTGTAATATTTTTTTTTGGTAATTATTTTAATATATTAACAGTGGGTTTTTATAGAGGATCCCAAAACCTTATGTACAAAATTAGCCACAATTCTAATAATGCATCATACCTCTTGGCTGTAACAATAAGCCTAATTACATGTAAAGCCACCCTAATTCTAAAGACTTGGAGACTGCAAAAAGGGCTTTTAGGCCTGGAAACCGAACAAAAAAATGAAACAGGACAAACCCGAGAGGACACCAAGTAGAGGCCGAAGAACTGAAACAAGGAAAATGGAAAACAAAACAAACAAGACACCATGGACAACTAATCACAACTCCTTTCCTTCCGAATTTTGGTGCTTCTAGTTCTACTTCAAGATTGTAATCATGGAGTTAATGGTAGTAAGAATGGAAGCAGCCAGGTCCAGAAGCGATTTTCCATGACTCTCCCACGTGTGGGCATCGTTGGAAAGGGGTACTTTGAAATGCCAACCACAAACCAATGCTAGGATCAGACAAAACATATAAACCACCTTGGTGGAGAAAAATGAGTTGAGAGCCTACAAGGCACCAAATTTGGTGCATCCTGGAGACCTGAAAAACAAATAGCTTTGGAAACAGGGGTGCGCTTCACAAGACACTTGCACCCACACTCGTCCAAGGGAGTAGACAAAATTGCCACGCCACCCCGATGCTCGTTAGAAGGGGATTTCCAAAAATTGCGTGAGGTAAACCTCATGAAGGGATGTCCGCTCTGGCCAACCTTTCCACCTCATATGGGAAGCAAGACTGCCACATGACCGGACATGTGGTCGCAAGCCCTTTTTTGGCCATGTGATCAGCCACGCGATTACCTTCTCTCAAAATATGGTTTGCTTTCCACCTACCATGATGGGAGAGAAGCGTTCTTGCCTCGATGATGATGTTGTAGACTTTCCAAGAAGGATTTTTGGTGTCAAGGAGGTAACTCATGATGTTGAGTGAGTCACCCTAGAGATTCATTATTTTGAGAATTGCTTCTTCGCTTGAAAGGTGGGGATGGGTACTGGGAACACTAATAGAATTCTCGATGGCATAGGATAACGCCCTTTGAGAAACAGAAGGAGGCCCTCTAGGAGCTCTGCAAAATATTTTGGCATTCCTCTCTAACCAAATTTGCCAAATTGAATGGTGGAAGGAGGCCTTGAGGAGGAAGCGGAGTTTAGGATTCTTGAAAGGATTAGGTCATTGGTGGAAAGCATATTTGAGGGAACGGGGAGAGCACCAAAGTATTTGGAATGAGGATAGGAAAATGCTAAGAACATAGTGGGAAAACGGGAAATGCAAGAATAAATGATCCCTCATCTTGCAATCTGCTAGACATAAGTAACACTTGTTGGGGAAGGCAAAACCTCTCTTGTGAAGGTTGTCAATAGTTAAGGCTTTGTTGTGGAAAGCGATCCATGAAAAAAAATTGATTTTAGGGACGAAACCTTTCCTCAAAATAGTATTCCACCTGTAGTTGAGAGCAGTCTTGGTGGTGAGAAATTCATAAGTAGATTTAACAGAAAACAACCCATCCTCCGTACCACTGCAGATGATTTTGTCATTCCTCCTAGCAAAAGGAATTAAAACTGACTGGAGGATATTAGCAAGAAAGGTAACCTCATTATTAAACCCCTCCACAATTGGAATCTTCCATCGAGGAAAACGGGTGCTCCGATCTATGAAATCCGCCACCCTGAGTTGGGAGTTTGGGTCAGTCAACCCTCTCAGCCCTGCAAGATCTGCCCTTGACCCAAGGGTTTCCTTAGTCGCCCACTTGTCCTTCCAAAATAAAATGAGGTTGCCATCACCCAAAATCCAGTGGGCTCCCAGGCTAATCAAATTCTGGGTTTGGAGCACAAATTTCCAAAAAGTCGATGCCGCAGAGGAGGTATCAACATCCAAGAAGGAATTGGGGCCAAGATACTTCTCTTTAACCAGCTTAACCCACTCTATCGGGTCGCTATAAACAATCCTCCAAGCGTGATTCGTGATCAGAGCCAAATTCAGAAGTCTTGATCTTCTCAACCCCAAGCTGCCTTGGTCTATCCTTAAGCACACCTTGTCCCAGGCAACAAGGGGGAGTCTAGATTTCTCTTCATTGCTAGACCATAGAAAGGTCCTATGAATCTTCTCAATTTTGGAGTGAACAACAATCGAAAGCATGAACACCGACATAAAGTAGGTCGGGATCCCCTGAAGACAAGCTTTGGTAAGGGTGGCTTTCCCGGCTTGCAATAGGAGTTTGCCCTTACAAGTGTCGAGTTTCTTGTGAAGGCGCTCAAGAATCATGTTCCACATGTCTCCACTGGCTCGCCCACTAAAATACAGAGGCAACCCCAGATAGGATGTAGGCATGGAATCAATAGTGCATTCAAGAATTCTAGCAATCCAAAGTTGCCTACGCAGGGGAGTGTTAATAAAGTAGATTTTGCTCTTGATGTAATTGACCTTTTTCCCTGCAGTTTGCTCATAACGGGATATGATCCTCTTGAGAGATTTGGCTTGGGTAATAGATGCCCTAGTGGAGATGAGGGTGTCATCCACAAATTGCTGATGAGTGACAGGATCAACCCTAGAAGTCGACAAAATGCCAAAAATCTTGTTCTGACTCAGAACCTCTACCAGAAGAATGAAAAGGATGGGAGACAAATGATCGCCCTGTCTGAGGCCTCTGGAACTTTGGAAATACCCAGCTGGGGACCCATTGACCAGGACCAAAAAAATGGAGTGGATATACAACTGTAGACAAGGTCAATCCAATGGGGATGAAAGCCGAAATTGAGGAGGACTACACACAAAAATTTTTGATCAACCCAGTCAAAGGCTTTGTTCATGTCGAGCTTAAGAAAAAGAGCGGCAATGTTGGAGCGGTAAGCAGAGTGGAGGGTCTCATGGATAGTGATGACACCATCAAGGATGTTTTTGCCTTTAACAGTGCTTCCCTAACAAGGATCAATCAAGAGGGGGAGGACTATTTTGAGTCTATTGGCTATAGACTTGGTGAGAATCTTGTATAAAACATTGCATAGGCTTATGGGTCGATAGTCAGAGAAACTTTTGTAGGCAGGAGACTTAGGAATGAGGGCAAGAAATGTGGAATTGAGTTTTGGGTGGATGGATCTGGAAGCTTGAATAACCCGAATAACATCGCACACATCCGGACCCATGACCTCCCACATGACTTGGAAGAATTAGGGGGGGAAGCCATCGGGGCCAGGGGCCTTATCTGGTTGCATGGAGAACAATGCTTCCTTAATATCGAACGAGGAAAAAGGTTCCAGAAGCTTAATGCTTACCTCATGGGGAAATTTAGTCAGAAAATTTGCAAGAAAATATTTTTGGACGTGTAGGTTGCTATCCGGAGGAGTGCCGAGCAAATCCTAAAAAAAGTCAACCGCTTTGTTCCTGATTTCCTCTATCTCCTTGGTAATGCGTCCATCCTTACAAGCCACTTCTCTGATCTTTTTGACCCCTCTGTGCCTCATAGTAGACGCATGGAAGAACCTCGTGTTGGAGTCTCCATTCTTCAACCAAAGGTCACAAGATTTCTGGCGCCAAAAAATTTCCTCCCTAGCGAGAATAGAATGAAAGTCCACCAAAAGGCTCCACTCTTCCTCCATGAGACCCTCACTGTAACCCTCGAGTTCCATCCTTTCCTCCAAAACCTTTAGGTTCTCAGAGATGGATTTTTTGGACTCAAAAATGTTGCCAAAAACATCTTTATTCCAAACCTTCAGCTTTTCTTTGACCATCTTGAGCTTTAAAGCCACCCTCTTAGGAGTGCTTCCTTCCACCTTCAATTGCCACCATGCTGAAACCAATCCTTTGAAGTCCTTGTGAGAAATCCACATGGATTCGAATCTAAAGGGGGTCTTAAAAATAGGCCCATCGTCCACCTCCAAGAAGATAGGGTTATGGTTAGACCCAATCCTTGGAAGTGCTGAGAGGATAGCCCCGCCAAGGATGGGAATGGCTTCTTGGGAAACAAAAAATTTGTCGAGCTTGACCTAAATCAAACCACTCCCAATACTTCTATTACTCCAGGTGAAGGAAGCCCCTTTGAGTTCGATGTCAAGCAAGCCATTAGTAGAGACAAAATCTTTGAAATCCTCCAAGCTACGGCTGGAATGGTCGGACCCTCCTTTTTTTTTTGAAGGATGAAGGGGACAGTTGAAGTCGCCCCTTAAAAACCAAGGAAAATTACTAAAATTCTCCCTCATATGAGAGATAGCTTTCCACATTTTTGCTCTCTCTGTGGTAGAATTTGAAGCATAAATGTTGGACATAATCCAGGAAAAATTGGTGGTTTTGGACTGGAACAATACATTGATGATTCTATTGGAAGTTGACAGCAGGCTGCCCTTAAACCTCGATGGGTCTTACAACACCATGAGTCCTCCTGTTGTTCCCACTGTAGGGCTGGACAGACAATTTTCCTTTGCCCAAATGGCCTTCATAACTTTATCATAGGAAATAGCATCGATCTTGGTCTCTTGCAAAATAAGGATGGACGGGTTAGTCCTCCTACGGAGATAAGCCACTAACCTTCGTTTGGCTGCACCTTTCAGTCCTCTCACATTACATGAGAGGACTTTCATCTGGACAGTTTGAGTTTTTTCTTTCTTCCCCTTCCTTGTTGAAGGGGAGGTTTTGATGCATGCGCTTCATCCGTCTAAGCATCATAGTCATCCAGAACTAGCAAACGCTGGGTTCCATTTACAACTTCTATTACTGTCTCTTTGTCTCACCTGTCTTTGTTAGGAGGATGGCCCTGCTTCCTCTCACTACCAAAATCCACACTTTGCTTTCGACTCCTCATGTTTTGGGGGCTAATGTGACCGAACTGCTCACCCCTCCTTTCCAAGAGGTAATCTTCTAACAGTGTCTGTGATTGGCTAAAATTGGGATGACCCATATCTTGGAGCAAAGAAATAGCCTGTGTCATATTTTGGGATGGGGTCCGTTCCTTCTCTTCCTATGATTCACTTTCCAAGTGGGAGTCTGTTCCTTGCTGATTTTCAGCTTCAAATTGCTCAGGGTCTGATTGAAGAGTGGGATTCTCTTCAAGCTGAGAGAGTCCACCACAATCTCTGGAGGGGCCTGGAGAATGGCCTTTCATGTTTGGAATTGACTGCTTCGCCTGAAATTCATCATGCTCTAGGGGATTACCGTTTTCATGCTTCTGCTTATTCAGTTTTTGAAGAGGACACTGGGACTGAAGGTGCCCTTGGGACCAACACTGGGGACAGAAAGCTAGTCTATTTTCATAGACAATATCTTGTTTATGAAGAATGGTATCTCCAGACCGAAGAGTGATGGAAGTTGGGAGCTCCACCTCCAAATATGCCAGAACATAAAAATGGGCTTGGACAAACCTGGTTCGAGCTCGGGTGGGAGGGTCAATGGTGACCAAATCCCCAATGGAGCATGCAATACCCCTTATGACATTTTCATGCCAACCAAAGAGGGGAAGACTCGGGATCCTAACCCATATTGGAGCGATGTTGATGTTCTGGGTGTCAGGATTGAAATCTATGTCCCACTTCCTAAGGAATAAACTTCTGTGGCCCATAAACCATGGCCCGCTAGCTAGAATTTTACAGTAATCCTCATTATTGTTCAGTCTAATGGCAAAAAAATCTTGGGATAGGGCCGCCAGCTCCATATGACCAGAAGTCCTCCATTTGCTTGCTACCCACTTTCGGATGGTTTCCATGTCGGGACGACCGCCAATGAATTTGCCTATGAGGGTAAATTTCTCAAACTCCATGAAGCTTGAAAGGACTTCCGTCGGGATGTCCAGCTCATCCCCAATAAGAAAAAACTCTTTGGTAGAGAACCCGTTTAGGGTTTTTGAGGCCGCTGCCTGAGCATAAGTTTTTTGAGCCCCACCACCCCCTTTTTCTGGCGGGTCCTTACCCCGACTGACACTGTCGTCAGCCCAATCTTCTTCAATGGGTACAAATGCTTCCATACCTCTAAAATCCTTGTGCCCTCTAACTGCTCTACTGGGCCCAAGAATCGAACCATGGCCGCTCCCAAGCTCCCCCGCAAACGACTTCCCACCCATCAACATCTCTGCTCCTTCTCACTTCTCCTCAATTTGTTTCTATTTTGATTTCTACTACTGTCAACATTTGTAATATTTAATTCATATTAAAAATTATTATAAAATTTATATTTAAAAATATTATTATTTATATTAAATAATTTTTTTAAATTATTATAAAAATATATATTAAAAACCAAATAAAACAAAATATATCTTTAAGTATAAATTATTATATAATATAAAAATAATATTTAATTTATTTTATAATATTTATATTTTTGTCATTATTGGGGCATCCATTTTAAGATATTTAAAAACCAAATAAACTAGCTTAGATATATAAAATATATATCTCTATAAATGTGGAGAGTTATCAATCTAGAGGCGCCTATCTCAATATATTTTTTAATAAAATATTAATATTGTTTACGGCGTGGCTGACCTTCATGGGAAAAAAATCAAGTTTGAATTATGGGAAGCATGGTCTCCATTGTTCTCTAGTTATACTTCTTTTTTCACTGAGTTTATATATGTTTTTATAAGGGGTACAAACCCATTTATATTGAGTTGGGATTGAACCTTGAACCTCAAGGAAAATCCCAAACCCTTACCACTATACTAAGCCCACTATAAATATATATATTTTTTGGAATAGGTTGAAAAGTTGTGGGCATGTATGTGGCCATCCTTCTCTATTGTGAATGGAACTTGGGCCTTCGCCAGGTGAACCCATTGTTTTGTCTATGTAGAGACTTCTTACTTTTGTTATAATTATTATTTTTTAAACTTAATTTCAAACGCATAAAACTACTAATATTTACCAATATCAAAAACCTCTTTATTAATTAATATTATTGTAATGATTATCTTAAAAGTAGTAGGGTTTTGAAAGAATTATCCTTTCCTTTTTACATGAACTTAGTCTCATTGAGTTATTTTATGCTACCAAGATTAAGAGTGAGTTACATCAACTATTTGTCCAAATATTGAACGAAAAAAAAACCATTGACCTTTTATTGATAAATTATTATTGAGTATAAAATACAATCAATGATATTTAATTCATATAATTAAAAATTATTTAAATAAATTTATATTAAAAAATATTCTTTCTTTATATTCTTTATGATATTTTTTATTTTTTAAATTAAATATATGTTAAAAATAAGTAATATTCAATTATATATATTTAAAAATTTATTTAAACATAATCTTTAATACTATAAGTGTCTTAAAAATATAGTGCATAGGAGATTTGACAACGGTCTCTTGTCTCTCTCTCACTCTCTCAAATATATATATATATATAGAAGAGTTGGTCACAACCACAATATTTTAGTATCTAATACTATAAGTATCTTAAAAAATTATAGTACATAGGGTTGACAACGGCCTCTGTCCCTCACACACAAACATATATATATATATATATATATATATATATATATATATATATATATATATATATATAAAAGAGGAGAGTTGGTTACAATCCCACTATTTTGATATATTATCTTTCATATTATCCTCGTTGACATGATTTAAATGTGGAAAGCTACCACTATAAGCTCTGTATCATCTTGATAAAATTTTACTTCAAATGAGGGGAATCCCAAAAGCCCTAAAATTTTACTTCAAGTGAGAGGAATACCGAAGGGGCTTAGGAGAACCACCTACCAAAAACCACTACTAAAGAGAACCACCTACCAGAAACCACTACTAAAGACACTTAGGGTTGAGCATTTCCATCCTAGCCTTGACCAAGAGCTAAATGTATCAATTTGGGATTAACACATAGACATACATGAGATTTGAACCTTAGACCTCCAAAAAAAAAATCTAAAACTCAAACAGATAAACAATCATATTCTAATATTAATATAATTATATATATAAATAAATATAACATAGGAAAGTTGGTCACAACCACACTATTTTTAGGAAGTGAAAAGTGTAGGGTTCAAACCACATGGGTTGTTCCTACCAAATCTATTCTACCTTCTTATTGTTTACATGACGTGAAGGGGACCACCAATTGCTTTTATAACTTATATTTAAATAAATATTAAAACTTGCTTAACATGTGTTGTTACTATGTCTCATTAAGCAAAAAAAAAAAAAAAAAAAATCGAAATAATCAATATCTCTATATATATTATTTGGTTAATGTGAGAAACCCTTATGACCAAGGCACACACAAGGCTGAGCAATCTCCTTCCTCCCAACCATGAACCCTATAAATTTGAGAAATTATATTTAAATCAATATTAAAACTTGCTTAACATGTGTTGTTACTATGTCCCATTACACAAAAAAAAAAATCCAAATAATCAATATCTCTCTCTAGATATTATTTGGTTAATGTGAGAAACCCTTATGACAAAGGCACACACAAGGCTGAGAAATCTCCTCCCAACCATGACCCCTATAAATTTGAGAGTTGTGCTTATCAATCTCTGAAGACTACAGAAGATAGCATCAAAGACATGCCTAGAATTTCATATAACATACTCTCCCACATATGAATGTTGATATATGGTGTATTGGAGCAATATATAGCTATAGGATTTTTGTTTATATTGTCTTCTATTCTTATGAATAGATATTCAGTTATGGATGCTTTACTCCTTGTCCACTTCATTTTATTTTTTAGCTGGTGGATAGTATTAACACCAAAATATTGTAATGTTCCCGTTAATGATATAATATAATCTAGTTTTTTTTTCCAAAAAAAAAAGAATGTAGTTTAACATTTTTTTAACCTGATTTGACTTTAACCATGAAAAATAAAAATTTTAAAAAATTAAAATATAATAAAAATGTAAAAAAATATTTTTATAATAAAATAAAATAAATTATATTAAAATAATATTAAACTAATAAGTGTAAGATAAATAAAATTTTATATTTTTTTAAAGTTTTATTTAGAGACTAAATTTTAAACCATAACGTTTATGAATCAACTTGTTACCTTAACAAATAAATGTTATCAAAATTTACAATATTATACATAAAAAATATTATTATATTTAGATAAACCATCTCTTCTATAAATTGATACTTTTAAGACAAACATTACCATCATTTAAGATAATGTCCCCCATATAAGTAGATCATACAAGATAATACTTTTGATATTATAAATAACATTTATTAAGTTTTAATATTTAAAAAGGAAAACAAAACAATACTCGACTCTTGTTCAAGGACAAATTAGTATTAGATTTAATTTAAAAAATAAAATTATATATATATATATATATATATATATATATAATTATTTTAAGTTAAAATAAAAAGGACTTAAATAATGTTTAATGAGAATAATATAATGGTTTGGGTTTTGGTATTTTGTGGGGTTGTGTATTAATCATTGATAAGTTTAGCTCTCAACCTTATTAAGAATCATGATGGTTAGAAGGGAAGTGCTCATCCATACATTTTGAGGGATGAGGGTTGTGTGTTAATCCTTCATTGATAAGTTAGCTCTCATCCTTGCAAGAGATCATGGTTAGGAGGAGAGTGCTCATCCCTAACTTTGGAGGGTCGTGTGTTAATCCTCTAATTGATAAGTTTAGCTCTCATCCTTGCAAAATATTATGGTTGAGAGAGAAGTGCTCATCATTAAAGCATCGACCATAAAGGTTTTTCACACTATCTTAATAAAAAAATTAAAAATTTAAATAATTTTTACGATTAAATGAATTATAATTATTTTTTTACATTTAAAATTGATTAATAATTGCATTCTACATTAATATTAACATAGTCACACCATCCTATTTTATTCAATTAAATGTTAATTATTTTATATTTTATATTTTATAAAGGTAAAAGTAATAAATATTTTAATTTTTATGAGATTATAAGTTATATGGTATAATCTTCATAGAAAATATTGTTTATCTAATATATGATTATCCAAACATACTATGATTACCTAAACATAGTGTATAACCCTATTCCTATATGATTCAAACCTTAAAATTCCTCTTTAAAGTTCCAAAACCTTTATAAAAAATGTTATAAGATTATTTAAATTGTATAAAGAATAATAATATAAATTATATAGTCTCAATGGGATAGTGCAATTGTTTGGGGTTTGGCTCTTCTTCGGGAGGTGCAACGACGAGAATGCTCAACCTTATGCATCAGGATAGTCATAGGTTTATCACACTACCTATTTTATTTAGTCCTAAGGGGATAGGGAAATGGTTCAATATTTGGCTCTTTTTCAAGAGGTCCAAGGTTTAAATTATGGTGTGGGTGAGAGTGTGAGAGGGTGGGTGTATGTATTGTTGTTTGCTTGGTCCCTATTGATAATATTAGCTCTCATCATTACCAGATATCATCTTTGGGATGGGGATGAGCGTCAATCAAGATTTTGTCACACTAACCTTAATTAAAAAATAATATAGATTATATATTTAATAATAATAAAAAGTTAAGATTCATTTAATAATCATTTCAAGTACATGTAAAATAATTATTGTTTTAAAAATAAACTTTTAAATATGTTTAAATATATAATACATCTATGGAGATAATAAACTATAAATAAATTTTGAATTGAAAATAGAAAACAGAAAAAGAGTTTTTTTTTAAAGAGAAAAAGCTACATTATATGAATATATTATAAAGAACATCACTAACACTATCCACCAGCTAAAAAAACAATGAGTTGGATAAGGAGTAAAACATCTATAATTGAATTTACATAACAATAAAGGCTAATATCAACAAAAATACTATAGTTATATTTTTCTACAATACACTAGATATCAACACTCATCTATAGGAGACCTTGTTATATGGGGAAATTTTGGGTATGTTTTTTGTGATATCTTCTAAAGTATTCAAAAAAGAAATAGATGTAATCTTGAACTTGCTCATCATTGTTAACTACCTTCTTTTTAGTTTCTTGTTGGGCCTTTTGAAGATCCTAAAATATATGAGAAAACTGATGAAGTCTATAAATTACTTCTCATGGTGTGATGGAAGTTCCATAGACTTGGAAATGAATGCATCCCACATGTGACAAAATATCAAAGGTCAAGTATGCTAAAATTGTATCTCATGGAGGAAAAGAATTGGTAAACACCTTTTTGCGTATGCACTTCCAAATGTTCTTGAGAAGGATGAGTCTAAAAACACCTCAGAGTTTGAGGTATTGATCCAACTGAGGAAAGCCAAGTAGAGAAAACTTCTAAGATATAATGAAATAAACAAAAAGAAAAGTGTAGAAGATATCCCAAAACTATTTAGCCATGTTACAAAACCAAAACAAGTGAATAAGAGTTTCTAAAGCATTACAAAAATTGCATTGAGGGGAAATGTGTAAAATCGAAGCTAGAATTTTAGAAGTTGGAAGTTTTTGATGCAAAATCCACCATCCAAGAAGCTATGTTTTGGATTCAAGAGGAACTTTCCAAATTTGAGTAGCAAGAGACTTCCATTGGGCATTAGTAAAATTCACTTACCACTTGACATTGAGCTTAGAGTCTAAATAAGGAGGACAAAAATTATTTTTGTATACCCAACTATAAGTAATGGAAGATATTATATAACCATTAATCCATCTCTAGTCATTCCTTATATTATGCACAATTGCTTCCAACTTTATAAGGATGTCACAAGGGATGGAAGCCGCAACTAAGATATAAGACTCTTTGAATCTAGAGGGAAGGGAGTAATAATTATAGACTTGGTTCCAAGTAAGAATTGAGTAGCTACCTGAATCCCAAGTATCTTTAATTCTATCAATACCTTTCTTCAAAAATGCTAGACCTTGAATAACACTACATAAATCTAAAGGTTTATCATTATGGAGGATAAATTTATTTCACCAAAGACTATTTAGATCGATGCTCAGACCATGTATAAAGGAGTCATACTTCCAAGCCAATAAATGAGAAATTTATTGCCAATATTTCTAGTTTTGTGTAACTCGAATAGATCCATTAATCGTAAAGTAAGGTGTATTAAGGACCTTATCCTCCAATGAGGTTTCTTTACATAGCTAGAGAGATTTTCTAATGAAATAGGTGTTTCTAATTTTCATACTAGTAATGTCTCTAGCAACCTATTTTACAACCAAAATTTTTCTTTGAATAAGAGGATCAATAATGCCTAGACCTCCTCAAGACTTAGGTTGAGTACAAATTTTCCATGAGACATTTGTCATTCCCACCTCCCCATCCCATTTAGTCCATAAAAATTTATGAATGGCCTAAGTTAAATTGTTATAGGCTACCTTAGAGGCCATCCAACAATAGGAGTAATAAACATGAGTGACTACCATAATTTTATTTGCAACTTGAATTATTCCTACTATGAAAATCAATTAAGCTAGCCAAGCATTAATTTGTTTTGAAGTATTTCCATAACCCAGCTCCACATATATTTAGGAGAAATATTAATCCCAAAGGATATTCCTGAGTATTGCACAATCATATACCATGATGACTGATCTTCCACTCAATCAAGAATTTGCATCCATTCAATAATGAAGAAGTATAGAAGAATTTAGTTTTAGAGTGGTTGATGCGAGAGCTAGAGACATCACAAAATAATTGAATACTTTCTTTAACTATTTCCACATCTTGTTGGATATTTTGAAGAAAAATAAAGGAATCATCAACAAAATGTGACTTAAGAGCATGCTTATCCCTAGGAAGCTTAATACCTTGAACTAGGCCATTATAATGAGCCTTATGAAGAATATAACCAAGAGAATTGAAAACCAAAACATACAAAAAAATCAATGGGGGAACCCTATCTGATATACCATTGAATAGGGAAGGAGGGGGAAATATATCCATTAAATTAAACACAAGTTGAAGCATCACCAAAGAGAATACCAATTTGATTATAGAATTTTGGACCGAAACCGAGACAAGAAAGCATACTAAGAATAAAATCCCATTTGATTCTATCATAATATTTGTGAAAATCTAACTTAATCAAGAGGTAATATTGATTGGAGTTTATAGCCCATTATAAATTTTTTTAGGCCATCATAATATTATCTAAAATATAATGATTTTTAATAAAAACAAATTGTTCTAGGAAAACAATCGCTTGAGCAACAATTTTATCTTTTTAAAGATATAGCTTTAGCTATGATCTTGTACAAAATATTGAGGAGGGTAATAGATATCACCTTTAGGAATCACCTTGATTATCCCTCCATTAATATAAGATATAAGGGAATCGTTATAAAGATATTTTAGGTAAACGTGATGAATATTAGAGGAAAGAATATGATAATTTTTTCATAAAACTTCTCTAGAAGACCATCCAAGATAGGAGCTTTGTCATTCTCCATAGAAAAAAGAGTAGTTTGTAGATCATTCACAGAAATATGATATTCAAGTTGATATTAATAATGGCATATACTAGGGTGGGAATATGCTACTACATATTTCATTAAGATACATTACATGTCATCCCTTGGTTCCACTATAAAATGTTAATATACATGAGCTACAAAAATATTTATGATCTCTTTTGAATCGAAAAGAGAATGACCTAAAGGTTCCTCCAACTCAGTGATCCTTTTCAAAATATTTTTATGTTTGAGGTAGTTAAAAAAATAGTTCCCTTGTCTCCCTAGGAGATCCAATTGAGGCGAGATCTAACATGCACCCCTCTAGCATGGTAAGACTCATAAACTCTAGCCTAATTTTCAATATTAGCTAGATCACATTGAACAAAAATGTTAGTAGGGTCTTTCATTAGCATGGAATAGAGATGAGACATCTCCTTATGAAGGTGACTCTCTTGAATATTCTTCATCCTAGAAACAAAGTATCCATACCATTTAAGGGATGAAACTATATTGTAAATAACTATTTCAAACCATTTGATTTAGCCAATATTAGTAGTTGTTCTAGGAAATCTATTCCAACCATGCTCTATTAGGTGGCAAAAGGTAGGACTATCAAGGTAAAACACATTTAATTTGGAAGGAAGTGGCATGTAATTAAGTGGGATACAAGAAATTTGGATAGAATATAAGATAGGAATGTGATAAGAAAAATTTGTGTGAGAAAGGACACAAACTTGCTTATGGATGGAGAAATTATCTAAGAAATAATTACTGAAATAAAATATTTCTAGGCAAACAAGATTCCTAGTAGAACCTTGATGATAGTTGGACCACATAAACCAATTATCTCTATGAGATGAGGCTTTATGAAAGAGAGTTTCATGCACACCTAAATGATTGCAAAAAACAATCAACTATCGAATTCAACATTAGAAAGGGGTTTACTCTAGTCCAACATTTATCACTAGGATTCTTAATCATATTAAAGTCACCTCCAAGGATCCATTCTGTAGGACAAAGAGAAACAACTAACCATTCCCAAAGGGTTATACACCTAGTATGTTCATTAGGAATATAGATTAAATAAAATCCAATAACCTGAGAGTTGAGAGCCAATCTAACCCACACATAATGGTAAGCAGGATCTTCACCATGGTCTAGAATAGCATAACAAAAAGACTTGGATATGGAAATGGCAATACCACCTTTAATATAATAAATTTGTAAAGGCATATGCATATACATAAACAATTATGTCCATACAATGGGTGAGAGTGTGGCTAGTGACTTTCAATTCCTGAAGGAAAAGAACATAAATATGATTTATAGCAACTACTTTTTGAACTTGAAACTTACAATAAGGGAGGGAGAGCCCCCTAGCATTCTAAGATACAATATTTAAATTCATGAGGGGTGATTTAGAGGCTTATTTATCTCATGCATTATATAATGGAATATATTTTCACTAACTAGAAATAATTGTATGTTGTCCAAATGGGTTTGTTGAGAAAAAACCTTATTATGAGCAACTTGAGAGAAGGCTCTAGTAAGATTTTTAAATGAGTATTTTTTTCCTTTGCATGGATAAAGTGATTTTGTGGGGTTCATGAATGTTCTCACTTTCCTACCATTCTCCACCCATATTTCATAAGACTATATTTTAAGAGTTGTGATAAAGAAACATGGTTGAATTTGGTAGGGCTTATTGATTAACAAAAGTATATAAGAATTTAGTCTAAGCAATGAAAGAGACAAAAGGGTTCTTGGGGAGAATGACCTGAGAAGGAGAAGGTTTTTCAAGAACATGGTGTGTTGAGGGCCATAGATAAGGAATTTATTGGCTAAATTTTTAGTTATAGCTTCCATATGAGGGCCATTAGTTTGGATTTATTTTGCAATATTTTTAGTGGTGGATTCCATTTGTTCTATTTTAGCTAATATTTTTGGATAATTTTTGATCAAATGTCCAACTTCTCTATAGTAAAAATATGAATTAGGTAATTTTAGATAGATAAGAGGTTGAATAACATGGAAACCTGACCCATTGAGGTCAATGGAGGGGGGAAATGGGTTGGATATGTCTATTTATACACAAATATGAAGGTGCACTCTATAATTAGACAATTTCTCTAAAATAAGGTGAGACCACAAAACCTTACCAAGAAGACTAGCAATTTTATTGAGAAAAGGGTGACAAGAAATGTATAAAAAGGGAAACTCTATCCAAAGAGGGTAATTTTTCCTAGAGGGGCCCTTTAAGTGAAAATCCAAAGACTAGCCTTGCAGATAACAAGTTTGCTCGTAGATAATCCAAGTTCTATATTTGAGGGATTTTTTGACATGTTCAAGATTTGCAAAGAAGACTTCTATGTACTCCCTTCGCAACCCTAAAATAGTCTCAACTATCCAACCTCTAGTATTTTACCAAAACTCCTAACCCATTTGAGAAATTTAGTCTCAAGTGGTAACCCTAGTAAATAAAATAAAATGATAGTATGTTCAAACAAGTCATTAGCTACTTTAGCAAAGTAATCAATAAGAACAACTGAAAGGGCTTACCTTGATCTGTATGTGATTGAAGTGTTTCTAGATTAGGGTTTGACAAGTGAATGGTGCAACCCTCTTGTAAGCTCCTCTCACTCTCTAGATTTGTAGGCTTCTCCATGGAATTATTTGCAAGGTTCCCAAGGGGAGTCAAGGGAACCTAAGATTCAAGAACATTAAGGGATGGAGTTTCATCCATCATAGAAACCTCACATCTCAAGTGAACTATTTTTCTATGCTCAAATGCTTCTCCAATATACAATTGGGCTTGCCATCAGATGACAATGATTTTCCCAATTCTTCACTCTAAGCCCTAAAAGATGCATAGATTTTGGTAAGCTCTAAATATGGTTAGAAAATCTAAAATTATCATTGGAGTATCCTATTTTTTGTACAAATATTTGAAATGTTTGGATGTTCATCAACAGAAGACAAATGCCCTTAGAATATTGAAAGTTGAAACCATGAGTGCTCCTAAAAGAAAAAATGACCATGAAAGGGATTTTTGAAACCCTATTTCGAAAGCAAAAGTGAAGATGAAATGACTCTTTGAAATCCTATTCTAAATATGCATTACTATTTTGAAAATCTCAACTCCTAGATTTAAATATGGGTAAAAATCATAAAATTAGCACAAGAGTGCCCTATTTTTTTCACAAATATTTGAAATGTTCATCAATGGAAGGAAAATTCTCTCGATGTGTTGAAGCTAAAACTGTGATCACTCATAAAAGCAAAAACGGCCATGGAAGGGCTCTTCAAAAAAATTTCAAAATAATTGTTGCTCCAAAAACAAGTAGTTGAAATAAGAGGGAATTTGTTTTCTATTAGTTTTAGTATTTATAAAAAACTAGATATATTATATTTGTATGGTCATTAAATATTGAATGATTTCATGGAGTTCATTTAGTCAAATTATATTTGCTAATTTTTTCTAAATGATTAAACCAAAAAAATAAAATGTTCTTTTCACCTCATGGTCAAAATGAGGACTTATTGTCTTCTTAAATTTATTTTTTATCATAGTATAGGGAAACCTTTATAAACTCTAGTTATTGGGTAAAAGCAAAGTGAATGAGGCCATGGGCATTTAGATATTCAAGATTTTTTTTTCATAGGAAACCTCTATAAACCCTAGCTTAGTGGATAAAGGTGAAGTCAATGGACCTCGACCATCTGAGGAGTTAGGGCAACCCTTACCAACTAATCTATCTCTTCCAAGTAAAATTTTAGAATAAAATAGGTTTTTGAAAGTGATACCTATATACTTTATTAAGGTTTGAACTCGGGTTCTCTTAATGAAAACCCAAAGACTTTACCTAAAATTTTAATATGAAGCTAGTTTTTGAAAGGGATATCATCCCTTTGATCGGGGTTTGAACTTAAGTCTTCTAAATAAAAATATAAAGACATATTATTACCATATACCTTAACATTATAGTATCATTCATAAAACTTTTCTAAATTTATACTTAATACCAAACTTTTGATCTTAATCAAATTATACATTTCAAGATCATTAGTAACATTATATTGAAGAATAATACTTTTAGTAAAATATGTTTGTGGTACTCTAGTGAGAGAAAAACTGAGGATATGGAATTGTTGTTGGTTAATGATACTGCTACTGAGGACCTAAAGAATGCAAAGACTATTAGTCATATTCTAGCCTAGTGGGATCCAAGCAACCATGATGTTTACCCCCAGGTTGGTTTAGGGAAGGACCCCACCCCATATCTTTTACAAAGGTGGTGGCTGGTGCAAAATGTGGCAGTTTTTGTATACCTCACGACACTAATATTATGGTGAAGAAAATACATATCCTAGATGGTTTAATGAATAATATTATTGCAAATGGGGTGAGGAATTTGGTGGGAAAGATTAAAGGAGGTAGACCTAATTTGGATGCATTGAAGCATTGGATGATGGCTAGATGGAGATCACTCAGGTCCATTGAATTTGTGGCCATTCATAGAAACTTTTTCCTCATGAGACTTAACTACAAAGCTAATTCTAGGAGAAATTTTGGAGGGCCTTGATTCATTGGGAAACATGGCTTGTTTCTTTAAATATAGGGACCATATTTTAACCTTACAATGCAAAGCATCAATTTAATTCCTATTTGGGTTAAATTTTTGGATTTCCCCCTCCATATGTTACATGAGAGTGTCTTTCATGTAGTTGAAAAAACTATCACGAACTTTATTTATTTTGACTGGACCATGAATTATATAAGAATGTGCATAATAGCAAATATTGAGAAGGATTTACTGAACTCAATCAAGCTCATATCCCATATGGGCACTTGGGTCCAATCCATTGAATACGAGAATAAGCCTCTGGGTTACCAGGTTTGTGGGAAGGGTGGCCATCATAAAAATATATACCCCTTTATTTGAAGTCCAAGCCTGTAGTTCATCCAAGAACTAAGGAGAGATGGGTGCCAAAAAAATATTTAATGGGTGAAGATTTTAGTGGATGAAGCTTGGGTTTTAGTGGGTGATTTTAACACTTCACTATTTCCCTTTGATAAAATGAGGAAATTATGCTAACCTTAGGAGTATGGATGATTTGGGTGGTTTTATCAACTCGGTCGAGATTTTGGAAGTTGACCTTAAAGGACCCAAATTTACTTGGAGTAATCATCAGGTGGGGAATACTATTATCCTTTGTAGATTTGATAGAATATTAGTCTCCAAATTGAGTCTTCATATCTTTGGAGGGCATTCCCTTTATACTCTTCCTAGGGTTTTAAATAATCATAACCCCTTTAGGATGGAACTACCAGTGAATGCTCCCTTTCATTTGAGGTCATTCATATTCGAATCTATGTGGTGTAATTTTCTGAAGTTCGAATACCGCATCAAAGAATGGTGGAATGAATACTTGCAAGGTGAAGGAATGAACCTCTTGGAAAATAAGCTCAGGAAGATTAGATTTAACTTCAAAATCTGAAATAAGAACACCATTGGTGACATCTTCAAATTTAAAGAGAGTCTGAAAAAAAAAAGAGAAAGGTCTCCTTACAACTCTACACAACAAGATGGTTGATGAGGAATTAATTTGGAAGAAAAAATATCAAGCTTTGTGGTTGAAATAAGGAGACAGGAATTCAATTCTTCCACACTCCATCATAGGAACCATAAGAGGATTAGGGAAATCACCAAATCAGACAGCTCCAAATCCCATGATATTGATGAAATCAGAGTGAATGTCATTTCCCAATTTAGCTCTCTACTAGGACTGACCTCTCCTAGAGATATTTAGGTGGAAGATTCTCTTATCGACTCGATTCATAGCCTAGTCACAAATGACATGAATTCTAATCTGGAAGCTATGTTCTCAAATGATGAAATAAATGAGGTTTTAGATGCTATGGGGGTGCTAAAAGATTTTGGACCTAATGTATTCCTCCCATGTTTTTCTAGAAATATTGGCATATATGCAGGAAGGATGTTTGTAATGCTTTGAGATTGATACAGTCGTCCATGGTCGTTCTGAAGAGTCTCAACTCCACCTTCTTGGTTTTGATCCCTAAATCCTCAAATGCCTTTTCAGTTAATGATTAAAGATTGATCATCCTACGTAATATAATTTATAAAATTTTGACAAAGTTTATGTCTAACATAATTAAGCTCTTCCTATCGACTCATATCAATAATTCTCAGAGTGGATTTATGGCTAAGAGACAAATATTATATTATTGTTCATGAACTTATTGACTCAATTCACAAAAGTTGTAGGCCTAGTTGATGAGTGTCGTTGTTCATTCATCATTTAATAATTATGTGTGTCAATCCAGGGCGGTGTCCAAGGCTATATACGAAAGAAGGCTCCAACAGGTTAAAGATTAGTTCATTCAAAAAATAGGCTTTATTGATGGATCAGTTAGTGTTTGGGGGTTTGGTGTGACCTCTAACTCCTAGAATTGGAAATCAAATTGCAGAAGCTAAAACTAAATTAAAATTGCAAGAAATGAAAATTGCAGAATCTGAAATAACAGGAAGTGAAATGTTGCTAAATTGAAAGTGACAGAAAAGTAAATTGCAGAATTGAAAACACACACACAGTTGCAGAAAATTCAACTAATTACAAAGTTCACAATTATCTGAGCATGTTCTAAATCTAGAAAATCAAATTAACATCTATTGCAAAACTAGAGAATAACACAAATCTAGAAATTGCAGTGAAATGACAGAAATCTGGAAATTGCTGCAAAGCTAGAAAATGACAGAAATCTGGAAATTGCAGTGAATTATGGAAAATGCTATCAAATCCTATTAAATGCTAAACACTATTCTAAACATGTTCTAAATACTATGGTGCACTTTTGAAATGAAACTAATTCTGCAAAATGAATGTTGACAGAATTTTGCTGATCTTTTGCATCATGAGCAAGAAATCAGCAAGAATTTTCTGTCACTACTGCCCTTCCTCTGATCCTGCAAGTGGCCCTTGCTTCCAGAACCAGAAGAGGGTGAAGAATTATACCAAGTAAATTAAATGTGCACTATCAACCATTAAATGCCAATAAAATATGAAGAATGCACCTTTTTATTCAATCTGAAATTGCATTACAGTAATGCAGGAAAAACCTACAAATTATTGTTCTGCTACAAAGAAACTTCACTCTATGCTAATTTTGGTATTCTATTGCCTATCTATCTATATGCTCAACCATCTAGGAGCTTTCTTATTTATAATATAATGTTGATATGCTTGGTTACTGATTTGTAGGGATTTACAATTGATTGCATAACTGTTTCCTAGAATGCAAGAATTTGCTTTGTCAAAACTTTATCCATTCATCCTTGTTGGGCTGCATTTGTTGAGGAAATCACGTTAAGATGAGTTGGGACAACCTCCTGGTCAATTGCCAATAATTTCCTCCACTGATTTGTCACTTTTTGACCACTTTCGGTTGTTCCTGCGCTATTCCCTATTCCTGCACCGCTTATTCCTGTGCTGCTCCGGAATAACAGGCAGGTGACAATTCATTGCTTATCTGCGCTCCAAACGCATAGGGAGGAAGTTGTTGACCATTTGGATTGTTTTACCTTATCTTGTACACCCTTCTGCATTGGTGGCATGTGCTGGAGTGACTGATTCCAAGCCCTATTGTATATGTACAGCTGGCTGGAATTTGCATGACTGTGTCCTGCTTTTACCAAATTTCTTGCATTTTAGCCTTTTGACTTGTTGCTTCCATTTGCATCACGTGGCAGTGCTGTCAGGTGGAGAAAGAGTCATGCCTATTCTCCCTCAACTGTTTCCAAGCGTTTACCTCTTCTTTATTTGACAAATTCCATGCCTTCCTTCAAAGTGACAGGTGGCTGGAATTTGTATGGACTGTGACCTCGTGTTTCCAGATGCCAAAACATGCCCAGATGCCCTTTTGGAGTGCTCATAACTTGTTCATCGTAACTCCATTTTTTACCAAATTATGTCCACGTGTTCTTGGTTATATGAACAACATTGGGTTCAATTTTCAACTCTTAATTCCTCAGAAATTACTCCCTGCATCGCTGTCAAGTTGGCCTTTAACACAGATTTTTACCAGCATTTCCAGCTGTCAAAAAGTGTGAAACTGCCATTTTGCAGGCCCCATAACTTCCAGGTTACTTGTCCATATGCCTTCAAATTTGGGTCATGTTTTCTCTATATTATGAAGTACCATTGGTATGAATTTGGTACCTTAACTCACTCTGGATCATTCCCAGTAGATCCACCAATGTTCCCTTTAACGCAGATTTGCACCTGTTAACAGCTCCAGAAAAGACTAAGGCATGAACAATGAGCGCAGGAATGAACAATGAGCAGGAATGAACAATGAGCGCAGGAACGATGTAACCTTCATAACTTTTTATCTACAGCTCGGATTGACTTGCTTCAAAAAGCAAAGTTGTAGTTCTTGATGAGAGGAATCTATTCATGCCATCAGAATGTAATTGCAATACATGTTTTATTTACTACCTAATCAACTGAAACAGTGCTGAAAATAGTCAAAACAGAGGTATAATGTTCCAAACATAAAATCATGCAAACATGTAACAAATAACATATTCTAATCACTATTTGGCACTTTAACTTTGTCATATTTAATATTATGGCAGTTTTTATATGTCAACCATAGTGTAATAATGAGGCATTTCTAGGCCTCATCATTCCCCCAGCTTGAACTGATGCATGCCCTCATGCATCCTAGTAGGCCCTAGTAAGATGAACAACATACTTTTGCCACCTACTACCCGAGAAAGTTCTTCTTACTGCACTACACCAAGCATTGTAGTTCCTGCAATTTTTTTTTCTTTTTTTTTTTTTTTTTTTTTTCTTTTCTTCCTTTGTACTTGTGGTAGAACTTTAAGAAACTTAATATCTAATGTGCCTTGCTGTTCTACAACATTTTCAAGAATTTTTGGCATAATTTGTCTCATTTTGAAGCTTGCTCTTGGAATGAGAGTTGTTCCAAAGTTTCTGGAATGAGAGTTTTGAAGATGTGTCAAAAATTGGAAATGGCCTCCTATGCAAAATTTAGCAGATTCTAGTGTGGGCCCATCTTTAGAGTGTATAAGCCTTCCATAACATCAAAAATTCTTTTTCCATGCTATTTTTTTTTTGTCTGTTGTTGTTTTATTGCAGTAGTAGTAAAATAGAATTTTCAGGTGCATTTCGTCCTTCTCATATTTATGAGGTATTGGTGGGACATTTTATTCTGAAATCTGCCCTACTAATAAAGATAAAATGGCTGTCATATCTGTCCCAAAATCAGGTTTTTCACAATTTTGAATTTCCCATGCAACTAAGGGCAGAAGGGGGGTGTTTCTTGACATTTTGAACAACATGTTCCATTTTTTTTTAACTTGCCAATATTGTATGAACAGTTTATGCCAAATATTGATTATCATATACTAAATGCTAAATGCTTACCATGACTAAATGCAAGAAACACATACCTTACTGTCCTGAAAATTTATCATCCACCTTACAAGCTGCTTCTGATGATGATTTTTTTTTGAAATAAGAACAACATAGGTGCAGTAGGTGAGATTTGTACAATGGTAGAACAATGATGGGTGGATCAACAAGGCAATGCATGCCGAAAAACCGGTTTTCATGCAAGCCAACTCAGCAGCGCCTCCGAGAAGGTTTTCACTACTGAATTATTCATTTTTTTCTTCTCTTTTTTTTCATTTTTTCATTTTTTTATCAGAAGAGGCTGCCATTTCTGGTTTTCAACCAACTTCTATTTTTTTTTCAACTTTTTTTTTCTTTTTTTTTTTTTTTTTTTTTTTTTATGTCTTGCTTGTGCCCATGAAGGAATTTCACAATTTTCTTGAAATTGTGCCCGTGAAGGAATTTCACAAACAAGATTATTTCCTTCTTTTTTTCGTATTTTTTTTCAAGGCTAAAAAAAATATGATCATTTGGAAACCTTGTCAGAAGAGGAATCCTCTTCTATCATATGCAAATGTGACTGTGTGAAAGATTGAGCAAATTCCTTCTTTGTGAGTGGTTTATGGTACAACTGTAAAAGATGTCCATTCACCACTAATGTCCTTCTTGAATCATCAATCGAAGAAAGTTGAACAACTCCATTCTCAAACTCTTCTGGTTCATCCTTGTTGCTCTTAATGTGATCATCATGCCACATTTTCCATTTTTGTTGAATGAACTCTATTTGGTGAAGTGCTTCCAACCAAAGTTCATTAACTGCATTCAACTACGAAATCTATTTTTTTTGTACTGCAACAACTCAATGCCAACTCGCTAAAGATGCATAAAGTGTTAGTAGAGCATTAGGATGTTGGATCAATACATCAAACAAATTTACTTCCTGGTTTTTAGTCAACCAACTATTGTTGTTCAAAGGTTGTTTTGGCTGCATTTCGAGTTTGTTTTGTACCAAGATGTTTTGAATTGGTTCTTGGAGAATGATGCATTAATGAATTAAGAGGACAATGATATGGTGGAAAAGAATGGAAAATCTGTGTATGTTTACCAAAAACAATTCTTAAAAGAATTAACTTTGATAAATGGAAAGGAAAAGATGAGAAAAAATGATGACATCCATGTGACAAGTGAAGAAAATTGTTTTGTATTGGAATGGATGACAAATTTTTAGAATTTTGTTTTTCATCATTCCATAATAATTGTTGAACAGTTGATTGGTTCATCTTTAAAATCTGCATTCTGAACATTTTCATCAAAAACAGACTGTTTGGATGAATCCATCTCTTCTACATTATCCTTTACAACGATGGAGGCCAAAATTGAAATGTCCGTTTCATTTTCCTTATATGTTTCACGAAACCATGGGCATCCTAGACAATCATACTTAGGTGGACTAAGGTTTCCTGCAAGCAAGTTTACTCTTTTACCACCGACTTGTATGTTTTTAGGATATATTTTCTTCTTTTTTCTTGGTTTGTTAAAACATATTTCTTGAACAATTGTATTAATGATTGGCACATCTTTAATAGCTTGAAGTAAAGGGACTATAACATTTAAATGTTTTAATTCCCTTATCAAATCTGATTTCAAAGATGTTAGTTTTGATATTTCAAACTGTTCAAGATATGATTCTTTTTGTGGGAGATTTTCTTTTTCTTCTTCTTGTTTCAAGTGCAGATTTGTTTTTATGTGCATTCATTTTAGCTCCTATTTCTACATCGGTAAGTGGAATATGTTCAAGAAGTGGTTTTCCTAAACACAACTGATTTTTATGACAGTCACCAGCATTTATTATGGCTGTATTTTTTGATTTAGCCATAGAGACAGGGGTTACCTGTTTAACATTGTTTGGACTGACCACAGGTTGAGCTGAAAATAGAGGTTGTTTTTCATTTTGTTGTTGTTGTCCATGAGAGAAACTATGGGTATGAGTGGGCAATAAATTTGATTTCTGTGTTTGATAATGTTGCTGCCCTTTGTGCAATTTTTGTTGTTGTCCCCATTGATATCCTTGCAGTTTTGGCTGCAACCATGGTGGATGTGGTTGATTCCATTGTTGTTTCATCCATCCATGTTGAGACCACTCTTGGGAATATGCCCATGGTGGTTGACTCCAACATTGTTGAAGTGGACCTGAAGCATACCATGGCATATACCAAGGATTATTTCCCCAATGTGTAGGAAATTGAGAAGCATTCTGATATGGAAACTTAAGAAAATTATCTCCTTGTCCTTGTCCTACAAAATTGAGTTTTTTCATAGGTTGAGGCTGTTTTTCAAAGACACTTTTGAGTTCTGGCAATAAACTACATTGATTTGTGGAATGTCCTTTTTGACAAATGCTACATGTAGCTGGTATAAATGTTTTGTTCAAAGGACAAGTCATGAACAGAGTGTTGCTGCTCACATCTTGAACAATAGATAATAGAAGGTTCAGTAGATTTACTCTTTTTATCTACTATTTTATCAAGATGTACAACAATATCAGCTTTAGCAAACTCTTTCATGCATTCTTTCAAATCATGTTTATCATTACCAATTCTATGTTTTCTATGCCTTGAATGAGAATAATTTTTGCAAAGTTTAATGATTTCCTGGATTTCAAGTGCATTTGCATCGCCTCTTCCTAAAATATCCAATGCATCCCGAAATTCATCTTGTAGTCCCCTTAAGAATATAATTTTGCACATTTCAGGTTCAACACTACCACATCTCTTATGAACAAAAGAAAATTTGTCTACATAATCTTCTAAGATTTCATTTTCCTTTTGTTTCATTTCAAGCAATTCATTGTTTTGATTCTTGACTTGACAATATTCTTGGTATCTCTCCAAAAATATATTTTCCATCTCATTCCAGGTTCTAATTGAATCAGGTGCTAAGGTGATAAACCATCGTAGAGCCGACTCTTTAAGAGTGGAAGGAAACAATTTGAGCTTTTGATTGTCGTTAGTGTAATCATGAGCTTGACACACAATTTTAAACTCAAACAAAAACAAATCAGGGTCTTCAGATGTAACTCCCTTAAAATTCGGTAACATAGAAGGTGAAATGACCTTCATGGGAGCATTTTGATTAGGATCTAATTGGATGGGATTTTGAAAAGTTTTGGCAGGTGTACTAGTTGCACTAGGTTGGAGCACATTACTGGCTCTCCCTAGATTCTCTTGTGAGCCTACCCTTATAGGTTCCCAATCACAATTAGATATCCTGTTAAACTGTCCTGATTGTATGGATTTGTCAAGAAAAAAAGGTGTTGAACTATTGATTGTTCCTCCTTGTGATGATTTCTCAAAGGATCCTACGAGTTCTGGACATAGATGATTGTAATTCTTTGAAAGTTCCAACAGTTTTGGGAATCATAAATTTGGACAACTTTGACATACTTTCAACCTCTTGTGAAATTTTTCTTCCTGTGGTAGGCAAAGGATTTTTCATACTTTGACATCGTGCTTTCACATCCTTTAACCTATTCATACTTGCTTGTTCTCTAAATGAACTGAAATGGAATTTACCAACAACTATTAATTATGCCAGTTATTACATTCAGATTTCACTCTGAAGTTCACAACTTAGCACACTAACAATTATTGGACTGCTTTCCTCTTCTAACAACACCTATCCCCGAAAACGACGCCAAAAATGATGAGTGTCGTTGTTCATTCATCATTTAATCATTATATGTGTCAATCCAGGGCGGTGTCCAAGGCTATATACGAAAGAAGGCTCCAACAGGTTAAAGATTAGTTCATTCAAAAAATAGGCTTTATTGATGGATCAGTTAGTGTTTGGGGGTTTGGTGTGACCTCTAACTCCTAGAATTGGAAATCAAATTGCAAAAGCTGAAACTGAATTAAAATTGCAGGAAATGAAAATTGCAGAATCTGAAATAACAGGAAGTGAAATGTTGCTAAATTGAAAGTGACAGAAAAGTAAATTGCAGAATTGAAAACACACACACAGTTGCAGAAAAGTCAACTAATTACAAAGTTCACAATTATCTGAGCATGTTCTAAATCTAGAAAATCAAATTAACATCTATTGCAAAACTGGAGAATAACACAAATCTGGAAATTGCAGTGAAATGACAGAAATCTAGAAATTGCTACAAAGCTAAAAAATGACAGAAATCTAGAAATTGCAGTGAATTATGGAAAATGTTGTCAAATCCTATTAAATGCTGAACACTATTCTAAACATGTTCTAAATACTATGGTGCACTTCTGAAATGAAACTAATTCTACAAAATGAATGTTGACAAAATTCTGCTGATCTGTTGTAGCAAGAAATCAGCAAGAATTTTTTGTCACTACTGCCCTTCCTCTGATCCTGCAAGTGGCCCTTGCTTCCAGAACTAGAAGAGGGTGAAGAATTATACCAAGTAAATTAAATGTGCACTATCAACCATTAAATGCCAATAAAATCTGAAGAATGCACCTTTTATTCCATCTGAAACTGCATTACAGTAATGCAGGAAAAACCTGCAAATTACTGTTCTGCTACAAAGAAACTTCACTCTATGCTAATTTCGGTATTCTATTGCCTATCTATCTATATGCTCAACCATCTAGGAGCTTTCTTATTTATAATATAATGCTGATATGCTTGGTTACTGATTTGTAGGGATTTACAACTGATTGCATAACTGTTTCCTAGAATGCAGGAATTTGCTTTGTCAAAACTTTATCCATTCATCCTTGTTGGGCTGCATTTGTTGAGGAAATCACGTTAAGATGAGTTGGGACAACCTCCTGGTCAATTGCCAATAATTTCCTCCACTGATTTGTCACTTTTTGACCACTTTCGGTTGTTCCTGCGCTATTCCCTATTCCTGCGTCGCTTATTCCTGTGTTGCTCCAGAATAACAAGCAGGTGACAATTCATTGCTTATCTACGCTCCAAACGCATAGGGAGGAAGTTGTTGACCATTTGGATTGTTTTACCTTATCTTGTACACCCTTCTGCATTGGTGGCATGTGCTGGAGTGATTGATTCCAAGCCCTACTGTATATGTACAACTGGCTGGAATTTGCATGACCGTGTCCTGCTTTTACCAAATTTCTTGCATTTTAGCCTTTTGACTTGTTGCTTCCATTTGCATCACGTGGCAGTGTTGTCAGGTGGAGAAAGAGTCATGCCTATTCTCCCTCAACTGTTTCCAAGCGTTTACCTCTTCTTTATTTGACAAATTCCATGCCTTCCTTCAAAGTGACAGGTGGCTGGAATTTGTATGGACTGTGACCTGTTGTTTCCAGCTGCCAAAACATGCCCAGATGCCCTTTTGGAGTGCTCATAACTTGTTCATCGTAACTCCATTTTTTACCAAATTATGTCCACGTGTTCTTGGTTATATGAACAACATTGGGTTCAATTTTCAACTCTTAATTCCTCATAAATTACTCCCTGCATCGCTGTCAAGTTGGCCTTTAACACAGATTTTTACCAACATTTCTAGCTGTCAAAAAGTGTGAAACTACCATTTTGTAGGCCCCATAACTTCCAGGTTACTTGTCCATATGCCTTCAAATTTGGGTCATGTTTTCTCTATATTATGAAGTACCATTGGTATGAATTTGGTACCTTAACTCACTCTGGATCATTCCCAGTAGATCCGCCAATGTTCCCTTTAACGCAGATTTGCACCTGTTAACAGCTCCAGAAAAGACTAAGGCATGAACAATGAGCGCAGGAATGAACAATGAGCGGAATGAACAATGAGCGCAAGAACGATGTAACCTTCATAACTTTTTATCTACAGCTCGGATTGACTTGCTTCAAAAAGCAAAGTTGTAGTTCTTGATGAGAGGAATCTGTTCATGCCATCAGAATGTAATTGCAATACATGTTTTATTTACTACCTAATCAACTGAAACAGTGCATAAAATGTTGAAAATAGTCAAAACAGAGGTATAATGTTCCAAACATAAAATCATGCAAACATGTAACAAATAACATATTCTAATCACTATTTGGCACTTTAACTTTGTCATATTTAATATTATGGCAGTTTTTATATGTCAACCATAGTGTAATAATGAGGCATTTCTAGGCCTCATCACTAGTTTCTTCCTCAAGATCAATATGAATAAGACCTATGATCAGGTGTCTTGGCCCTTTTTGTTCAAAGTTCTCAAGAATTTTGGATTTGGATCAAAGTGTATTAATTTGATCAAATCCTATGTTTTCTCATCAAGGTTTTCTATTCCTATAAATTGCTCTCCCACCATATTTTTCTAGTCTGGTTGTGGTAATCACCAAGGGGACATTATATCCCCATTTATTTTCATTCTTATGGCAAAATATCTAGGGAAATATCGTGCTTTAAACCTAACTATTATGGGGCTAACTCCTACTCTATCTTGCAGGATGATATCTCATTAAAAGTTTGCATGTGATACTTTTTTATCTTGTTTGGATTTTATGATCTAGTTGAGATAAATAAAATCATTTTTTATTTGTTTTGTGAAAGCGGTGGTCCAGTATATCAATTTCCTCAAGAGCTATTTGTATTTATTGAACACCCTATTGGAGCACCAAAGAAATATTTCTAGAATCCTAGGTTGTTGTATTGATAGTTTTCTTGTAGTCTACCTTCGAATCCTACTCTTTACTAGTAAAATTATGGATTCTCTCTAGATGTCAATCATTGAGATATTGTAGATGAAGTTAGTAGCTTATAAGGGTTCCCTTTTGAGTTAGTAAGGGAAGGCAATCCTAGTGCAAAGCACTATTCAAAGCATCCCAATATATTACATGCATCCTTTTAGCCTTCCTAGAATTATCAATTCTAAATTTGAAAGAATTTTCAAATTCTTCTTATAGGTTGGTCTGAATATGAAAGGCAATTTCCATTTAGCCTCCTAGGAGCAGGTTTGTCATCAGAAGAAGTGCGAAAATATGGGTCTAAATATTTGTAAAATAGATGAATAAAGCTCTTGTCACCAAACTGGGTTGGAAGATTGTGTCTAATGATGTGGTGGAATGGGTGAAGATCCTTGAAGAAAAATATCTCTTTAAAATTTTTCTTTTAGACCCACTTCCTAAAGGTGGTTCTCCATTCTGGAAAAACTTGCTAAAACCTAGATCCTTCTTGCAAAGTGGTACCAGATGGATAATTGGGAATGGGAATTCTATGGGCTTCTAGAATGATCCTTGGCTTGTAGAATTATCCTTGGCTTGCAGAGAAACCCCTTTTCTCTAACCTAATATTTTGTGGTCTCAAGCATGTTACCCATGCTTTGGGATGTATCAAATTTGCTAATTTTATTATCCTAGGAATGGGCAAAAGTTATCGTTTCAAATTCTTGTGATGGTGGTGGTGTGGAAACCCAATAGTATTGGTCAATTGTTGCTAAAGAGCTACAATTATAGGTGTTGTATTTTGAAAAAGTCAAATATAGGATCATTTGGGCTAGTGACAATGAGGAAGAATATTCTATCAAATCGACATATATTTTTCTTGAGCATTTTTTTCCTTGTCACTTTTTGATCAAGCGAATCTAGTTAAACAAATTGAACTCCTAAAATCAACCTCTTCTTTTTGTTAGCCATCTATAATAAGATTTTTTCCATTGAAAATTTAACTAAGATTCTATCTGGCTAACCTCTTCTTCTGGTTAGTTGTCTAGAATAAGATTCTATCCATTGAATACATCTGGAATAAGATTCTAGAATAGGTATTATTTGTGAGAAGCTAAATGGGAGTCGACTAATCATTTTCTTATTTTTGTCCTTTCTTTTACAAAGTTTTTTTCTCCATTTTAGATAGGTTGGGGGTTCAGTGGGTGATGCCAAATTTCTTGGAAATTTTGATTTCTCAACCTTTTTCACCCCTCATATTAGGTGCCTTTGGCATTTCCTTTTACCTCATAATTTTTGGGGAATATGGAAGGAAATAAATGCTAGAGCATTTAATAACCACAATAGAGATTCTAATATGGATTTCGATTGAAAAAATTTCCAATGCGTTTCTCGATCTTGGAAAAAATTATCAAAGAAGTCCTCTTGCAAAAGTCCTTTTGGAATCAAATTTGGGTTTTATTAAGATTGATCCTGCTCCTCCTATTCCAAATACAAGGATAAATATGATGTGGTGTCCTCCCTCCAATGTGTACTCAAATTGATTTTTTACGGATCCTCAAAAGGTAATCCAGGGATCGTTGGGGTAAGCGGTGTCATAAGAAATAGTAAGGGATAAATCATTGTGACATATTCTAGGCATTTATTATTCTAAACATCCTACTTTGTAGAGGCAAGAGCCACCTTACAAGGTATACAAATTCTTGTTAAATTGGGAGTAGTGAATGCTGATATAGAAGGGGATTTTTTGAATGTGATCAACATTTTAAATTCTTCTTTAGCCTTGAGCTAGAATGTTGCAAATATGATGGGTGAATCAAAGACATTCCTTCAGGATCTCAATAAATTTTGGGTGGCACATAGTTTGAGGGAGGGTAATTCACTTACTAACTATTTGGCTAATCTAGGCACCAATCATCCTGACCTTATGATGTGGAGAAACAGTTTCTTATTGGATCTTCTAAATATTCTTAATTTAGAAGCCCCTTAGTTTTTAACAGGGATCCGTTCAATTACAAATCATAATTTTACATTTTTATTACTCCCAATAGTTGTCTTTGCTTGTAGTCTTAAGTTATCATACTCCTTTGTATTTGAAATGATAGAATGCCACCCATTTTTGGTGCAAATCACAACTCACCTATTGGTGGCCTAATATATATTTGTGGGAGGTTTTATTAGGAGGTGCTTTGAGAAGTTTCAAGCATTTTTTGTTCAAAATGTTACATCACAATTACTCCTAGTAGTTGGTGTCATTTACATCCTTAAAAATTGTGCACATTTGAATTCAAATTGCTAGAATGGTGCCCATTTTGGATGTGATGCCCATGATGTCCATCAAGTTACCATTGCTCTTTTGTGGGGGAACTTAGGTGGTGATCTGAGTTGGTCTGTGGCCCATATCCAAGTCGGTGATTGTTTTGAATCCATTTTCAAATATGGGAAGAGTGCTTTCCCATATCGAGTGTCCCTCCTAATGATCCTTCCTTATTGGTTATTTTCATTATCAAAATAGAAGTAAGGTGGTTAATTCATGTGAGTCTCCTGGATTTTGAAAATGTGGATTCTTCCTACTATAGTTTTCATTTCATCATTCTTAGTTTCCAATGCTCAATCCTTCTAAGAAGGATCGATGGTTGGTGTATAGGGATGCGGTTGAACTTTCTTATCCTTTGCGTATGTAAGTCAATCTTAGGTATTTCAAGTTTTTATTGGTACTAGTTTTTCTAGGATAAATTTGTTCTTTATTTTCTTCCAAGGATAGACTTTGAGTGGTCATCCCTCCTAGTGGTCATGTTATTAGTTCCTCTTTCTTTTATCACCTTGGAATCTCTTTAGATTATTCCATACTCATCTTGTTTCCTCTTAGAGGGGATATTATTCAACTTTTGTGGGTGATCTCTAGTTTTGTATGCTATTTTTTGAAGTGGGCTTTGTTTTTCATGACGAAATATTGGAAATCAAGCCCAAGATCTTGCCCAAAAAATTTGCATTTGGAACCAACTTTGTTGGTGGTGGATGAGGAGGTTAAGATAATTCTCAAGAAAGGGGGTCTCTTGATTTTCCTTCAAAAATTTCATGGCCACATCCTAACTCTCTCTATATGGATGGTACACTCATAGAATTATGGTTGGGTAAAAGTGGGTAATTTGGAGTTTGAAGTCTCAACTAAGCTTATTAGTAGAACCATACGTCTTCCTTTGGATGGTGCTTGTCACAACAGGGAGAAACAATTTCTCCTAAGAGAGATTAGTATCTTCCTTTACAAGGATGAGTACCTTCCAAAGGAAAAAAATGGTTTTAGTGCCAACACCCTCACCCCTCCTTGGGACAGGGTGATAATTGTAATTATGGATTACTTTACTCTTGACCCTTCCAATGATGTTGTTTAGAGATTTCATGTAATGTTTTTGAATAATCCGAGAAGGAAAAAATGGATGAACATTCTCATGTTCCTCTTTCAATATATGAATAAATATATGATCAATGTTTAAGGTGGTAAATATTTGAATCCCACCCATCAAGGTCTGGCCTTGCTGGTATTTGAACAATTTTATAAATAAAAAGGTTTGATTGTTGAGGACGTTCTCAAGTCTATTGAATCTCAAATAATCCCAATCCCATTCATTTATCATATGGAGTACTAAAAGTATATATCCATAGAATAAAGCAAATTTTTAGAAGGGGAAGAGTTGTATTCTACACCCAAAAGGATGGGAGTCAATAAAATGATTAGAGGATTACACGTCTTGTCAAGGGGAGTGCATGGAAAGGCTCATTGGTCTAGTAATTTGAGACTTAAATCACCAGATTTTGAAGAGTTGGATAGCCACACAAAGTATCCAAAGGTAAATCATATTAGTAGAAGGTTTGAAGGAATATCTATTTTTGCTAAAGGTATAAGAGCAAGTACTACAAGGCGGTCTATTCGTTTATCAAAGAAAATATCAAACAAAGAAGATCCCCAAGTTACCCTAATTTAGTCAAACTTTGAGAACATGTCCAAGGCTAATAAAAAAATATATATTAAGGAGGTTCATAGTTCTACTCCTAGTGATGAGGGTCATTGCAATGCTATTCAAAAACTCAATTTTGTGGAAATTAACTAGCCATTTATTCTAGGGTCGATGAAGATCGTTGTGGATTACTCTAAGGAGGTGAATTATCTTATGGGTGAGATTTATGCATGAAGCAGCGATGCGTAAGAATTTCTAGAACTAACTCAATTCTGAACTTATCATTGTATCCTTGATCATTTATTTTATGATACCACCTTCCAATGGTTGGTGATATAAGGTGTTTTATGCTTTGTTTAAGCTCATTTTTTTGGAGTATCTTTTTGGGTTGATTAGTTGTCCTGATTCTATCCTATTCAGTTGTGTTTTTTATGAGTTTTCCCCCCTATTAGAGTTGATGTAAAAGGTTAAGGGACACCTTTCAAAACCTTTCTTTCGTAATATAACCAAAAAATATGTGTTTTAGCTTCAAATTCATGTGTTGTCTACATAAAGAGATGACGATGTATATACAAACATATTAATTTATGTATACAAACATAAACATTAAATTTAATAAGAATACCAATATCAAATTTAATTTTTATGTTTATTAAAAAAACATTTTATGTGTATATACAAACTTGGAATCACTACTTATGAGTAGAACTATTAATTTGTTTGAATTTTGAATTTGAGTTTTTGAAAAAAAATTCATGACAACATATTTAACATTATTTTGAATAATAAACATTTATCATGGATATATAAATATATGATTCTTCTTTTAAATTCAATACATGTATCATATTGATGTTTAGTTTATTATAATATTCCTTTGTTAAGATATTATTCCTTTTGAAAAATCATTCTATTTTTGTATACAATAATTAAAAGTAGCATTGAAAATTATGGTTCTTAATGGAAAACTAAAAGCATACAATTATAAAATAGTTTTAAAGAGTTTTAATTTTTTTTTTAATAGGTTATATGTAGCTTCTATTGGGGGCCACTCCTATCAAAATACCAAAATATTACAATTACTGTAGCATACATTTTTATCACAATTTTTTATTTATTTATTTTTCTCTTATATATATTATTCAAATTCCTTTAAGTGTCTATGTTTGTGCAATTAACTCCTTGAAATAATTTTTATTCAGACATAAAATATCACTTGGCTAGTTGCCTTTTAAAATTTAAATTTCACTAGGATAAATATCAACACCATAATTCACTTATTTATCTTGCTACTCGATTTTCTTCTCTATAATATGCCCACATTGGTAGGATATTACCTCTAGTATTAGATGATGAACATCATCAATAACATTATTTTTTATCCAATCTCCACATCCATGTTTGTTAATAACATTGATGATAATTTGTGAATTGCTCTTAATTGAAATATATTTCCATATTTTGTTGCTGTAATTTTAATCCCTATAAGAAGTGCTCTAGCCTTTGCATAGTTGTTAGTTGAAGTTCCATATGATTCTAAATATGTGATGACAATTTTGTCTTCACTATTTCTAAAAACACCACCCCACCAAATTTTCCTATATTTCCTTTAGAAGTACCATCAAAATAAATTTTGATAAATCCAATTTCTAGACATTTCCAGTTTACCATAGATTGGAGTAGATCTTTTTTTTTTTAATTTTGTTGTCGTATATGACTCTTCCATGTATGTTCAAATAGTGTATCTAAGTTATTAGCACCTCTTTGTTTGAAATTGAGACTTCCCATGATGAGCACTATATTTGTACATATTTTGCAAGAGAGGCACTAACACAGTTCCAAACGTGGGCATGATTTTGATATTCATTTTAAAAAAAATGTTATTCTTTTGAAGACATAAATTGCAATAAATAATGGTAGGACCAATAATCCAAATAATACATAATGCTTTAGCTTTGAAATAATTTATCCAACATTTTATCAACTCTTTCAATGTTGATGGAGCTACCTAATATAATTTGGTATTTTTAAAAAATAACCCCAAATGGTGTGATCAAATGGATAATGAAGAAGTAAATGGTAGGATGCTTCTAAATCCTTCTCACATAAGGAATATATAAACGGTCCATAATATCCTCTTCTTTGTAGAATCTCCTATAAAAATCCTCCTTTGAAGTGCTAACCAAGGAAATGTTGAGGCCTTAGGGACAACCTCTAATGACCAAACATTCTTCCAAAAAGAGTCTGTGGGAGAAGGAAATTTTGATTTTTCTAAATCCTTGTATCCCAAATTCATCGAGGATCCATCATCCTTTGATAAATTCCAAACCAAATCATCCTTTTATTTAAAAATCAGTATATAAAACTCTCAAAGCATCTTTTGAAGTTCCTCTACAATTTTTTTTAGTTCCTCTCCTTCAACTGGGTTAGTAAAATAAATCCATGATCTGTATTTTTTTATTCATAATAATATAATATTTGACCTTTGGACCTTTACATGCTAGATATACTTGATCTAATGGTTACTATTTTGAGACAGAGAAAATATGACAAGGCTTCAACCAAGCATCAAACCAAAAATTTACATATCTCCCCTCATTGACTGACCATCTAATGTGGTTTTTTATCAATTGCAAACTCTCTAATATGAAGTACCATGTTGGTGATCCTTTAAGTAGAGTTATTTTCCTAAAAAATTTCATTGCATCAAGAGAACCTGTAGATTTTTGAAGTAATATTTTTGCCCAATTATTTCCTTGATCTCTAAATAATCTTTGAAATAACATTTTATATTAAATACTTTTTAATTATTAAAAATAACTTAAAATATTTCAAAAAAAATTGTTGAACTCATTTTAGTTCTTCTAATTATCAAAAATTGACATAAGACCTCACACATCCTCTTAAAATTATTTTTTGATCATATTAAAGTAATTATATTTTTTTGATTAATTAAAGAGCGAGGGTTTTGAGAGGATCCCACGACCTTAAAAATAAAGCTCCAAATAGAGACTTACAACCAACAACCTTAGAAAGGGGTACCCAACCAACATAGAGCAAATTATTGGATAAAATAAAACTAAATCCAGTCACTCTACCAGCCTATGAAAAGTGAATAATATTTTGCACTGAAGGCAATAGCCTAATAACCCAAAAAAGAGGGTCAACAACTAATCCCCAAGGAAGAAATATCCATAAATAAAATAATAAAAGTCCACGGGTGGAACCAACCACCATTAAAAAAAACCACCCAATAAAAGAGATTCAAAATTGAAAGAAAATCAACCCAAACTGGCATGTGGGCCACAGTCCTCCAGGGAATACCACCAAAGCATTTTCCAATCCCCAAAAATTTAAAATTCAAATGAAGAAACTGCAGATAGTTTGAATTAACCTACCTTTGAATGAACCCCTCACAGGCACTAATGGAAATTTATACTTAAAATTTAAATCTACGTCAAGATATGAATCCCACCCAAAAGATATTCAAATATAAAAACTACTCTAGGATCCACTTTCTACCCAATGAAAACTGGTAATTAGGAAAATAGGAAAACCTACAACACCAATGAGAATGATGTAAAATTGGAAACTGGGAAAGAAATAGGAGTTAAAAATCTTACATCAATAGGGAAACCAAATAACTCATGGGATTGAGCAAACGACCACAAAAATATCTACAACTTAAATCACATCCTACAATAGGTCATTCAACCCTAGGTGGGAATATTATAAAAGCATCCAATCTAAGTTGTGAACTACTACACCTGATACTTAGTTTTTTTTATATTGAAACTGGGATGGGCCCCAATGGCCACTTCAGAGTTGAACTCCCTCTTCTTAGGTATTTCCCCTTTTTTTAACTCCTATGACACTATATGACTTGTATAGCTCCTAGTTTTAGGGCTTGGGATCCCTTATCTATACCAAAGCAAGGGGAGGTTGCTAGAGTTTCCACTCTCTACTACAACACAACTTCTTCTACAACAAGGCAAATAAATGAATTTTGAATAATAAAATTAGGTTGGTTTACCTTATGGAGTTGAGCACCCATCACTAGGATAACCTCCAATATCTTAATTGGTTACCTATTTAACTCCTCAATACTGTCAAACAAATTAGATGAATAAAAATTATTCTCCTGAATATCCTTACTAGGATTAAATTGATTTTTAACCTTAATAGAGATATTAAAAATAAGCTCCTTACTAAAAGCACCAAGAGCTTCAACCTCATCGAACACAAAATGAGTAGACTCTTTATCTTCTGAATTTTTGGAAAATTTATTTGGCATTCACCTATCCTTGGATACTTGTGGACCGTTGGCTTGCTCAAAGCTTTAGGACATAAAGGATAATTTTTTTATGATGTTCACATTTCCCACATTCTTAGAAAACTTGGGGTTTATTTTCATTAACCTAAATCCAAGTACCCATATGAAAAATTAGTTCAGTAGAACTTGACAGTTCTTTCTCAATATATTCCATTACACACAATCTAGCGTATAACATATGAGACTTAGAGATGGTAGTCTAATCCAAGGAAACCAAGTTTCCAATAGTTTTGGCCACAAATTGGAATATTATCTCATTCCATAGATGGAGAGGATAATTTGGCAACTTAATCCAAAGTAGAACAAGGTTAATACTTTGTGTTGAAGGATTAAAATATGGTCCCCATATGTATAGTAAAAAACCCCACTTATCAAAGAATCATGAACCTCCTTCCAAGATCTGTTTCGAGTCCTCCTTGTAGTTGATCGTAATGAGAAAAAAATTTCTTAGGATGGCCATAATTTCTAGAGATACACGATATATCCAACTAGTTATATCCCATCATCATAGAGCATCAATATCAGGTCATCCCCCTTAGAATTTCCCCACCAAGTTCCATGTCCCATTTTCAATGATATTGGTAACCAAGCTATCGAAGATATGGATTTGATTCTCTACATGGATGATTTCAAAGACTCCTCACCACCTTTAAATATGACTACCACCTTTGCATACAAATAAGATATGGGACCCTCCCTGAGGGGGGCTTCAGAGTCCATCCTCCTCAGGAGGATTTTGAGATATGATGTTATGCTTAATTGGATCTAACACTTCCCACTAAAAGGAAAAGTAAGGGCATCAAAACTTTCAGAATCCCTCCTTCACGCTCTTTGCTTCCTCATCAATAGGATCAAAACCCACCAACTAGGCCTCCTACTCATCTGTAATATTCTTGCTCTTTTACATCGCTCATGAGTCCTCTTACCTTACAAAATTTGTAATAGCATTCTCCCAAAAGTAATTATATTTACTCTTCATATTTATTATGAATATATCTACTGATTCTACTTTAATGAATCTTACAAAAAATTACTCAAAAAAATTAATACCATTTACATATTTGGTCTTGTATAAATGTAATAAAAAAATTTCTTCTTGCATTTAATACATCATTTCAATATCCATAAATTGTTTTACAAGTATAATTTTAAATATTTGTGCACATCGTTAATTTATAAAATATCTTGCTTATTGTGTTTCACAAAAATTACCCTATTGTAAAAACAATTAGGAGTTGCAATTGTTATTGATTATTCTACTTTATTTGTCTAATATTTCCATGGATCTAGCTACGAAGGCTTAAGTGATTATTGACTTGAGTATAATTTATTGCGAGAATCATGAGTATATATGGAGTTACCAAGGTGTGATAAAAATTTTCAACTTATATTATATGATGTGTAAAGTCTTTTAGAGGTTTTTTTTGGATCTGAGGGATTCACATGAAGTGGCATTCATACTTAACAACATATTTACATATTTAAAAAAATAGACTAAAAATATCTTTAAGTTGGATATTTTGTACATAATTTTTTTGATTGGTAAAAGGGTTTTGAAATGGTACTTGAACCTTTTACAGTGCTAAAATGGGAAGAGATCATTGAACTATAATTACCTTAGTGCAGCAACCAACATGGACCATCAAAAATAAACATAGATCCAAATAATGACATTGCACCAAAGACCATAAAAATTGGATCCTCTCACAAAACAAAACTAGAAAATAAACAACAAACATCAACGTAAAATAAATAGCACCAAACCACCACATGGTTACTCAAGCCCAAAAAATGAACTACCAGACATATCGTTAGCATCTCTAGTTTCCACCTTGGGGTTAGGTGAGATGGTCTTAGCCTTTTTTATGGCTTGTTGAAGAATGGCTCACATTTTGTTGTAGAACATGTATACATTCTCTAGCATGTCCACCAAGGTAACAAAGGATTCATTGGAACTAGCCTTATGAGGAATACCCTCCACCTGAGAGTGAATGGTAGTAGGACCCCCATTGATTTTGGGAGTTTTAAACTAAGTAGGAGAATCATCAAAATTATCCAGCTCACCTCTACATGAATAACTCTTGTTTCTTTTAGGTACTTTAATTTGGTTAGAGTGACATCTAGGTGTCCTCCATCCATAGGTTTCCATTTGGACTTTTCAAAATCAATAGATGTCCTTTCTACCTCATCATCACTGTCAACAACTTGATGGAGATCAACATTACTGGGACCAACCATATATGGATCTTTGAGAGAATCCATTATTAAGAGAAAATCATTTCAATATATATTTTTAGAGCATAATAATAGAGAATGAGATGCATGCCCTGGTGCTTGGGATGGATTGATGAGTTGGCCCTAATGCTTTCCATGGTAATTTCTAGTGATCGCACTAAGTAATCTAGGATGTTGATATCCTTTATATCCCTGAGGTGGTTCAAGAATGTTAAATGAAATTTGTGGAAAGGGGAATCAATTTCATCCACCATGAAATATTGCAATCAACACCAAAACTTTGTTCTATGGCATAGGTAGGCCCTCTCTAACAATTATCCCATTCTTCTTTGTAAGTATTTTATTGAATAACCTCAACTCCTAGAAATAGTGTGTCTATATTGATGAATGGTGTCCCCATCATTGGGGAGATTAATCACATCATCCAGTAAGTGGTTGGTAATTTGAAATGAAAGCCCATGAATTATGATCCTAAAATTATTCTAGGATCTTGTAAATTCCATTAAAATCTCAACATAGGCTCCTCTAAAATTTTGTAAAACTGGTAAGAAACCATGTATGTCTAAGATCTCTTCAACATCAAGTTCTAATTTTATATTTTCAAGCTTGATCAAAACCATTGTCTTAGGGAGATAATTCACATAGGGACACAAGCAGGGGATGTAAGAACCATACAAAATGGCCTTAGCATGAGCCCTTAGACTAGTTATAGAGAAAGCATCACATAAACACATGTCACTTCCCTAGACATAACCTTACTCCAATAATAATGATGATGACTAGATCTCTTTGACTTGTTATCCAAGATACAAAAAAGTTTCATCGGTCCAAAAAATTTAATACTTCGAGAGACTATCATGTTACCAAAGGTATTGATTTGAGTATGATCTCTGACATAGATGACCAAGGTTCCCCATGTCAACAAGTTGGTACACAAACCATCAAGTTGTAACTCACTATCAGCATGAACAAAGGAATCCCACAGTACCAAGTGATGCAGATGCAAATTATAACAAAAAAAGTAAATGATTTGGGAAAGTATGAACAAGTTATGAAAGAACCACTTGTACCAATAATAAGATCAAAATATGAGTAACAATGAATAAATAACTAAATTTTTAATAGAAAATAGTGACATCAAATTGATGACAAAGAATAGATGTAATTTTTATAGTAATTATAGGCATAGGATAGAGAAATGTTGAAATATCTATTGTTGTAAAATTTGCGGAAAATATAATCATTCATAAATGTTTTATCTACAAAACAAAAGGAAAGAATGTAGATTAAAAATGAAATATGAATGTATAAATATGAATGATTGGGATAAGATAAAAGGAATATTGTATGGTTTCTACAAAAGGAAACCAAGCTTGATCAAAGTTTGTTAAGACATAGATATAGTGACACAAAGTTGAATAATGAAGACAATTTTGATGAAGGGGGAATGCATAGTCATTAAAATTTCTAAATAAAAGTTGTTTTAAAAAATGATGTACTAAAGGATGGTGTTGAGAGTATTACAAAATGTTGGTACAAAAACACATGAGATATATTATACATGAATGGAGTACAATATATAGGCATAAGGTTATATGAAAAATGATATGGAGAAGTACACATTAACTTTAACATTCCCCCTTAATGTGTACTTTCCAAAAAAAGGTAAGTCAACATTAGAGACATTCCCCCTTAATGTTGACTTGCATTACATGATTTGGAATAGTGTCTAGGCTTTTGCTTTTGGCTCTTGGCTCTTCTACTTTGAAAAATAGTTCTAGATCCATGGTGTATACATCTAGGTCTATTGCCTTAGGGTCAGCCACTTATTTAGGTTTTTTGCCTCTAGGATGACCTTGTCTAGTGCTTGAGGGTTAGCTTCTTCCTCAGGTTTGTTGCCTCTAAAGGTAACCGACTAGGTTCACCATGAATATCATCCTCCATCATGGTAAATATTTGTCTAGAAGGTGTTGGTATTTGCAAAACTTTGATTGTGCTAAAAATGCATCTTAATATAAAAAATCGAGCCATTTGAGAGTGTTGGTCTTTGTTAAAAATGCACACTATATTACAAAAAATAAGCCATAAATAAAAATATGAGGAAAAGAAAAAGAACCTTCTGAAGTTTTTATGTCTATGGTCTTTAGAAGTTGATTTGAAGTGCCTTCATGGAATAGTCTTCAGGTAGAGTAGTAAGTACCCTTATAGTGACCTTCTCATCCTACCAGAATGCATGGATAACTAGTCACTACATTCTATAGGTGTAATAGATAAGATTATTGGATAATAGGATCACTTACATTTACCTTGGAATATCAGGTTCAACCAAGAGTGCACTCCATAAATTATAATACAACAAACTTTTAGGTCCAAAAAAACATATAGGACTACCTCAAAATGAAAATTTGATACCATCAATGTGTCCAACTCATAAAAACCTTTATGATGAGTATAAACACCCTTATGTTTAGGTTTGAATGGGGCATTCATATGCGGGAAAAAAAACATACCTTCACATCATGAATCTAGAATATTCCTGGCATTAAAGAATATTCTCATTGAAATATTCTTGGCATCACTCTCTAGCGGCATCGCTCTCTGGTGGTAAACACAAACTCTTCAAATTTTCCCTCGCAAGGAATATTCCAAAATTTTGTTTGTTTGAAAAAAATTACATAGCCCCCTTTATTTTTATTTCCATGACATTTTTGGCCTTTTACAATTTGAAATATTCTCAAAATATTCCTCCCACTATTCATAACCTTATAACATGTCTAGCATTTTTAAAATCACATGGTGTAAAATAAACTATGATGTAATGGCATGTGCCTGTCAATCGAAAACGAACACTATTTATCTTGGTTGTGTGTTAGCATGACTGTTGAATGCATTGCTACATGGGAATACAAGTGCACCAATGGAACTTTCACGTAGTGCCCTATAGGAGGATCCACGACCATGATCAAATCAAAGAGGGGAGAAATTCCCTTTTCAAGATGCGCAAAAAAAATGTTGTTAGATCTAGTTTAATTCCCTTCTCCTCTCATTAGGAAAGCTTGGATAAAATATGTTGACTGAATTGAATGTAAAAAATACATTATATTTTTCCACTTAGAGCTCCATATCTATAATTTATCATGGATTCCCTCATCGGAGGCTGTACCCTTCACAATATTGTTTGGCAATACAATTCACGATTGGGGGAATGCTACAACATCTTCATTTCTTTGAGAATGATGTTCCATTTTATTGAAGGTAAAATAAATCTCCTTAAGGCCATCGAATGATATAAATTTATTTTTCATATGGAACTTCTCTCATCGAAAAAATTCCTACTTGTTCTCCATGTTAATGACACTCTCATCAAGAATAATACAGGCTCAAATTAACGAATGGTAATTGATATCCATTGTGGTTGCATGTGGTCCCACATACATGGTATCACTCTTGATAGTGGCAACTTTTAGAATACTTCAATATTAAAAATATTTGCATCCTACCTTCGATCTGCTCTTCTAAAACCTTAGAAACCTAGGATGGAATGCTCAGCTGCTGTGACTTTCATGATTTTTTTGGTTAACAATCAAAATGGTTCTATGTTGGTCATTATTTGCAGGATGGAAACATGATTCCTACAATATTTTGGCAATTTTGGGTACATTGGGTACATTGCCTTTGCTCAAGTGTTGATTTTGTCATTGATGTCAAGAAGCAGAAGGGTTTTTGTGAAAACTCAGGCAGACAAAATAAAAGGTTTTATTTAAAACCATGATGTGCTTATGTGGAAAGGGTTTTTCTTAAAAACCAAGGTGGAATTTTGTTTCATCGAAAAAGGACCTCCGATGATGAAGATATTAAAGTTTAAAGTAAGTTTAAATTAATGGATGGCCGACCTATGTGCAATTAATGGAAGTTGGCATATATATACATGTAAAGGTTTCAATTTATTAAAAAAGTAGGGCATATTATATATCGTCGGAAAGCTTATTTCAAGGGCTATTTGAATAACTTATTTAGAAGGAGAATTAAGGTGTGTATAAAGAGGTATTTCTGATTTTGCAAAGGGGTTCCAAAAGTGAAGTTTGCCTTGTTCTTTTTCAAGAGGATTAATTTTTCAATGAGGCGACAAGGTATGCATTATTATGATTTATTTTATTTTATGGTATAAGTGGTTTTGGGAGTGAAAAGGTTATGCAATGTTTTGATTTATTTTATTTTATGGTACAAGTGGTTTTAGGAGAGATAAGGGGGTTGTGCAATTAAAGGCTTTGGTGATGATTATTGAAAAGTGGAATAATGTTGATTATTTTGTGATTTACTAACCCTTTTGAAGATTGGCAAAAGAAAGTTGTGATGGTGGTAGATTTCCAAAGGGGTTCCTTCACTTCAATAAGGTATGGGCACATTCTTCTTATGAGTATGATTGGTGTATGTTATTACTAAAATAAGATTGGAGTGAAAAGGTTTTCAACAAGGTTTCCTTTGGTTGAGTGTAAGTCCTAGTTTTTGGTTTGTTGAAGACTACTTATGCATTGTTATCATTGATGAGAGTTTTGGTGAATGTATAATTCTGGTTTGAGGTAGTAGAAGCATTGTGCACTAGGGTTTATGATTGTGAGTCTTGCTACTTGCTTTGAGTTGGTGAAACCCTTAGTTGGCTATTTTGATATTGATGGATGAGTGCTTCCATAGTGGTTGTGTTGATCAAGTTAATGCTTTACTTGATACATGATATTGGGCTTACTCCATTGAGTTGATTTGAACAAGATATTCTATGCATTTGGTGATATTGTGTTGGTGGTTGTTTTGTTCAAATATCTTTGGAGGGAAAAGGATTTCTACTTGTTTCCTTTTCTTGTGATGATTGGTTGAATGCTTCAAGGTTAATGTTGAGTTGAATGATGTTGGTTAAACCTTGTCCTTAAGCATTGTTGTTGAAGCCCTAATTGGTTGAGAAAAGATATTGGTTGTTGGAAAGAACATGAGTATCATTGTTATATGATATATTGCATGGTTGGCAATTGTTGGGTTGTGTTTCATGTTCTTGAGAAAAGCATACTACATCTATCTTATTCTTTTGAGATTTGAAATTGAGTTGAGATTGAGATTGGGAGTTAAGTATAGAACATATTGAGTCTCTAACAATTCTCTTTATGCTTCTATGAGGTTGATGAATCATATTGAGTCTCTAACAATTCTCTTTATCCTTCTATGAGGTGGATGAATCACATTTGGTCTCTAACCATTCTCTTTGTGGGTTCATGCCAAGCAAGTGTTCTTGATAAACTTGTGAGCAGGTTTTGGACAGGTTCCATTGGGGACTTGTGAGAAGGTTTTGGACAAGTTCCATTGAGGACTTGTGAGTAGGTTTTGGACAGGTTCCTATGGGGACATGTGAGCAGATTTGGACAGGTCTTAGTAGAGGACTTGTGAAGCTGAGGTTGATAGTTCTATCAGAGGACTTGAGGACATAGGTGCATTAGTTCTATGAGAAGAACCTGAGGATAGATTTGTGCCAGACCGAAGGACTGTGTTTGGTGCTGATCAAAGATAGAGGACGAGGAAATTTGTGCTAGACCGAAGGACTATGTTTAGTGCAAATTCGAGGACCAGCTTTGAGGTGATAGAGTTGAGGATAGAGGTCTCTAGGTAGAGCAGGGAAGATAGGTGTCTTCTGTGGATAAATTTCCATTTGCTAAGCACAGCGGAGGCAGAGGTATTCTAGAGGATCACCAGCCAGAGCAGAGGTAGGGGAAGGTATCTCCTTTGAGCAGAGGCTCATAAATTCAAATTGGGGGAAGATTTCTCCTTTGAGCCGAGGCTCATAAACATTGTAATTGGGAAGGTTTCCCAAAGAACTTTGAGATAACTTTTAGAGAAAAGTTTTGTGGATGAACCATATAAATTGTTGTGTCACTTTGTGGATGGTTTTGTGCATTTCTTTGATATTGCTTTGGATATATTGCTTTACTATTTTGAAGTATAAGGGAAAAAGTAAAAGGAGGTCCTATACTGTTCACCCCCCCATCTCAGTATAAGCTTGTGTTCTTCAATTGGTATCAGAGCAGGTTCCTTTGGAAAGTTTAACAACTTGAAGGAAAAGCTAGTAAAGAACACAATGGATCATTCAAGTGGCAATGCAACACCTATTCTTGATGGGTCAAATTTTGGTCTTTGGAGTGCAAGGATGAAGGTTCATTTAATGGCACTTAGGAATGAGGTTTGGGAAGTGATTGAAGATGAGTACACTATTCCCGAACATGGTCCTAATACTAAAGAAGAAAGGCTCCTACATCACAGCAATTCAAAAGCAATGAATGCAATCCCGAAAGGCTTACGTAAAGTAGATCTCACCAAAGTGATTCACTGTAAGACAGCTAGTGAAATGTGGAATCAGTTGAAGGTGGTTCATACAAGTGATACAAATGTCATAAAGGCCAATTTGAGACACTTCAAAGGTATGTTTGAACAACTCAAAATGAATGATGATGAAAATATTAGTGACTACATGCTTCGTATGGATGAATTTGTTAACTCCATGAAAGACTTAGGTCTTGAGCTTGCTGAAAATGATGTTTGTGATAAGATTTTAAGATCTCTTCCTAATAGATTTAGTGAAAAGATTTCTGCTATTGAGGAAGCTAAAGATTTGGATAAGTTGAAAAAATATGAGCTCCATAGTATACTTGCAGCATTTGAGTTAAGAACTCAAGTGAAGGTTGATGTCAAGAAGGAGGCAGCTTTCAAGACTACCAAGAATTCCAAAGGTAAACAAACTTCAAGAGAGTGATGAGTCTTCCGGTGATGAAGAGGCATATTACAGCAAGAAAGGCAAGTTCTTTAGAAAGCACAAAAATATGAAAAATGTGAGATGTTTCAATTGTGGAAATTTTGGTCATTATGCTACTAACTGTACTGTTGCCAAGGATGAAAGTGATATAGATAAACAGGACTATAAGAACAAGGATTCTGAAAAGCACAAGCATCATAGGAAAAACAAATATGAGCACAACAATAAAGGAAAGAGGTATTCTAACAAACACAAGAAGAGCTTATACCTAGACAATGCAAGTAAGTGTTCTAGTAGTGATAGTGAAAGTTCTTCAAGTGATAATGAAAATGAGATGTTCATATCAAAAAAAGAGGAAGAACCAAAACATAGATTCATTATCATGAAATGTCTTAGATGTGGAAATTTTGGTCACCTTGAGGATGATTGCACAAATAATGAATTGGTTGTTAGTATGTATGAGGATGCTTCATAAAATGATAAGGAAGATGCATGTATGGTTTTTGAAAAGGGTAGCACCTCTATTGATAAGAAATCTGAAAAAGGCTTTGATGATTCTAAAAGCAAACATATAGAGGAAAGTGAAGTAGATCTTAAAGGTGAACTTATTAGTGCTCTTAGTGCTTTGAAAAAGAAAAGAAAGAAGAATGCTAGACTCAAGGATAAGTTAGATGAATGTTTTATGGAGAGAGATGAACTTATAGAAAGTCTTGATGTCTCTATGGCTAAGGCACAAAAACTCAAGAATGAGTTAGAATCTAAGGTGCTTGAGTATAGTGCATTAGAACAGAAAATGGTTTCTTTGGAAGAGGAAAATAAAGAGTACAAGGATAAGCTGTACAGGTTTCAAGAAAGCTCCAAAAAGGTTAAGTTTCTCATCCAAAGTCAAAGAAATCCAACAGATAAAACAGGTCTTGGTTTTGTTAAGCCTCACAAGAAACAAGTTGGAGAGTCTAGTAAGAGATTCCAAAAGGAAGAGAGTTCTAATGAGGAAAGTATTTCAGATCATGAGTCCTTGAATGATAGATGCATAGAAATAGAAAAAAAAAAAATGGAATGAGAAGAAGGAGAAGTTTTCAGGAGCTAAGAAGTTAAATGAAGGGAAGTTTCAAGGCAGATGTTTTGCTTGTCACAGATTTGGTCACATGGCTGTACATTGCATGGCTCAAGTGAAGAAGGTAAATGATAGTTTCAGAAGTGGTAATTTATTTCATGGGTATTGCTACTCTTGTAATCAGTTTGGGCACAAGGCAGTTCATTGCAAGGCAAACAACAGGAACAGGTTTAGTCAAAACAGTGGATTCAAAGAATAGGTATGCCTCAAAGAAATAACATTGTTACTTGTTATAAGTGCAACAATGAAGGTCACATAGCTAGACAGTGTAGAGCTGAAATTCTAGAATACAGGAACAGGAACAATGGCATGATCAGGTCCAAGGATCAGAACAATGATAGGAACAGGAATATGGACAGAGAGTTCAATAGAAGGCCCGACAAGGAAGTTATAGACGTTGATGATGATCAGTGCCTAATGGGAGTTTTACTCCCACCCCAAAATTAATCACCTCAATAGGAGGTGGGAGAGGGACTAAGCTAAGAAGCTCATTCTTAGTCCCAAAGGTGGCCCTTTGCCATTGATGACAAAGGGGGAGAGATATGAGTAAGGGGGAGAGATTCAAGTGAAGAGGAGAGCTTCAAGTCAGGGGGAGCAAAACTTCAAAGAGAGTGATTTCAGTTTTGGCTCTTAAGAAGTGTTTTTCAGTAAAGGTTTTCAATCAATGATAAAGGGGGAGATTGTTGGCAATTTTGGGTACATTGGGTACATTGCCTTTGCTCAAGTGTTGATGTTGTCATTGATGTCAAGAAGTAGAAGGGTTTTTGTGAAAACCCAGGCAGACAAAATAAAAGGTTTTATTTAAAACCATGGTGTGCTTATGTGGAAAGGGTTTTTCTTAAAAACCAAGGTGGAATTTTGTTTCATCGAAAAAGGACCTCCGATGATGAATATATTAAAGTTTAAAGTTAAGTTTAAATTTTTCAATGAGGTGACAAGGTATGCATTATTATGATTTATTTTAATTTATGGTATAAGTGGTTTTGGGAGTGAAAAGGTTATGCAATATTTTAAATTATTTTATTTTATGGTACAAGTGGTTTTAGGAGAGATAAGGGAGTTGTGCAATTAAAGTCTTTGGTGATGATTATTGAAAAGTGGAATAATGTTGATTATTTTGTGATTTACTAACCCTTGTGAAGATTGGCAAAAGAAAGTTGTGATGGTGGCAGATTTCCAAAGGGGTTCCTTCACTTCAATAAGGTATGGGCACATTCTTCTTATGAGTATGATTGGTGTATGTTATTCCTAAAATAAGATTGGAGTGAAAAGGTTTTCAACAAGGTTTCCTTTGGTTGAGTGTAAGTCCTAGTTTTTGGTTTGTTGAAGACTACTTGATGAGAGTTTTGGTGAATGTATAATTCTAGTTTGAGGTAGTAGAAGCATTGTGCACTAGGGTTTATGATTGTGAGTCTTGCTACTTGCTTTGAGTTGGTGAAACCCTTAGTTGGCTATTTTGATATTGATGGATGAGTGCTTCCATAGTGGTTGTGTTGATCAAGTTAATGCTTTACTTGATACATGATATTGGGCTTACTCCATTGAGTTGATTTGAACAAGTTATTCTATGTATTTGGTGATATTGTGTTGGTGGCTATTTTGTTCAAATATCTTTGGAGGGAAAAGGATTTCTACTTGTTTCCTTTTCTTATGATGATTGGTTGAATGCTTCAAGGTTAATGTTGAGTTGAATGATGTTGGTTAAACCTTGTCCTTAAGAATTATTGTTGAAGCCCTAATTGGTTGAGAAAAGATATTGGTTGTTGGAAAGAACATGAGTATCATTGTTATATGAGATATTGCATGGTTGGCAATTGTTGGGTTGTGTTTCATGTTCTTGAGAAAAGCATACTACATCTATCTTATTCTTTTGAGATTTGAAATTGAGTTGAGATTGAGATTGGGAGTTAAGTATAGAACATATTGAGTCTCTAACAATTCTCTTTATGCTTCTATGAGGTTGATGAATCATATTGAGTCTCTAACAATTCTCTTTATGCTTCTATGAGGTGGATGAATCACATTGGGTCTTTAACCATTCTCTTTGTGGGTTCATGCCAAGCAAGTGTTCTTGATAAAATTGTGAGCAGGTTTTGTACAGGTTCCATTGGGGACTTGTGAGCAGGTTTTGGACAGGTTCCATTGAGGACTTGTGAGCAGGTTTTGGACAGGTTCCTATGGGGACTTGTGAGCAGATTTGGACAGGTCTTAGCAGAGGACTTGTGAAGCTGAGGTTGATAGTTATATCAGAGAACTTGAGGACATAGGTGCATTGGTTATATGAGAAGAACCTAAGGATAGATTTGTGCCAGATCGAAGGACTATGTTTGGTGCTGATCAAAGACAGAGGACGAGGACATTTGTGCTAGACCGAAGGACTGTGTTTAGTGTAAATTTGAGGACCAACTTTGAGGTGATAGAGTTGAGGACAGAGGTCTCCAGCCATAGTAGATAAGATAGGTGTCTTCTGTGGATAGAGCTCCATTTTCTAATGGAAGCAGAGGCAGAGGTCTTCTAGAGGATCACCAGACAGAGCAGAGGTAGGGGAATGTATCTCCTTTGAGCAGAGGCTCATAAATTCAAATTGGGGGAAGATTTCTCCTTTGAGCCGAGGCTCATAAAAATTGTAATTGGGAAGGTTTCCCAAAGAACTTTGAGATAAATTTTAGAGAAAAGTTTTGTGGATGAACCATATAAATTGTTGTGTCACTTTGTGGATGGTTTTTTCCATTGCTTTGATATTGCTTTGGATATATTGCTTTACTATTTTGAAGTAGAAGGGAAAAAGTAAAAGGAGGTCTTATACTGGTCACCCCCCTCTCAGTATAAGCTTGTGTTCTTCACAATCCAAATCTATGAGTTTCTCACCATAGATAAATTTTTGTGCATGACAAATTTTCTCGAGTTGCCATCGATACTATAGTCATTAAGACATGATCGCAAGTTTTGATCATGACTATTTGCTATGGATCTATGATATTTTTGATCCATAGGTAGGCATGGATGGAACATGATAAATGGTACCTATGTCTCTATCAATTTTGTAGTGTGTTCTACAAGTTTTTCTTTTTGTTAAGCCATCGGTGGACCCACAAGTGGTTTTTGAGCCCACTTAGTGCAAACATTTTACATTGCTCTCTTGAGCCTTAACCAGATACATAAATATTCTTGAATATTCATTTTGTACAATGAGTGTAGTAGGCATACCATTAGAATATAGGGGAGATTCATTAAAAAGAAAAAACTCTCTTACTGATCAGAACATTGTTGGTGTTGCACTATCATCTTCTTCACCGATGGACCGTACGATCTAGACCTAACATAGTCTATGTCCACCATGAGAAACAAAAACAATTCAAGCTCTCATTCTTGCATACTATTTTCTACCTATTAATGATGCTATAGTAATTGGAGTACAAATCACAAGAATATCCATGAGCAAAAATAGAGGATAGAAGGGCTTAAATAAATATTTAATCATAACCAAGTTTTTGATTGCACACCTGACAGTGAATCCCATTAAGAATCTATAGTCAAGAATTATTTACTAGAGTAGGATTAGGATGGGTGACCTCGTGGGAAGTCCTACAACTACACCTTTTTTAAAACTAAAATCAAACCCCTTAAAAATTTCTAAACCAGATTCATGGCTTCAAGCTTGAAGCTTCAGGGGTAACCATAAAATCTTCTCCTTTTCCATTTGGTGTTCTGGTTTTTGATCCACAAAAGTGAATAGCATACTCCATAATATTTTTGAGAACGATGGAATGAAGGTGCACCAGTAATGGGGGAGGGATGAGGTGGGAGGGGAGAATTTCCAAAGAGGCAATTCCTACCTCAAGCTTACTAGGTAGTAAAACTTGCTCTGATACCAAATGTTGGCACAAAAACTCACACTTGGTTATTGATTTCATGAGTATAAATAATACAAGAGGTAGGTGACACATGTCACCAAGATAAACCTAGAAATGACAAGTGTCAAGGACACATGTCATGGGTAAAGCAACTATAAAGTAGGGGTAAAGTACACATTAATTTTAACACATTATTTGGAACTTTTGTAATAATTAAAATGATGTGTGTTTCAATTTGTGGGAAAGTGAAAGGTGTCAAAAAAAGAGAGAATGAAGAGTCACATTTATATGTGGAAATATATTAACTTGTATTAATGATAAGAATGTGAAAGGTTGCATCTCTTTGGATGTTTAAGGAGAGAAAAAGGTTGAAGACTAAAAAATCATGTAAATGTATATATTGGATATAACACTCCAAGTTTTGTATCATCATGTGTACGCAAGTGATAATTTTGAAGAAGATATTTCTTATGTGATATATTTGTGATAATGTTGTAATTCATTTCATATCATAATATTGTGTTTGTACTGATCCTGGTTATGGATTTGCATGAGCAAATCTAAGATTATATCCAAAACTTAAGTCCATACATGGACTTAGTTAATATACATGGCAAGGAAGTAGGCCAATAATGCTCAAAACTAGGTGGTTTTTGCATGTAAAAATCTTTTTGAGTTCACCATGAATAAACTCACTCTTCACATCCATTCTATGTACCTTCCAATCATAGGAAGCAAGTATATATAGAATCATCTTAACAAAGTCTATCCTAGCAATTGAGGCAATGTCTCTAAGTAGTTTATTCCTTCATTTTGAGAGAACCCTTAGTAACAATGTGTGCCTTGTGCTTCTCCAAGTAACCATTTAAAGTTTACTTGGTCCTATAGACCCATTTACACCCAATAATATTCTTCTCTTCTAGAATATGAACAAGATTCTATTTCTTGTTGTTTGTGAAGGGTTCATACTTAGCAAGCATAGAATATTACCACTCTAATAGACCCTTAGCCTAAGAATATATGAAAGGATCTATAAAATTATGAACATATGATAGAAAATCACAATAAGGGGCTTTCCAATTCTACTCCATAGAAATAATAGTCTAATCATCCTCCAAAAGTGTTTGAACCCCCTTGGGTTCTATATAAACAATGGAATATCTAGGCACACCAAGTGGTAAAGAAACATTATAAGCCAAACCTAAAACATCCACATAATAGTTAGCACCCATCTCATTATCCAATATTGTGGCACAATGAACTATTATGTGAATATCAACATTCCCATAATCTAATATTGAAGTTGTTGAAGGTATTACTACCCAATAAGTGTTCAAATATATATGCATATGTATTCCACTAATAAACAAAGAGGAAGATCCGATAGGAAGATATCCCACAAGAATATATAAAAAGTATATAGCAGTAATCAAATAAATATGAGTATCTTTGGAAAAAAATCTTAAGTGGGGTAGTAGATGGAACCCTTGGAAGAACCTCATAAAAAATCACATCTCTTTAAATAAAAATATTATACCTCTAAGATTAATAAAGAAAATATAACTTAGAGGTATCTGAATACCCCAAAAAAATGCATATGTAACACTTCTACATATCCTTTTGAATTTCCTTGGGTATGTGATCCCATGTTTAAGACCCAAACATATGTAATTACACAACAAGTTTATTACCTTTCAACCTTTCAAGGTGTGTCATACACTCAACTACTTTGTTGTTGATGTATGTTACACAAGTGATTAACTCACCCCAAAATTTGTGCTCCATCTCATTGGCATAAATAATAAAAGAATCTATCTCCATGATTACCCATTTTTCTCTTCGCTAACCTATTATGCTATATAGTATAGAGAACAAACCTTTGAAAGGCAATGCCATGATGAGTAAAACAGTCTTAAAAATATTTCTCATGTACTTATCTTCCCTATCTAACTTAAGGCACTTGTTCTTTATTTCTAGTTATTTTTTTACTAGTGCTTTTAATACCTTAAGCTTCTTAAAAGTATCATATTTGGTATGAATAATATACACCACATATATCAAGAGAAATAATCAATGAAAGTAATAAAGTACCTATTCCTAAAAAAATAGAATGTTTACCAATGGGTCCATATATATCACTTTGCAAGGGCAATGTAGAATACCTTATTTTACCCCAAAGAGGTAAAATGAAGAATTTTAATATCCATCTAATTATGACTTATTTATCTTAGTTACCCATAGCTAAGACACTCAAATCTATGAGGTCATCACTGACTCTCATTATCTACTTGTGCCACCATGACCATAAATATTTCTTTTAAGAAAAAGAAGTAAAATAAGTTTGTTTATCTCTACTTTATATATATGATCCAACTCTTCACAATATCTAGAGGCATTTATCTTGAATCAACCATCAATGTTATGTATAATATCAATACAAAACTCTATATTTTTATTTTTATAAGTGATGTGATAAAGATAAAATGTATTTGGGGTAATACTATAAACATAAAGAACACAATAAGTTGAAGAAGATCCAATACTAACTTATTTATAACTTACTAGTTGTAAGGAAGAGTATTCTCCAATGACAACATGCTCTCTTGAAGGCAATATGATGTAATCTTGTAGAAGGTGTTTAAGCTTGGTAATTTACCTTATTATCTTTAAATTTACAATCCACTCATTAGAATAAGTGGTTGTCAAATATTTTGAAGGAAAAACTACACAAGATTATGAGGCCTCATTATCCTCACCATATTCATAGAAGAGAGCAACATCAACACCCATTTTTGATTACATCATCATTTCTTAATATGAATCCAATGAAAGTATGCTTTGTGTACTTCCTTATTACAAAAATCACAAGTTGAGTTTTGAATGTATTCTTGGGATTCTTCTGATTCTACTTTGGATTCTTATTAGTTTGAACTTTGATCACTTATTTTACATGAGATTCATTGATGGGAAGATGACCCATACGCCTCTATATTTCAACCTAATTATGAAGGTGGTATTTGAATATATCATCTCAGTTTAAGATAGACACTAAATTAGGAACTATACATGAATTATCTAAACCAAAATAAAATAATTTAATCATGTATCTTCTGGACATTCTAAAAAATAATATTAAGAAACATAATATTTTTATCCTTATCTACAACGTGTTGTTCTTCACTTATCTCATTTGGAATCTCTCTAGAATTCCAAATTGCATCTTGATATTCTTGAAATTACTAATATACTCATCAATAGTATCAAACCAGTACATACTCAAGGTAGAAATCTTCATATCCAATCTATTGATTTGTGTGGAATCAATACACTCAAAATCCATGAAATTTGTCTACCAATTCCTTGGGATTTATAATACTACCAACATGCGTGTCATAGATCTTATTGACATGAATATGTATCACACCAAGAGCGTCACACTTCTTATATTTATATAGTTGTTTTCTCTCTTGATAATTAGTTTCTTAAGCCTCCTCATTCACATATTGGGACAACCCTTTTCTGCAAAGCATAAATTCAATCTTTATTTTTTAAGTGACATAGTTTGGACCATTCAACAAGTGCACATGTTGATCAATAATGTTTCTTTGAAAATATATAATATTACATGTATTCATGACAAAATACAATACTACCAAGGTAGAGATATCAAAAAACCATATAATTTAAAAAAGGAAGGATCAAAATGTTTCTATATATAAAATATACAGACCCTAGAAGTTAGAAAAATAATTCACATAAAATACGTCCAAAACCTTTGACAACATAAAATTAATTATACCTCTAGAAAATGATATGTCTCCATGTGTTATTTCTTGAGTGGATTAGGGGTGACAATTGAGGTGTTGAATAGACACTATACTAATAAATGAGGTCACACCACTTGTCATTATCTTTAATAAGGGTTGCTAATTGAGTGTTTTCTATGTAGACCACAAGACAATATACAAGTGAACCAAATTATGAGACCTGTAGTGATTTAATTTGACTTGTAACCTATGAACTAGACTACACCACTTGTCACCCTCTAATTTGTTCTAAAATTTATACTTTTCCAAGTCTATTACTAACTACGTGATTATACAATTATTGGGTTTGATGAGATGGTAGAATATCATTGGCCAAACACCATTTTATATCCACCATGTGATGTGATTCCTATAAAATTGGTCACTAATATATTAACCCTTGCCACACCATGACCTACCATGTCATCTTGGACTATATTATCGTATGTTAAGTCAATGACTATCACATCATCTACCACATAATCATTCATTGCTTCATCTTGTGCAATGTCCTCATATGAAATATTAACAAGTTCCATGGCATCTACCACATAAGCATGGGTATGGTACTAAATGCCACATTATTGGACCATGAAAATACATAAAATTTCTTGAATGTGGGGATATTCATTATAACCCTTTCTTCTCTACTCAAGGGTTTCTTTCAAAAGGAGACCTTCAAGATATGAGAATCTTCAACATGAGTAGGTTCTACTTCATGTATAAGATAAGGTGTTTATGTGTGTTGTGTTGATGTTGTACTTGTATGATGTCTAATAGGTTTATTCAAAAAACACCTAAAATTTTCAATTTCTAATTTGACACTTTATTGAGACTTGACATGATAAAATAGTCATAATTAATATAAAAATAGTTTAGAATACATGCTAGGTATAAACACACAAAATGAAAGAGTGCCATAGCTAACCTAGTATGCCTTTTAAAATTGAAATATGCCTATGCTAAAAGTATTTTTACTTTAAGGTAAATAAGAGATATATGTAGCAAACAAGCTATTCTATGGTTCAAGCTATATGAATTTTGGTTTTTTTTAACTAAGTACTTTTTTGGAAGAAAATTATCTATGCTAAATATTCTTTGATTAACCAAAATAAATGTGGTTTAAGCAATAAACTAATTATAAAATAGTGAGCTAAAAACTAAAAATAATAAACTTATAGCAAGTTTGAAGGTGTCAAATGGTAGAATTACCATAACTAGTGTTTGATAAAATTTTCCATCAACATTTTTTACATCGACTGGCAGTTTTGAAACCTACAAAAAAAGGGAAAATTTAGGATTTTTAATTTTTGTGGTAAGTTTGATTGCAAAGAGGTGATAGGATATATTATTAGCTGATTAGACCCCTTATTAAAGCAAAATTGAGTATTATTTAACATATTTTTGAAATATATGTAAATCCTTTCAATTTTTTTTATTGAGTGATAAATTTGCCAATGGTTTTTTTGAAAGGTAGTGGCATTTTTTCTTTGTGTATTTCTGAGTCAAATTAACCAATGATTGTAGGGAGTGGTGATTTTAATTTGATATGGAGCCAACTAAGTTTTGGGTCAAATTTTAGGGTTTTTTTAGGTCAATTTGGTATGCAATCAAGGATATGGATGGAATGATAGATTCTTAAGGTTTATTGACTTTGATTTCATATATTTTTGAGATGATAATACTCATATTTTATTAAATTTGTAAATGGGATGAAGGGGATGAGGAAAAAAACTTTTAGGCATTGTTTGGATATGGAAGCTATAGTAGAGATCTCAATGCTCTCTTATATGAGATAAGTAGTAGATGGGAATTGCATATGAAGGAAGAATGAAAAAGAGATTATAACAAGTAATGCTAACATTGAAATGAAGGCATGAAATGGATAACTTAATCTAGATTGCATGAAAGGTAAACAAAATAAGCATGACATAAAATTTAAAGTGTGAATATGAACTTAAAGACATGATAGGAATGAGCATTAAACTATGCTAAATAAAATATAAGCTTGGAAATTAAGGTGAATTACACAAAATAGATGTAAATGCCAATAAAATAAGAGAAATCAATGTTTGATATGCATGGATACAAGTGCAAGAGGTTAGTATACAATAATGAAGAAAAAAGTGCTTATGAAATGAATATAAAATGTTACAAATGAAAAAAATGAATGTAAAAAAACTTAAACTAGCCTATAAAAGGGTGTTATGAGCATAAAATTAGTAATAAGACAGAGATTAATGACTATGATTATGAAATCCAAGTTAGCAAGGCTGAAAAAGGAAGAGAAAAATGCATAAATGAGAACAATATAATGTAAGGAAAGATATGCTAGAATTTATACAACCTAGCAAGAGCTTATCCTTACTCCTAGATGATTCCCCTTGCCTTAATCTCTCTTATTGACTTGCTCGACTTGTTCTAAACTAGCTTGATGAAGATGATCAAATAAAGATATTTGAAGATGCAAATGAGAAGAAATACAAGAGACTTTATCAGAGTTATGCTAGCTTCAAAATTTCTTATGGAATGCTCCTCCAAGTGATGCATTTATAGAATTTTTCAAGGAAGGATTAAGAGAGAAAATTGGTTAGGATACCCTTAAGGTATTTTGAATTTGTAGGCTTGGTTCATTGCTGGAGCATGTAAGGACATAGGAGGTAGTGTGATGAAGGAATTTATGTACCTCTAGATTGTATTAAAATATTCTAAGAATTTTATAAAATTCATCATCGTGTGTCAAAATCATCATTGGTGTTTTTGACATTGATTGGCAATTTTGACCAAAGGTCAGTTTGACTAGTGTAGGGGTTAAAAAACAACATTTTGCAAAAATACCATTTAGAGTCAAATTTTCCACTAACATTTTTTATATTGAGTGGTAATTTTGATAGAGGTTGAAAATGATTCCCAAATTACTAGGTTTGAGTTGATTTATTTTCTATTGATGTTTGGTGTCTTGTTTGATGTCCTTTGGTTTGATAGTGTATAAAAATTAAGTGTCTATATTTTTCCCCAATTTTGATATGATTCCTATGGAGTTACATAAAAAATAAGTAGTAGGAATCCCATTTTGAAACTATGATATTTGTTATTGTATTAATATGTTTTGAATAAATGATTGCAATTACGATTGTTATGGTTTTTTAATGTTATTTTGGCATATATACCTCAAATTTAATGATGTATACATTTTTGGTATTTAAAGATCTATGCCCCACATGTATGTATACCCCATAGGTTCCCCCTTGAGAATTTTTACCAAATTTTATTTTGGGAGAAGTCTCGATTGGATGAAATTATTGAAATGTAGTTATGGAGCAAAGTGATCTAAGGGTGGGTGTGGTGGGTTAAAAGGGTAAGTGGAGGTAAAATGAGGTTCATTTTTACTTTGCACATTTGCAAAGTGGGAGAGCTCATGTGAAGGAGACTAGGAATCTATGTAAGAGAACAAGAGACTTGCTCATCAAGTAGACATGGTTCAACATGTTTCTATTTGGGGAGCCTTGATCTACCTTAGAAAGGATGATGAGATTGAGAAGGTGCTCCTAACAAGGAATGAGAGTTTTACAAGGATGGACATGGGTATATGTATTAATTAAGCATATAAGAGAGGGAACATAGATTAGTTAATGATATTGTTGTGCTCCATTTTGTTAGTGATTTTTATGGTGTAAACTAGTAGGTGATTCATGCTTAGGGATGGAGGGTGATTGTATTTGCCTTATAGTATTGACAAATTGAATATGTGTGGGGGATATCTTTCTTCTCTAGGCCATACTAGACATTATATTGAGTGGTATATGAGAGAAATAAGAGCCTAGTTTTTTGTACACTTCTCCAAATACGGGACTAGGAGCATATAGTAGTCAGACAACCTGTGATAGGTGGTAAGAGATCTAGGATAGACAAGCCCATAGTTTACTAATAAAAAAATAACATTAGGCCTGATAATTGCACTTTGGCATAGGATTGGCATTTTATGGATGAGTTGAGGGATAGAAAAAATACTTTGTTACTATGGAGGAATCAATTTAGGTGGTAAATTATGGTAAGGAGTTGGCTCAAATAAGGAGGATTTGATGGTTGGATGATGGAGGATGGGATTATAAGTTGTATTGGTATGATCAAGTGCTATGCTAACTTGGGAATCTTTACGAGATAATTGGAATAAGCGATATCTGTGTTCAATAGGTCACATGAGAGATATGGTGGGGACTTGTAGATCTATGTTACTTCATTAAGTCATTCAAATGATCCTAAGATACTAGATCTGATTATATATGATGTTAAAGTGAAAAAGGAATACACCCGATGGTATGAGCAATATTGTCCTATGAGGTTGAAACTAAACCAATGATCAAGGGAGTAATATGTGGTCATGGAGGATATGGATAATATCCTTGTTGAGGAATATTACATTATTTGGTATATGCTAATGCACCTCCATGGTATCTTCATGCTACATTTGTAAGTAATAGATTAGGGTTAAGTATTTAGTTTAGATTGTGATTTATATTTATCCTTTAATGTAAGTGTTAATGTGTAGGAAATGTACAAGTGTGATGTAAAAGTGTAATGTACAATAAATGCACAAGTGTCATGTAAGTTAGAGTGTAAGTGTAGGTTGAGTGAATGTGCACAAGTGTCCTAGATTAGGAGTCGATGTAAAAGTATAAGAGTCATGTGCAAGTGTTTAGAGCTAAATGTTCATCAAGTATGCAAGTGGTAATATTATAAACAAAGAGTCATAAGACTTGGCATATGGAGAGCAATAGTCAAGTACATGAAGAGTCATATTACTATTCCTATATTATGGATATAATGCTCCATAGGAAAGCAATTTTCAATGATCCATATGAAGAGGAGTAATAAATCATGTATACATTCTTGTAAGTTGTTCTTCATGCATAGTTAATGAATGATTCATGCTATTTACATTCATATTTTAGCATATAAATGAATGTTATTTGATTTATTTTAATCCTTGATAAATATATTAATTTGATCAGATTATTCTACTCATATTATTATTTTGACCATTTATATATTGTGATTATTTTATATTGAGACCTATGTGAGACAACCTATGATATTTTATGGTAGTAAAGGATTAAAAAGCCAATAGTAGTATCGAAGCTACCGCCAAGCTCTATCTAGTTTGATAAAATTTATTTTATTATCCACCATTATTAATTTATTTTATCCATGTTTGATAATCTGATTTAGAGTTTCTCCACCTTGAAGGCAGTAAACACTTGAAATATTGTTTTTAAAAGGTACTATTGAGTAGAGGAGGCTAGGATCTTTCCACTAGGTTGAAGGAAAACTAGTGAAGATTATGACTCAAGTATATTGATATATAGGCTAAACTAACTTAGTAGATAAGTGGTTATTTAGGTATAAAGAAACCCTAACATTGTTTTAAATAATTACATATTGAAGATAAAGGAATAACCAACACAAAGAAAGTTGGTCATTCAGGGCTAAAATCCACCTTGACCTTGAAGATTACAAAAAGTGGAAAAATAGAAGTAGCATATTAATAAGCATTCAGGGCTTCCTAATAAAGTAGAGCAGGTAAGAGTAGTAATATAGTACAACACATGGATTGATACATTGAAGAACTAGGATGATTGAATATATCTATATATCATTTATATCTTAGTCATGGATCATATTTTGAAGCAAGTTCTTCAAGGTAGATAGTTTTTTAAGAGATGTAAAAGGAAATCTCAAGAGGCTATTATAGAGAAAATTCCAAGAGGTTAATTGAGAAAAAATGTCTAAAGAGATCATTATTTAAGAAAGGATCAAGAAGATAATATTAAATAAAAATGCTAAAAGAGGCCTTCATATTGTAAATTAAGCTTAGTTATAAGGAAGATTTTGAGATAATACAATAGAAAGGAGTGGCCATTCATTTGGCCAACATAAGGAAATATCACAATAGGTGAGACATAACTTATTTGGATAGTGAAAGAAGCCAAAAATGGGCCACACAATAAAGGAAGTGGTAACATAACCAAATCAAGTAGAAAATGAATGAAGGCTATTCATCTATATAATAGAAGTGGTTATATGATCTATTCAAGCTAGAGAATAGAAAAAGATCCCATTCAATCCAAAGAGTAATAGAAGAGGCCATTTGACCAAAGAATATTAGAAAAGGCCATTTGGCCAAAGAACAATAGAAGGTATTGCATACTCATTCCAGGAAGCATCCTCAACTAGAATTTGGTGGATCACCTACAAAAAAAAGAAGATAGATTTATGAGTAGCAACATCAACCATGTAAATTTAAAACTATAAAGTGATGAGCCGACCATCACCAATCAGCCAAAATAAGCATTTAAAGAGAAATATCATCAAAAAAGAAAATAATCTAGAGAAAAGTTAAAGTTCTAAAGGTAGCGAACCAAAGAGGAGAACATTTTGAAGGTGAACATTGTAAGAAAGAAAATGTAAAGAGCACCAATGGAAGCAACAAACATTAAAGAAAAACATCAAAGTATAGGTAAGAGCATTTTAGTTATAGAAATAGAGGTAAAGCATTCTAGAAAGAAGCATGTTAGAAAATAAAATAGCATAGCCAACCATTTAAGATTGAAGGAGTAATATTGAGGTATTAATCAAAAATAAAAGTAGAAGACATTACCTCTGTCAACTTACAAGATTGCTGCCAAGTAATACCATTGCACATATTTTTTTAAAATAATTTGAATTATGTGCCCTAATTTATTTATTAGGAGATATAGGGCAGTACTTAAAGTTTATAATGTTTTAAATTCTTAATATATGTAGATATAAGGAAATAATGGTTTTGGACTTAGAAGAGGTTTTTTAAAGGTTTAGAACTAAAATATTTTGAGATATAAGGTGTTAGATGTTTTTTTTTATTTTTAAGTGCTTAAAGTCATTTGTAAATTTTGAATAATTAGGTTTTTTTTTAATTTTGAAGTTTTTTGAAGTTCTTTGAATTTTTCAAATCAACCTAGGGAGTTAAAAGGTTTCAACATCAAAGGATTATAATTTGTAAATTTTATATTTGATTTATTTTTTAATTTAGGAGTTAGAACGTTTTCTACTTTGAAAGAGTTTAAAATTAATTCACAAGACGGATAAATGGAAAAAATAAACTATTAAACACATAGTACATTATCAAAATGCAAAACCATACTTTATGAAAGGAAAAGTTCAAAACCAAAATGTATATCATAGGCAAACTTTTAAATACAATGGTAAACATCATAAAAGAGTTCTTCAAAACTCTTATGACAGATGTAAGATTGTATCACTTGAGTATAATCAAAAATATCAAATAGAAGGAGATGTATGGTATATAGACTCAAGAACTAGTCATCATATGACTAGAAACTTAAATTGATTTGAAAATTTAGAAGTCAGAGATAATGTCTCTATAAAAATTGTAGATGATAAGAGATATCAAGTTCAAGGAATTGGTAGAGTAATACCTAGCATAACTTTTTAAAATTTTATTCTATAGAATGTTTTATATGTTCCTAGACTATCAACATATCTTAGATCAATTACTGAATTGGATGAAACATGAGGATCATTTGAATTCAAATACATAAATGAGCATAGCAAATTTATTATGAAGAATCAAAGAAAAAAAAAAGCGATAGGTTCAATAAAAAAATAAATATATGCATTTTATTCAATTGGTTTTTCTCAAGAATATTTATCTCAAGATGAAGTTAATGATAAATTGCCCGAGTGTTAAAAAATACAAGATATAGGGAATTGGATCCAACATAGTCCAATGTCTACCTAAAAATATAAGCATTGGATGAACCCAAGCTTCAAGATGATGAAGCAGAAGCAAAGGTTCATGAACAATGCAAGGTCACTTAATGATTGAAGAAAAAGACAAAGACCACGATTGAAGGCTAAAGTCTTCAATAACCAAATAATAGAATACAAGGGGTGTTGAGGTATATTAGATTATTTTGTACATGCTAATGTACCCCATGATACCTTCATGGTATATTTACAATTAACAAATTAGGATTGAGTATTTAGTTTAGAGTGTGATTTATATTTTTTCTTTTATGTGAGTGTGAATGTGTAGGAAAATGCACAAGTGTCATGTAAAAGTATAATGCACAAGTATCATGTAAGTTAGAGTGAAAGTGTAGGTTGAGTGAATGTGCACAATTGTCTTATGTGTAAGAGAACAAATACGTAATGTAAATATGTGCACAAGTTTCCTAGATTAGCAATGCATGTAGAAGTGTAAGGGTCATGTGTGCATGTTTCTAGAGTCAAGTGTTCATCAAGTATGCAAGTGGAAATATGAGAATCCAAGAGTCATGAGACTTGGAAAATGGAGAGAAATAGTTGAGTACTTGAAGATTCATATTACTATTGCTATATTATGGAGATAATGCTCTATAGAAAAGCAATTTTCAATCAAGGAATTCAATCAAGAATAAAGAATTGTAATAGGAAGAGAAGAAATAAAGCTTTTATACATTTTTGAGAAATTAATATTTTATGTTGTTCTTTGTGGATAGTATATGAATGGTTCAATCTATTTAAATTTATATTTCAACATATAAATTAATGTTATTTTATTTATTATAACCCTTGATAGACATGTGAATTTGCTCATATTATTATTTTTACCTTTTATATATTATGGATATTTTATATTAGGACCTGTGTGAAATAACCTATGATATTTTTGGTAGTAAAGGATTAAAATCCAATAATACTAAGGGTCGTATGATGATGGATAGGGAGGGAGTAGAAGTATAGGAGGTTCATGAGAAAGGTAGCCAGGGGAGGAGGTTAGGGTGAGATTAGGGATAGGGACACTCCACTAGATATGCCTCCATTGGAAATTTGTTCTTGTGGTGGTAGAGGTATTTAGTGGGGATGGTACCAATAGGTCAACTATAGAGGTACCTACGTGGAGTTGGAGGCTTTGAATAGGAGCTTCCACAAGGTGATTGATTGGTTGGAAGTAGTGGAGGCTACATAAGAAGAGAATACAAATAGAACTTAAGAGGAGATAACTTGAGTGATTTAGGAGTAGGTGGCTTGTAGCAATGTCATAGTCAATCTACAAGCAACTTTAAAGTGATATAATAAAGAGAGATAATGAAGATATTTTGATGGTGGGCCAAGGGATGGATACAAGCATGATGGCTATAGTGGTTGGTAAATTGAAATTCTAGATAGAGATAATGGAAGGGGAGAGGGATAATATTAGGACAAATATAGATAGGGCAAGGGAGAGAGTCCAATTGGTCAGGGTAGAGGTAGAGAGGAAGAGGACTTGAGATATATATTATTGAAAACTTTATCACTTTGCTTTTCCTCAAATAGTGATAATCATCACCAGCATAGATATAATATAGGACTCCATTTATGAGTCATTACTCATAGAGGTTATTTTTTTTTGGCTTCCACCTTCAATAGTAGGAAACAGAGGAGGGGATGCTATATCTAGTTGTTAGGTTCTTATTGGTGAGTGTACAATTTTTATTATGTGGTACATCCTCTCCTTTTGGCATAGGGGCTGAGTGTATCAATTTTGTGATTGTGATACACCTATATTATAGGTATGTATGATTTTGAGGTATTATATAGTTATGATATTATGCTTTGTGTTGATCATTGATGATGGTGATTGTATTATTGATGATGTGATTGGTTTTTGATGTTGTGATTCTATGATATTGTTGGTTTGATATATTATCTTTGGTGTGATAATTGTTGATTGGATAGTAGGTTTGTTGAAGAATTATTCTTATCACTTTAGAAATGGCCTAAAAAGGGGAAAAATAATTAATAACTACTAAAAGAAAATAATTTATTTGGCTGAGTAGTGATCTAAAAGTTGATAATAGACAAGAACTCAAGTTTGTTTGTATGTATGAGTGGTGTTATCTAGACTTGATAAAATACAAACACTCTTTTCTTCAAGTGTTATGTTTTGATCCCTAAGAACACTTGCAAGATTTCATAGAAAAAAATCAAAAACTCATTATGCTTAAATTATGGCCTAGGATGTCATATAAAATAAAAATACTTAAGACATGATGAGGTACTTATAATATGTATTATTAGTAGTAAATTTAGTTAATGATAATTAGTAATGCATGCTTTGAGAGGCATACCCAAAGGATTTTATGCATGCTTGCTAAATATCAAATCCTTAATAATTATTTTATTAAATTAATAAGGTTTATATAGGCATATTAATTCCTATTTTACAATATTCACAACATATTACATAATCTCATAATAGATTAACTGAAGCTAACTTGAGCATAACACCTATCTTAAGCTAATAGCCTAAATTTAACATGGGTTATAGAAAAACCCATGTCAAACAAGGTCAAGCTCACATTTATGCCTAAGATAAATAACTAAATAAATCCTAAGTTGACACTTATCAAAAATAGTAAGCATAAAATCCTTAATGATTATTTTATTAATCTAACAAGGTTTATATAGGCATATTAATGTCTATTTTGCAATATTCACAACACCTTACCAAAATATTAGAATAGCTTAACTGAATATAATTTGAGCATAACAACTATCTTAGGCTAATAGATAAAATTTAATATAGGTTCTAGAAAAATCCATGTGAGCTAATATTAAGCTCACATTTATGCCTAATATAAATAACAAAATAAACTCTAAGATAACCCTTACCATTCCTCCCCACTTAATAAGCATTGGACTCTAATTATTGCACAATGAAGTTAGATAGATGAAGTACAAGTTCTTATGAAGACAATCCTCATCGATGAAGAAGAAGAGAGAGCTTTGTGGAAAGTTTTGCTCAAAAATAAGGAGCATACAATCATCTCAAAGCATACACTGGGTGGAGACTCTACTCAAGAGCATACAATCACCTCAATAGAATGGAGAAGGTATTACTACTTTTGCAAAGGTAGTAATTATCTTCAATCATATTCACAAAATGTTGTCTATGGAAATAAGGAGGACAAAGACATGATTCCTTTCGAACAAGAAAGAAGGCTTGAAGTGTAATGATGCCATTAAAATGTCACAATGGTGACTTCAAATCCTACTGAGTGTACTAATACCTAAGTTATTTATAGTGGATGTAATCAAAAGGATGGAGTGCGAGGTACCATTGATATTGCACTCCATTACAAATCCATAAAATATTTGCAAAATACCAAATGATAGGATTAAAATATAATGTACTTCTCAAATATCCAATGGGTCCTATTACAAAAACCACACATGGAAGTGGACTCAATTGAAAAGCATATAAATATTTTATAATGCACTTAATACCAAGCTTTTGAAATAAAAAATAATAATTATTATGTAAACTAATTAATTAATAAAAGTGCATTATTAATTAAATAATGAGTTTGTTAATTAATTAATTTAAGATTATGATTTTAATTATCAAAACTTAAAATAATTGGCCTAGTGTCTGTGGTTGGCCTTCATCCACTATTACAGTGGTGGTTAAGATCAAAATATTTATGGCCCTAGCCACTTGGGTTCCACATAGTGCTTGGTCGATCATCACCAAATATCCTTCACCTACCATAACATATAAAAAAATATTGTGTAGAGGATCGCACGAAAGGAAAACAAGGTGACCACCTTAGGGATGGTCATGTAAAAGGGTAAAATAAGCACTAATTAAATGCATTATTATAGTTGTATGAATGAATGTAGAAATATTATGCTTGTAGTCTATGAATATCTAAGACTAGAGAATATTAGATGAATCTTGGTCTACCGAGGGCCATTATTTCTATTCTTGACCAAATTTCCCTTAGGGCCCTTCATGTGAAACATAGACAACTATGCGATCAAATTCTACACTAAAGCATTAGTCTTCAAGCTGGATGTTACAAATTTACCTCCTAGAATGCTTTAAAATATATAAAGCCTCCCAAATCAATGATATGATATTAATGGTCTCCATCACCAATTTTCCTAATCTTGGGTGTCATACCATGACAGTCATGGTGATGTGCATAGCCGATGCGCCAGAGATGTGGGACCATGATAAGGGTTAGATTAGGGTTTATTTAGTTATTTATTATCCTAGGCATAAATGTGAGCTTGACCTTAGCTCAAATGGATTTTTCTAGAACCTATGTTAAATTTAGGCTATTCGCTTAAGATAGTTGTTATGCACAATTGAGTTATTATGAGCTTCTGATAAGATGTTGTGAATATTGTAAAATATGCGGAAATATGCCTATATAAATCTGATTAAATTAATAAAATAATAATTATGGATTTAATACTTATTATAATTCTAGATTTAAAAATAAAAGAGTTGACTCAAACACTTGAACTTGAAGAAGACTGATCCATTTGACGTGGATAAAAAAAATTCATTCCCTAAATTTTACTAGATTTGTGTAGATTCAAAGCCTCATCATGCAAGGGTTTTGATGTCATATGTAATGAAATAGGCCTAAGTGAGAGCAAAAAATCCTATGTGGGGAGGTAATACAGCTACTATGATGAAAGCCACCAGATGATATGAAGTAGCTATATATATCCACACTATTGTGGGTTTATTAAATGACATCTTAGAATTACCTCTTGCTTGGACACTACGGTATCCAAGGAACACTTAGAATAGCCCATAAGATCTGATCTCATGCCTTAATCATGCTTCTACTACATGAAAATTTAATGTTGAATGCCAAATAGATTCACCTCTACCATTCTCAAAAATAGTTGTGTTGTCATCCATGTGATGGTTTACACAAATCAATGGATCATCTACATTGTTGGTGTGGAATGATCCACTATCAAAAGTTTGAAAGGTATTTTGATTGAAGGAAACATCATCCACAAGGTGGAACTTTGAGTGCACACCATTAGGTAGTAAGTATGTCTTCTCTACATGTGGGGAGGCATGAGGATCGATATGGTCAAACAACCCTCATGGCTTTGATGATCGATCAAAAGGCCAATAAAGGGAAGTGGATAGACAAAGGCATTTGATACTAAGTCTATCATGTCATGTGGTAGCTACTGAAAGATGGATGCCCTTCCCATCATCATTTATATGAACTTCAAATGCATAAATATTCACCTATTGAAGGTAGAATACCCCATGCTATGTGGTGTCAAAAACATTTGACCATGCCAAAAGACATCTCTATGGGAGATAAAATCTTCAAGGGAAGTTGTGGAAGGGGAGGGGGAATTTCCACAAGGTAAATTTACCATCATAGGTATGATAAGTTTGCTTTGATACCAATAATAAGGATAAAATCCTTAATGATTATTTTATTAATTTAACAAGGTTTATATAAGCATATTAATACCGATTTTACAATATTTGCAACATCTTACCAAAAGTTCATAATAGCTTAAGTGAAGCTACGTTATAGCGAAACCCATGTAAGATAAGGTCAAGATAATATATATGCCTAAGATATATAACTAAATAAATCCTAATGTAACCCTTACAAATATTTTAAGAGGCATACCGAAAGGATTTTATGCATGATTTAGGAGGTATATTTGAAGGATTTTATGAACTCTTCTAGAGGCATACTCAAAGGATTTTATGCATGCTTTAAGAGGTGTACCTAAAACATTTTATGCATGCTTTGAGAGGCATACTTGAAGTATTTTATGTATTATTTGAGACGTGTACCCAAAGTATTTTATGTACACTTTGAGAGGCATACCCTGCATGCTTTAAGAGGCATACTTAAAGGATTTTATGCATGCTTTAAGAGGCATATCCTAAGGCTTTTATATAGGATTTGAGAAGCCTACCTAAAGGATTTTATGCATGCTTTAAGAGGTATACCTGAATGATTTAATGCACACATTAAAAAGCATATTCAAAGGATTTTATGAATTCTTTGAGAGGCATACCCAAAGGATTTGGTGTTACCCATTTTTTAACCTTGGTGTGGGCTACATCATCCATAATGTCCAACCATTCAAACAATGCCTCATTGGCTACTGGATAATTTTTTTTTTTTGAATAGGTTTAAAATTTAAGGGCCACCCTCTCTATGAATTAAAATTGGGTCTTTATTAGGATAGCCAAATGCCTTTTTCCATTATAGTGTATTTGTTGAGACTATAGAAATTATTAATTTTTTTTATTAGGGTTTTAAGGGGTTTTAGCGTCCCAAAACTTATACATCAAGCTATGTAAGATAGTACAATATGCTACAAAAATATTAAAAAATACTATCCACTTACTATCATGGTTGAACCTTAGAATACTACATATCAACAAAACAACTTCCAAAACATGAAAAATTAGTACACCGCTTCCAAAATAGAAGCAAAATATTGTAGCTACCAGCCAATCATAAAAAAAGCAACAATCCAAAACATTTGGGGTTGTTATGGAGTTCATAGCCAATGAATATTTTGATTATTTTTTCTATAGCATAGGTTATTCCTCTTTCAAAGTGGCAATATATGAGAATGCTTTTCTGCACTTCAAGCTTGTGAGGTTATATTTAGTTGTAACATGTTTTGTATGATATTTATTTTTCAAAAATTGACTATCATCAATTTTTTCATAATTAGATTCAACAATACTATGTGAATTACTAATATTTTCCATGGAACTAATGGGATGGTCTTTAATAGCCATTTGGATTTTATCAATGTTTTGATTTGAATTCTTCTTTTGAAGTTGAGTCTTTTGTTTCTCGTTTGATTTTTGTTGTATAATTAGTACAACTAGAATATGAGCTTCTTCCTTATGAATTGGGATGTTTGAAGGTTCAGGATCATTCATGTGTAGGATATTCTTTGCCACCAAGGAGAAATCAAAGTATGATTGGATTACTGAGCATCTCTTATTGAAGTGGTCATATTGCTAACAACCATAACATTTCAAAGAAGTTTTCATATTAAATATTTTGGTTCTATTCCTCTTTGCTTGAGTGCATAGTAATGAATTGAGGTCAACTAACTGAAACATCCATCCAAAAAACCAATCTTGATTTACTCATATTAATTTTATTGGACAAATATTCCTTTACGTGTGTGTCCATATACTAGAATGCATGAATGGTGTTACCAATATTGGTGAATATATTCTCTCCCAAAAACTCCATAGGGAGAGCATATAGATTCATCTAGACTAGAAAACCATCAACTTCTTCTATAAGGGGGTTGAAAACAAGAGTCCAAGGTCATATATAGACACCCCTTTTCTCTGAAAAACTAATTGTATCTATAATATATTACTCTATCTATCTCTATTCACTAAATCAAAAAAGGAAACAAATAATTTTTTTTTGGCTAGTAGAGTTACTTTGAATTTACTGGGCCACCAAAGTTTAATGTATCCTTTCAGCTCCTCTAGAACTAGTCTTTTACCCCTATGCTTGTAAATAACTATTTGGGCTTCATGATAAATAAAATCCACCCCAAATTCATTCTACAAAATTTTGATAAAGTGTAGAGGTTAATTAGAAATCTATACCCATGAACCCAAAGATCACTAAGAGACATTTCTTCTAACTAAAGAGCCTTTCTCATAGATTGAAGAGGATTTCTCATAGACAAAAGAGCAACTAATATCCTCTTTATTACAACAAGTGGGCTATGAATAACCCTCTCACTGCAATGCTTGATTACACCTAGGGTTTGCACCCCTTCCACTCTGCTCCATCCTCATGTTCTCTTGAGTACAACAAGCAAGATACAAACAACCCTCTTCCATCCTCATGTCCTCTTATGTTCAATGAGTGGGCTATGAAAATACCTCTTCATGCAATGATTGACTACAAATAGTGAATAACTTATTAAGATACAAATATTACATATTTATAACAAAGAAAAAATATTATGGTTTCAAGTGTAACTTTTAAATTATGAAATTTGGGCCTATATTTTATTTTGATAGATATCAATGAGTTGAAAATATATGTTTATGTTTAAAACTATGTTTTAAGAAGTCCAAGGTGTAGACCACTTGGTTCGACCAAATCTCGTAAGGGGGGTGAAAGTCCAAGGTTCAAATCTCAGGCCTTATCGGACTGAATGCTTGTCCTTTCCTAATGCTTTCAGTGGCATAAAAGGTTTAAAATTATTGTGGTATAGTGGTTATAGGGGTGTACTATGCAAAGAACTATGTGGCGAATTCCAAGGTAGATAATGCAAAATATTGTAGTGGCCATAAAATTTGGACAACCTACTCGGATTTGTAGCAGCTATCGATTACACCTTATAAATTCAAAAAAATATTATGTTTCAACAAGTAAATAAAAATATCATAAGATGAATAAATATCTATTGTATTTTACATTTTATAATAGTTTTTGGATAAAGAGACACCTTAATTCAAACACATCTCTAATGTACATTTTAATATTGAATCTAAAGAATTATGAAAGAATATATTAATTATATTTATAAATGTGATAAATTAAATATAAATATGAATATTTAATATGGTATTCATTAATAATGGATTTAATTATTTAATGACCTCATTTATTTCACTAAAAAAATTAATATATAAAAATACTTTTAAAAAATAATTGTGTATAATAATTTGTATATATCATTACACATTGTCTAACAAAAAAATACTTATTAAATTTAAATAAAACAAAATATTATATGTCTCTATTGAGTTACCATAGTGGTTATGTCTTTGGGATCTCATTTTAGAGACTTGGTTTAAATTACAATAGGGTGTATGAGTGCAATGATCTTGGGTTCTCATGATAGATGGGTGTTTGAAATTAAAAAAATATATCTTATTTCAATTATATTTGGTTCTCCTAAGAGTGAATCAACTATCTTGGGATGTGTATGTTCTTCCAATAAATTAATAAATAAATATATAAATAATATGATTAATGTGTATAAATAGTATTATAAGTGATATTAATATAAAATTAATAAAATATTTAAAAACTATTTGCTTATGAATAAGATTAATTAATGTGTATAAATAATATTATAAGTGATATTAATAGAAAACTAATAAAATCTAGAACAAACTTTGAACATGAATATAATGGTTGTTAATTCAATCAACAAGAGTCCTTCAGTTACAAAGGCTAGTTGGAGGAGCAAGAATAAAATGGTTGTCAGTAGTTATAGAGGTTTGGTTGGAGGAGCGTTTGCTAGCGACGTTCGCTTGACACCTTTGGTGGCTATCGACGATGATTTTTTTTTGGCAAGTATGTGGTACAATAGTGAAGGTGGTTGTGAGTTTTCACCCACTGAGTCTGATGAGCGGCCACCTTTGGGGTCTGGACGTCTTGGTAGTTTAGGTTCACCCTCTTCCTGGGTTCTAGAAAAATTAAGCAATATGGAGGGGGTTAATTTTGGGCCCAAGATTTCATTTGAAGAAGTTGTTTATGGTTGTGGAGACAACCATAAAGGTGGTTCTCCAGCCTGAGAAGGCAATGTTGCCTTTATATTTGGTTAACTCATTTGGTGTCTCGAAATGGAGGCCACGAAGGCTCTGGATATGACAGTGGAGAATGTGGTTTCTACTGCCAAGGTGGCCTTTGATTCCTCAAATGATTCCTTCTTGACACCTTCAAGTGGTATGCGTAGCCCAATGGGCTCTCCTAAAGTAATTTTTGAAAAGGGCTCCCTAGGCCCAAAGACAAGAAGTCAGTGTAAGAAGGGTTTGGACCTTTGCCTATCAAAACATTCGAGTAGGCCCCCTAGCAAAGATGATAGAAAGAAAAAAATGGAGGAGGCTTTGGCCAATGGTGGGCACGCAAGTCTTTTTGTTGACGATGAGAATAGATATAAGCATCTAAATCTTGATAGCTTTAAATATTTGCTCTCCAGAGGGTCAAGCAATAAACTCTCCTTTTGATCTCAATGAAGCTATGCTCATGGAACATGAGAGGGATAAATAGCTCCTCCAAAAAACATTTGTTGGATTTTATTAGGAAATAAAAATCCTCTTATTTTTTGTGCATCTAAGAGTCCAAACTTGATGCTTCTTCATGGGATTTGGTTCATAATGTAGTTTGGAAACACTCTAGCTTTGTGGTGAGTGACAGTTCTAGTTCTACCGGTGGTTTTTTATTTATTTGGGACCCTTATAAGTTTTATGGCCACGTGGTTTCATCCTCTTCAAGGGCTATAAATATTATTTTCTGTTGTAATACAACCCACAGAAGGTGGGTCATCTCTAATATCTATGCGTCGAATTCCCCTACTGATAGAAGGATATTTTGGCATATTCTACTCGAGATGATAGCCTCCTTTCAGGATGAGGTGTGGGTGGTTTTGGGGGATTTTAACACCCCTATTTTTCCTTTTAAATGATGAGGGGACAATGAAGTGGACTCTAGAAGCCTAAATGATTTTGTAAATTTTGTTAGTACCACAAGTTTAAGAAATTTAGAATTAAAGTGCTCAAAGTTCACGTGGAGTAATAGGAGGGTAGGGGTCAATTTTATTCTTAGCAGATTAGACAGATTTTTTGTGTCCAACTCCTATCTTCATATTTTTGGTATGGCCATTTTGTCCACTCTTCCTCGGATTGGTTCGAACCATAATCATTTTTTGTTGGAGGTCCCTAACGGTCAACCTTTTTTCCCCTGTCCATTTCATTTTGAAATGATGTGGTGCTCGTATCCTGTTTTTGATGCCTCTTTGTAGGACTAGTGGTTACAATAGGTTAATGACATGAGTATGGAAATATTGTCCAATAAGCTTAATATTCTAAGGTCCAATCTTAAGGTTTGGAATAAGTTTTCATTTGGTAACATTTTTAGAGAGAAAGAAAGGATTCGTGGGAAACATTTAGAGATTGAATCCAAATTGGAAATGCATGGAGGTTCTATGTAGCTTATCTTGTATGAGCAATCTTTGCTTGTAGAGCTTCATAATATTCAATCCAAATATGAGATCCACTAAAAGCAAAAATCTTGAAAAATCTAGCCTAAGGAAGAGGACTGTATTCTTGATTTTTTCACACCTCCACCCTTCGTCGAAGGAGACACAATTGCATAAAGGAAATTAAGATTAGTGATGGCAGCTCAAATTTAGATAACTTTCAAATAAGAGAGGAGGATGTGGAGTTATTCTCCTCCCTTTTGTACTTGAACCCAACAAGGGTAATCGATGATGTAAATTTCATGCTAGAGGTAATCCCATGCCTAGTAATGGAGGAGATGAATGAGGGGCTAGTTACTCCTTTTTAGATGAAGAAATTTTTAATGCATTAAAGTCTATGAGACCTCTTAAGGCACCTTGTCCTCATGGTTTACCTCCAATATTCTTCCATAAGTATTGGCATATATGCGGCTTGGATGTTTGTGCGATGATTCGAGACTCTTAAGCTTCGATGGTCATCCCTAAATTAGTGAATTTGATACTATTGGCCTTGGTGCCAAAAAAAGACAATGTGTCCAATTTCAACGACTTTCAACCTATAATTCTGTGCAACACTATCTATAATATTCTTTCTAAAGTGTTAGCCAACAGGTTGAAAGTTATCCCACCTCTTCTTGTGGATAGTGCCCAATGTGCCTTTGTACCTAGTAGACAAATTTTAGATGGGGTGATTGTGGTACAAGAACTCCTCCACTATTAAAAAGAGTGGGCAGACAACATTCTTCCTCAAGTTAGATGTAAGCAAGGCTTACGATAGGATCTCATGGCAATTTTTATTCTACATCCTGAGGAAATTTGGGTCTAGTGAAAGATGGGCGGGGCTCATAGAGGCTTGCATTTATTCTACCTGCTTATTTATCCTAGTTAATGGATCTCAAGTAGGGTTATTTATGTCGTGTTGTGGTCTATGCCAAGGTGACCCTCTATCCCCATTCATTTTCATTCTCATGGTGGAGGTGCTTGGTCGTTCGATTTCTTTCTAGAGCTTTGATTTTGGTTTGAGACCAACACTCCCCTATCCATCGATCTCTCACCAGTAGTTTGCTGATGACACCCTCCTCTCTTGTGAGGTGTTGGTGTTCCATACAAGGAATACAAAGTCCATTTTGGTAAGCTATGATAAGGTTGTCATACAACAAATAAATTGTAAAAAAGCTTCATTTATTTTGTTAATACTTTAGAGACCTAGAAAAGGAGAATAGTTAACATTTTAAATTGTCGTATTTCTTATCTCCTGACCACTTACTTGGGAATCCCCCTTTTTGTTGGCCACATTAAGGACGCGTTTTGGACCCTGGTTGTTGAAATATTCCAACACAAATTAGCATCTTGGAAATGGGCATTACTTAGTCAAGTGGGTCCTGAGTTGAAAGGAAAATTCCACATTGTCTCGTGGGAGCATATTTGTAAGAGGAAGAGGCAATGGGGTCTCAATCTCAAAAATGTGATTGTGATGAACAAAGCTCTTGTGGCAAAACTTGGGTGGAAAGTTGCTATGAATTCTAAAATTCTTTGGTGTAATATCCTTAATGCTAAATATAAATTTGATTATTTTTTAGTAGATTTCCTTCCTAGTGGAGGATCGAACTTCTGGAATAGTCTCATCAAATCTTGTAGGTTATTCAAGTCTTGTTGTAGTTGGGTTATTGGAAGTGGTGACGCAATTAATTTTTGGGTTGACATTTAGGCCAAGGAAAGTCCCTTAGTGGATGACCAGTGGTACACCTCCTTTGTTGTTCATTATAGAACCCACAAGCTTGAAAAGGTGGTAGAATTTATTATTGTCCAATATGGAAATAGATTTTGGTCTCCCTTCCTTCTAGAGCTGGTCTTAGATGTAGATGTAAGATTATGGCAGGATTTATTGGTGGACTTAAGGCTTATTGTGGTATGTAATATTTTAACATATGATATATTGGTGTGGATGAGGGACCCAAATGGGTTCTATTTGGTTAAATATGCCTACGTTGCTCTTAGCTCAATGGAGGAAGACTTTTTTTTTTCTGAAAATCAAATTTGGTTAAAAAATCTAACGTCAAATATTAACATTTTCTATTGGTTGGTTGTGCAAAACAAAATCCTCTCGATCAAGAATTTTCTCAAGAGGTGGATTTTCCTAGTCAACAGGTGCTATTTATGTAAGAATTATTGGGAATCGATGGCTCATATTTTGCTCAGTTGTCATAGTGCATAGAATATTATGCCTTCAATTCTCTCTTGGTTGGACGTTGCATGTGTGTTTCCTAATTCCTTAATGGACTGTGTCATCCAATGAAATTCACCCTTTCTTTCTTCCCAACTTAAATATTTTTAGAAATTTCTCCTCCCACACTCATTCTAGAGAGTGTGGAAGGAAAGGAACTCAAGGGTATTCAAATAAGTGGAAAAAAATATCATCCAAATCAGCCTCAAGATTTTTTGGAAGGTGTCAAAAAATGTGTCTTTGGCTCTCAGTAGTTTGAATACTTTAAAATTAATTCCGACGCTCTTCCCAAGCGAGCGATTGTTGGAAGAACAACTTGGTTTTGTGTCGTTAGCTCACTGTCCTCCTCCTGAATCGAGGAGGAAGTTCCATTGGTCTTCACCACCCATTAGGTGGTTCAAACTTAACTTTGATGATGCCTCTAAAGGCAACCTTTGCTTCATTGGCGCAAGTGATGCAATAAGGGACAAGAATGGTGATCTTATTTTGGCTTACACGAATTGCCTTGGAGTCTAATCTTCCATGATGGCTGAAGCTAGAGCGACCTTCATTGGCTTAGAGTATCTTAAGAACCTTGGCATTAGAAGCACAATTATTGAATGGGATTCTCTATCCATCATCAACATGCTTCGTGGAGTTTCCTATTTTGGATGGAAAATAGCTAATTTAATTGATGAAGCAACTTGGATTGCTCATTCCTTTTCTAGCATGGACTTCTCCCATGTTTTTAGAGAAGGCAATTTAGTGGTTGATCTCTTAGCAAACTTGGGAGTTCATTCTCAAGGCTTATCTATCTGATAGTGGGATTTTTCCAATGATATTGTACTTTACATCAAGGAGGAAGCTCCTTAACTCTTATCATATTTTGGTTCCCTTAAAATATCTAGGTGATCTAGTTGGTACCCATAGGTTTAAGAGCTTTATGGTGTGTACTGGCCTTTATTATGCTATCCCCTCAGTACATTCCTACCTTCCTTGATTGTCCCTTTTGGCCCCCTGGTGACATCGCCCCTTCTTATACCTGGGCTTGTTGAACGTTGCAACCTATTGTGACTTTCAAATTTCAAATGATGCATTTATTTGGGTTAGTAGTTTTTGGACCTCTGCATTGTCCTACTATTCTTTAGGACTATTTTTTTGGGGTTTTACTCCATGGCTTGCCTTCATGGGGATGGTGTGAACTCCCTCGATTCCCCTTCCCCGAGGGTGCTTGCCTCGATTTGTAATACCTTGTTGTCCTTTTGGGTGGACCTCCCTTATGGAGGTCATCTTGTGCTTTAATTGAACTCCGAGCTTACTTGTTGTATAATATTGTGGGGCTCCTTTCAAAACCCTCTTTTAATATTAATACACAAAAAAACAAGAATTTTAATTTTTTTTTTTGAGATTTTAGGTTCTTTAATTTTTTTTTTTGGTTGGTGTAAAGGGTTTGTACTCAATTCCTCACCATTTTTAATACTAAGTTTTTTTTAAGTGGGCCCTCAAACTATTTATTATGTCTTGCAAATTTTTGACTTAGTTACAATATCTTCTATATTGAGTGTCACTATATCAACTAGTTACATCAAATTATATGGTCTTTTTTATGTCGTAGGATTTGAATCTTGATGTGACCTATATCACTCATATATTTCAACCATTGAACCAAGATCTCCATTAGCCTTTATCTTATGTCATTCATTAAAATAAAGTAAAAATTAAAATAATTTTTAAAATTTTTGGTCTCTTATAAGAATTGATTAAAATAAGATTAGAAATAGATTCTAAAAACTATTTTGTAATTGATTAAAGGTCCAAGGTTCAACCCATTATGTGTGTGGTTATGTGTTATTTATTAATAAAGTTAACGATGAGAATTCTCAACCCTAAGCATTGGTTGTAGGGGTTTCTCACACTAACCAAATAAAATAATAATTAAAAAATATAAAATATAAAAAATTAATTAAAGAACAAAAAAAAATTTAATGATGGATGTCAACCTTTAAAAATGACCTCCAAATATGTTCTTATAAATTAAATGGACAAGATTGACCACAAGAAATGAAATGCACCTACAAGATATAATTATTACATACAAAAGTAAAATTCCTTAACACCCTTAAAGCCTTGAGGTAATGATATTTAATTATAACTCATAAAATTGATCACTCGCCAACAATTATTGCATACAAAAATAAAATTCCTTTGAACCCTTGAAGTAACCATATCTTTTTATAACTAATAAAAGGATATACATTTTTAAATTAAAAAAAATTATATCCATATTTAGGATGTTTAATTATTTAAAACAAACATAAATATATTATCTTAAAAATTTAAAATAAAAGTTATATATTTATTTACATATATAATTTTGTATTTTAAATAATATAATAATTATTAATATTTATAGTATATTAAAAACTTAAACCTAAAATGAAATGATGTTAACTTTTTATACATTTAAAAATTTATTTGAAAATTTTGAAAAGAGAACAGAATATTTCCATGCTTATCTTCTATAGACATGGAAGAATATTAAAAAAAAAAAAAAAAATTAAGTTTTTAAAAATAAGAAATGGAAGTACAATTGGAGTATAATGAAAGACACTTTTTCACTAAATATATTAACTCCAATGTTTAAAATTAACTTTTGATTTTTTAACTATAACTTTGATAACAATTTTTTTAAAAGTTAATTTTTAATTTTTTTTAAAATAAACTGTGAGGTACAATTAAGATATAATGAAATATTATTTTTCTTATATATAATTATCTGAAAATATATTATATAATATTACTTACCTTACAAGATTCAAACTTTAAATTTTTATTTATTTTCTCAATATTCACTATTACCATTTGGTAGTAAAACCTTAAACCTCCTTAAATCTTTATTCAAAATTTCAAAATATGTAAACAATTATATATATATATATATAATACATTCAACCATAATACAAATATAAGTCATAATACTCCATATGCCTATTGAATATATTAAGGCAAAGTCTCCTACACGAAGTAACAACAAAAGGGCAACAATAAATAAATAAGGATGATTTATAATAGCAAACAGAAAATTAGAGGAGATGGTTTCATAAAAAGAACAGTTGCAAAACAATCCTAGTTTGTCAAGGGTGCAGAACATCATCCAGGTGCCAAGCACCTTCAGTATTCCAATTGTGCAAGAGAATGCAAACAAACAAACGACAATATAGTGATCCCAACGTCTTAACCACAATAAACTACAAACAGCAACAACATTAATCTTCCTACGGTGACAAAAAGCCAATGATCACGTCCTCCATAGTCCATACACGAATCAGCGTGGTCCAAACTTCTCATGTACAAAGTCTTATGATCACGGTTTGCTCATGGTTTGACCAGCAGGAGCTGTCATGGAGATGCCCACTATCTGTTCTTGCTGCTGCTTGTGAACATTTCCCACCCAACCTGCAACCATTATTGATTAAATAAATAAATAAATTGCAAAAAAATCCGAGTAATAATGATACTGATCAAGATCAATTAACATAAACAAGTTAACAATGGCTGGATCGAGTCCTCTGTTCTTGAGTTCTCGGTCTTCCTGGCACACAGTGCGCAGCACTCGCAAGCGAAATGCACGAGACAATCTCCGCAGGGACTCTTTGCCAAGTTGAATTTGGATCTTTGTTCGGTATAAGCACGAATAACAGCACCCAAGCCCCGTAAAATAAACTAGTGCACCGTACACCAGTCGCATGCTGCACCCACAACACATTCTCAATATACAGAACTCATATTCAACCTGACAAATTTCTTGGTGAGGTTGCTTATACTTACACGTAGATCCCTCGTCGACTACCTCCGCTATTTGGCCAAAGGTGATGCAGGGGCACCAACATGTCAGGCAACCTGCGATCCCACCAAACATTACATAAATAAATACCCCAAGAATAATATGAATGGTGAAGAAGGAGAGTAATGGTTAGTGATGTATACAATTGCGACCATCCTCGCAGCATCCGCAAAGTCCAGTGCTCCACTGGGTGGGAAGATCACTATGTTGAGGCATAGGCTTTTGCTGGGGACGCATTTTAGTTGTGTTCTTCTTTACAACAATCCCCCAACCTTGGCTCAACCTTGGCTCTTGCTTCTCCTGTGGCTGATGCGACGCGTTTATTGCACTTTACAACAATCCCCCAACCTTTTGGATCCAGCTATTACGCGTTAAAGATCTATTCCGGAGAAGAACGATATACACGGAGATCTCACATGTGGCAAACATGATTTGTAATTAGGCTTTTGGTTTTTAGAGAAACAGTGCAAGGTATAAATGAAGCTGACTGAAAGTACAACGAAAACCATCTCTTTCTAACTCGAAAAATTAAATTAAAAAAAAAAAAACAATTTTTATTGAAACAAATACCTATAGAGAAACCTATAACAGAAAAGATTACTCCGTTCGCAGGGCGAGGTTAAAAAAAAATTAGGAAATTTCGAAGATTAGTGCAGAATGCAATTGCAATGTAACGTCCCCTGACGAGAAGGGAATGCGAAAGCCGAGGAAGATGCAGTGAAACGCGTACGAGGAAAGTCACCTCATCAACGGTAGACAAGAAGGGTTGACATTCAGCAGATGGCAATTCCCAATTCCACTGCTACTCGCTTTTGCATGTCTACAAAAAACGATGAATTGATTGCAATAATACCAATTAGACCTAAGATTGAGCTGGCTGCCGAGCCTTTTAGTGGATCTTTAAAGGTTCCGCGGAATCAGATAACGTGGTGCTCAAACCCCGCTTTAAAGCCACTCGCTTCTCGCCATTGCCAAGATGTTTTTTTCCGAGGTCAGCAAGATATCTGTATACAAGAGTCTCTGGGAATCATTTAAAAATGGCATGCCCACGGTCGAAGTCATCTGACAATTAATAATTGTAATATGGTATATGTGAGCATTATCTATGAGTAATGAGCTGTAGATACGTTTTGTGCCTGGACATATTAATTTTTTGGAAGACATTGACAGTCGTTAAAGGTTTGAGGCTTCTTCACGCGAATTGAGACATGACATGTGTTGTGAGTTCCTGGGAACACTGCAACCAGATTGTTCTTTCCTAACGTTTTAAAGTTTGGTCAGCCAACGTGTCTTCCTGGGCTCTTGGGTTCCAAGGGAGATTTAGGTTACGTTTATCAATATATACCTAAATATCGTAGGCCCGGTGTTTGCTCTACGGTTCTAATGCTTGGATTATTGAAAATATGAATAGAGAGAGAGATAATAGCATAGTCTAACTATGTCTTATGGTTTGCTACCCTCTCTAGTCTTTCAAGTTTAAAAGTACAGTTAATTTATTTTATTTATATATATAAATTATTTTTTTAAAGAAGGTTATTTTATATTATTAACTTAAGTCATTACAATGTTTTAAAGTTATCACACTTTAACAATAAAAAAAGCAAAATAAAGTGGATGAGTAAAGCATTTATAAGTGAATATACATATGAATAAAAGCTAATATCCAAAGTTAGAGTTATATCCTATTACAATATGTCCACTACCATCACTCATCCATAGGAGAGTATGCCATATAGTGAAGTTCTATGTATGTCTTCTATAATATCTTTTGAAGTCTTCAATGAAGAAATAGAAGTAATTAGTTCCTAAATTTGTTCATCATTGCTTACTACCATATTTTTAGTTTCCTAGTGGACCTTCTAAAGATCCTATATCATGTGAAAAATATGGTGAAGTCCATTAGTGACATCTCCTACTATGTTGGAAGCTCCATGAACATGAGAATGAATACATACAAAATATAACAAAAGATCAAACATTAGGTTTGCTAAAACTATATCCCATGGAGTTGTGGAACCCATAAACATTTTTTTGCATTAAAACATCCAAATATGTTTGAGAAGACTGAGTCTACAAACATCATCAAGTTTGGGGCAATGATCCTATTAAGAAAAACCAAGCAAAGAAAGCTTCCAAGATCTAATAAAAAGAGGAGAACAAAAAAGTGTAGAAGACATTCCAAAATTGTTTAGCCATATCACAAAATCAAAACAAGTGAATAAGAGTTTTTGAAGCATTACAAAATTTGCATTGAGAGGAAATATGTAATATTAGAGCAAGACTTTCGAAAGTTAAAATATTTTTATGCATAACTCGCCATCCAAGAAGTTGAATTTTGGATTCAACAAGAATTTTTCAAGTTTGAGTAGTAAAATATTGTCATTGGGCATTGGTAAAGTTGAATTGCCACATGAAATTGAGCTTAGAGTCCAATGATAAACGATGTGAAAGATTTTTGTATATCCAACTATGTTTAATGGAAGATAGTCTATGATCACTAAGCCATCTCTAGTCAGTCTATATATTGTAGGTATTTGTTCCCAACATTAAAAGGATCTAGCAAGGAATGAAAACCACAACTAATAGACAAGTCTCTTTGAACCAAGAGGGAAAGGAGAAATAATTATGGATCTGATTCCAAGTAAGAATTTACCATCTCTCTATATCCCAAATATCTTTTAATCTATTTATAACTTTCTTTAGAAATGCTGGTCCTTGAATAGCACTACACAAAGCTAAAGGTCTATCATTGTGGAAAATTATTTTATTCCACCAAATACTATTTGGACTAGTTCTTATACCATGTCTTAAGGAGTTATATTTATAAGCCAATAAATGAGAAATTGACTACCAAGCTTTCTAGTTATAGGTAAGAAGAATAGTTACTTTAACCATAAATAATGGCACATTAAAGAGCTTATCCTCCCATGGGATTTCTTTCCATTTCTCTTTTTGAGTAGCTTGAGAGATACTATAATGAAATAGGTGTTTCCAATTTGTATTTCCAATGATGGCTCTAGCAACCCATTTTGTAGCCAAATGTTTACTTTGGGTAAGGGGACTAATAATACCTAGACTTTATAAAGCCTTTGGTTGAGTACAAAGTTTCCATTAGATGGTTATTGTTCCCACCTCCCCATCACATTTGGTCCATAAACAATTATGAATGGCCTAAGTTACTTTGTAATAGGATTCCTTGAAGGCCATCCAATAAGAGAAGTAGTAAACATGAGAGGTTGTCATAAATTTATTCACAACTGAAAATCTTTCTGCTATGGAAAGAAACCAAGTTGACCATACACTGAATTTCTTTTGAAGTCTTTTCATAACCTAGTTCCACATATCCTTAGGTGAAATATAAATCCTAAATAGAATTCTTAAGTATCATATAATCATACCATGAGGGTTGATCTTCCACTCAATCAAGGAGGGGCATCTACTAGGTGTGGAAGAAGTATAGAATACTTTTTTTGAGTAATAATTTTTATGCACATTGGTCGTGGGGATTGAAACTACGTTACATCAAAGTATAGAAATTTTTATAGTGATTGATATTAGGGCCAAAGACATCACAAAACAATTCCATATTCTCTTTAACTTTTTCCACCTTTTGTTGGGTATTTTGAAGAAAAAGAAGGGAAAAATTAGATAAATATGAGTTAAGAACATGTTTATCCCTAGGAATCTTAATACCATAAATGAGATCATTAGATTTAGCTTTAGAAAGAAGATAACAAAGAGCATTGACACTAGAGCATAAAAAAGGGAGCAAGAGGGCAACCCTGTCTAATATACTATTACAAAGGAAAGGAGGGAGGTAGAGTTCCATTAACCTAAACATAAATTGAAGCAATACCAAAGACCATACCAATTTGATTATAAAATTTTGTACTGAAACCAAGCCAATAAAGCATGCAAAGAATAAAATTCCATCCGATTCTATCATATGCTTTGTCAAAATCTAATTTAACCAAGAGGGCATCTTGATTGGAGTCTATATCCCATTGCATTGTTTCCCAGACCATCATAATATTATCCAATATATAACAACCTTCAAGAAAAGTAGATTTGTTTTAGGGCAAACAATATCTTGAGCAACAATTTTAATTTTTAAAGCTATAGGTCTAGCTATGATCTTGTACAAAATGTTGAGGGTACTAGGTATCCAATTGAAAATTTGGTTATAAGTCATACCTTTAGAAATTAGTTTGATTAAACTTGAATTATTATAAGCTCTTAGGGAACTATCTAGAGAGTTTCCATGTATACATTATGAAGATATAAGGATAGGATATTCTAATTATTTTATAAAAATTGACTATAAGACCATTCAAAATGGGATATTTTTCATTATTCATAGAAAAAGAACATTTTTTAAATCATTCGTAGGAAGAGGATGTTCAAGTTGATCCTGAATAATAGGGTCTTCTAGATAAGAAATTAGTTCCTGCACATATTCCATTAAGATAAATTGAATTCCATTCCTTGGTTCCATTGTAAAAAATTGAGAGAAGTGGGTTACAACAAGATTCATGGTCTCACTAGAGTAAAAAAGAGAATGACTTGAAAGGTCCTCCAACTAAGTAATCCTTTCCAACATATTTTTATGCCTAAAGTAGTTAATGAAAAATTCAATTCCCTTATCACCCTATGATATCCAATTGATATGAGATCTAACATGCACCTCTCTAGCATGATAAGAATTATAAAATCTTGCTTTATTTTTACCATTAGCTAGATGACATTAAATAGTTGTATTAGTAAGGTATTTCATAATCATAGAATAAATATGAAATATCTCTTTATGAAATTGAATCTCTTGAATATTCTTACTCCTAACAATAGAGCACCCATAATATCTAAGATAAGAAATAATATTGGAAATAGTTGTTTCAAATCATTTGATCTTAGCTCATATTACTGGTCGGTCTAGAAAACGTATTATAGATATGCTCTACGAGGTGGTAGTAGGTAGGGTTGTCAAGGTGGGAAAAAATTAATTTGATGGAAGTGGCATGGAATCAAGGGATATAATGGAATTTTAAGGAGAATATAATATAGGAAGGTTATCAAACAAAGTTGTGTGAGAAAGGATGCAAACTTGATCATGGATGAAAATTTTATGTAGATAATAATTATTGTAATATAGTTTGTCTAGACAAACAAGCTTCTTGGTTAAAACATGATGATAGTTGGACCACATAAACCAATTATCTCTATGAGACGAGTATTTACCAAATAAAGGGTAATGCACACCTAAATTATTATGAAAAAATAACCAACTATCAAATTCAACAATAGAATGTGATTTTGTACCAATCCAACTTTTATCACTAGGATTTTCAATCATATTAATTTCATATACAAGGATCCATTCCATAGGAAGGAGAGAAACAACTAACCATTTCCAAAGGGCTATATAACTAGGAGATTCATTGGGAGCATAGTTAGAAAAAAATCCAAGAACCTAAAAGGTTAGAGTCAATCTAACCCCCACGCAAGAGTGAGTAGGATCTTCAACATGGTCTAGAATAACATAACAAGGAGAGTTGGATGTGGATAGCGTAACATGCCATTTACCATTAGTATGATATGTAAATGTGGATGCATATCTGCGACCAATAACTTCCATATAATGGGTGAGAATTATACTAGTGACTTCCATTGATTGAAGAAAAATAATAGAAACATGATTCTCTACTAAAAAATTTTAAATTTAAAACTTACAATATGGAAGGGAGAGCCCCCTAACAGTTGAAGATACAATATTTAAATTCATGAGAAAGAGCCCCCTAAAATTATAAGATAGAAGATTTTTATGAGCAAGGTGCAGCAACAGTATTGTCATTGTTGTCAACACAGTCAGATTGATCGGTTGATGCAGTGGACAGGAGTTAAGAGGTTCTTTAGAGTATGGACAGATCGGTTGATGCAGTGGATAGGAGTTAAGAGGTTCTTCAGAGTATGTACAGTGGTTTTCCAAAAGATAGAAGTGGCCCATATACTAAAAATCAAAAGAAAATCACAAGGAAGAAAACTGTCGCGATATCGCGACATGTTGAGCAAGAAAGAAAAACTGTCGCGATATCGCGACATGTTGAGAAGAAAGCAAAACTATCGCGATTTCGCGACATGTTCGAAAAGAAAGAGCAAGCAAGCAAAACTATCATGATTTCGTGACATGTTCGGAAAGAAAGAGCAAGCAAGCAAAACTGTCACGATTTCATGACATGTTCGGAGAGAAAGCGCAAGCAAGCAAAACTGTCATGATTTCATGACATGTTCGGAAAGAAAGAGCAAGCAAGCAAAACTATCACGATTTCATGACATGTTCGGAGAGAAAGTGCAAGCAAAAAAAACTGTCATGATTTCGTGACATGTTGGAAGAAAGAAAAGCAAGAAAAAAAGTGTCACGATTTCATGACATATTGCAAGGAAGGTTGTACGGAAGAAAAAGTGTCACGATTTCGTGACATATTGCAAGGAAGGTTGTATAGATGAAAAAGTGTCACGATTTCATGACATATTGCAAGGAAGATTGTACGGACGAAAAAGTGTCATGATTTCGTGACATATTGCAAGGAAGATTGTACGGACGAAAAAGTGTCATGATTTCGTGACATATTGCAAGGAAGATTGTACGGACAAAAAAGTGTCACGATTTCGTGACATATTGCAAGAGAAGGTTGTACGGAGAAAAAGTGTCACGATTTCGTGACATATTGCAAGAGAGAGTACGGAGAAAAAGTGTCACGATATCGTGACATGTCAGGTTTTCATGACCCAAAGGCAAGAGAAAGAGCTAAGGAGAAAAAGTGTCATGATATCGCGACATGTCAGGTTTTCGTGACCTGAAGGCAAAGAGAAAGCACAAGGAGAAAAAGTGTCATGATATCGCGACATGTCGCATTATCGCGACAAAAGTAAAGAGGAAGAGTACGGAGGCGAAAGTGTCACGATATCACGACATGTTGTGTTTTCATGGGTACAAGTCTAAGAAGAGGACAAAGAGGTAGAAGTGTCACGATTTCATGACAGGTCGCTTTGGCATGAGCTAAGAAGAGAACCTAGCCAAAATAAGATATGTGACAGTTAACTGAAGTCGGTATGATAGTTACAGGTGCAGTTATAGAAGAAGATCACGTAGCTAAAATAAGAAGAGTTAACTGAAGTCGGTATGACAGTTACAGGTGCAGTTACAGAAGAAGATCATGTAGCTAAAATAAGAAGAGTTAACTGAAGTCGGTATGACAGTTACAGATGCAGTTACAGAGAAAAGTCAGAACTTTGTTATAAAAGGAGGTCTACATGGAGAATTAGTGTGCTGGAAAAAGGAGGAAAAGAGCTACGAAAAGAGAGTTAAGCAGAGCCAAGAGAGTCGTAAGAGTGTAGTGAGAAGCACAACAAGAGGGCTGTAAGAGGGCTGTAAAAGTGTAGCAAGCAGAGCCGTGAGTGTGTGTGGTGTTTTGGTGAATAGCGAGAGAGGTTGGGTTAGCAATAGACCAGTCAGGGTCTTGTATAAGCGAAGGCATTTTTATGTCAATCTTATAGTTTCAAAATTGTAGTCCGAGTTGGTGCTTGGAATCAGGGGTTGGTGCTCCTTTCTATTGGTGCAGATAAATCAGGGGTTGGTGCTCCTTTCTGTTGGTGCAGATAAATCAGGGGTTGGTGCTCCTTCCAGTGGGTTCTGGTAAATTGATTGTAAAATTGGTATTTTGCAAAGACTGGATTTGGACGGGAGTCCAAGCAGTCATTTTTGAGGAGTAGCCAAATTGGTGAACCTCGTTACATCGTGTGTTGTGGAATGCTCTCTTGTTATACTTGCTTTATCTGATTTTAAGTTTTCATTGTTTCGGCATTAAGAGTTGTAGATTTGAATTTAAAATAGCTACACCGATTCACCCCCCTCTCAGTGTCATTGTGAGACTAACAATTGGTATCAAAGCCAAGTTCCTGAACAAGCTTAATCGGCTAAGGTGATCTTGGAAGTGAGACAATGGCAGGTGGTGAAGGATTCTCATCAAACAAAGCACCATTGTTTGACGGAACTAATTACGCATTTTGGAGACTCGGGATGCGAGACATATCTGTGCGCTTTGGGATATGACATTTGGGAGTCGATGAGACGGTGGATACACAATACCCATCACTCCTCCAACCGATGCTTCCGATAAGAAACTGTTTGAGAATAACTCTAAAGCAAAGAATGCTATCATGTGCGGTTTAGTGGACAACGAACTGATAAAGATTATGAGTTGTAAAATGGCAAAAGACATGTGGGACAAACTAAGGAGCATTCATGAAGGAGACGACAAGATCAAGGAGGCCAAGTTACAAACGCATCGAGCTCAGTTCGAAGCATTAAAAATGAATGACGATGAGAACATAGAGGCATACATGCTGAGAGTTAATGGAATCATTAATGCGATTAGAGGACTCGACGAGGAAATGGAAGATGTTGTCATCGTGAAAAAGGTACTAAGATCTCTTCCCCAAAGATTTGATTCTAAAGTTTCAGCAATAGAAGAAGCTAAAGATCTAAATACTTTTAGTATGGATGAGATGCATGGTTCTTTGACTGCATATGAGATGAGAATAGGAAAAACTAAACCCACAGACAGAGAAGCTGCTTTTAAAGCACATAAAAATATAAAAGCAAAGCAAGAATCCGATGAAGAAGAGACATCAGATGAAACGGAAGCAAACTTTGTTCAGAAACTGATAAGGGGAAAAGGAAAATACAGAGGAAAGCTACCATTTAAGTGTTTCAACTATGGAGGTGTTGGGCACTTTGCAGCTAAATGTCCACTTAATGAGAAAAATAAAAGTGATGAAGGTTCACATCAAGAAAGAAGTGACTGGAAGAAGAAACCAAATTTTAGAAAAAGCAACTTCAAGAAGAAAAGTTTCATATCCAAGAATGTCAGTCCTTCAGAAGACAGCTCTGGTGAGGATTCTGAAGAAGAAATAGGTGAAGCTCTTTTCATGGCATTCGAAGAAGAAAAAATAGAGGAAAAATAGGAATGTGATAAAGAACTTGAGGCTGAGGCTGAAGTAGATCTGGAAGGTGAGCTGATCGCTGCACTTAAAGAGTTGAGTATAGAAAGGAAAAAGAATAAGAAAATTTCAAGAAAGTTTGAGGATGCCAATGAAATCATAACCAGCTTGAAAGTACAGATAGACGAATATAAGAAAATATCTGAAGATATCGAAGTACAATTAACCATGAAAATAGATGAGTGCAGTAAGCTAGAAGAAGAGATTGTTGGTTTAAAGATGCAGCTAGAAGAGATGAATCGAAAAGTGAGTTGTTATCACAAACTTGAAGAAAGTTCTGTAAAGTTGGATAAGATTATAAATAGCCAAAGGACTACGGGCATCAAATTTGGTTTGGGCTTCGTCGAAGGAGAATCATCAAATGGATCAAAGGCCATAACTGTAGAACCCATAAAGAATGAAGATAAGATCAGGACTGATCAAGAAAAAATGAATCATGCTAAAGAAAGCAATAATGCCAGGCACGAGAAGAGTATTGACAATGATGGATTCACCAATGTCACTCATCAAAGGAGAAGAAGATTTGTGGCTCCCACTACAAAATGGCAAAGACCATCACCCAGGTTCACTCATTTCTTTTTTGGTTATTGTTTTAAATGCAATGGTTATGGACATAAGATTGCAGATTGCAAGTATAATGTAGGACAGAGAAACTTTACCAGTAGAAATGTTTTTTCACCGTTGATGGATTATGCAGTAGAATGTTATAACTGTCATAATTTTGGGCACATTGCAAGAAATTGTCGAAGTACATTTGCAGCAAATAAACATCAAGGAAGAAAATTTCAACCAAATGGTTGGAGACAAAATAGAAAATTTCTCAAAAAACAGGCACAGGCTACTGACAAAGAAAAGTCAAAACAAGTGACCAAAATCGCAATCAAACCAGAGTGGAAACAAAAGGAGCAACCCAAGGAAGAAAAGGAATCCTTGATTGTACGAGACAACATTTAAAGCACAGAACAAATCTGCACCATGGATACTTGATAGTGGATGCTCCAGTCATATGACAGGGGACAAAAAAAAATTTGAAAAGTTACAGAAATATGAAGGTGGTTCTATAAAATTTGGAAATAATGATGGAGCTAAAATAGTTGGCAAAGGATCAGTTAAGATCAGTGACGAAAAAATCAAGTCGAAAGAAGTCTTGTTTGTGATTGGTCTGAAGCATAACTTATTAAGCGTAAGTCAGATTTGTGACAGAGGTCATGAAGTAATTTTCAAGAAGCAGGGTTGTGAAGTCAGAACAACAAACTATGGAAAGTTGATAGCAATCTGGATCAAGGACATCTCGGCAACTCTGTATACTCTCTCGGAGACTTCAGAAGGAGCGTGCTTGATTGGACAGGAAGAAGAAAATTGGCTGTGGCACAAGAGGCTCGGTCATATCAGTTTTGACAATCTAGTAAAAATCAGCTCAAAAGGGGCAAGTGAGAGATATTCCCACCATTGGCAAACCATTAAATAGCATTTGTGCTTCATGCCAAAAGGGGAAGCAAACTAGAGCCACATTTAAAACAAAAGAGTACTTCACAAGCAAACCTTTAGAACTAATACATACTGATTTATGTGGACCCATGAGAACGCAAAGCATAAATGGTGACAAATACTTTATGTTGTGCATAGATGACTATTCCAGGATGACATGGGTACTATTTTTGAAGCTTAAATCGGATGCCTTTGAGATGTTCAAGATTTTCAAAAAACAAGTTGAGAATCAAACAGGAAAAAGGATTAAATGTTTAAGATCAAATAGAGGAGGAGAGTTCATTTCAGAGGAGTTTGCAGAATACTATGAAAAGTATGGGATTAGGAGACAGTTTTCAGCAGCAAGGACACCTCAGCAGAATGGTGTGGTAGAAAGAAAGAACAGGACAGTGCAGGAAATGGCACGGACTATGTTGACTGAGAGCAAAATAGCAAACAAATTTTGGAAAGAGGCAGTCCATACTATGGTATACATCCAAAATAGGTGCATGTTGAGGACACATGAAAGCAAAACTCCGTATGAGCTGTGGTTCGGTAAAAAGGCAACAACAAGATACTTTAAAGTTTTTGGCAGCAAGTGTTACATCAAAAGAACTAAAGATAATCTTGGTAAGTTTGAAGATAGAGCTGATGAAGGTATTTTTCTTGGCTATTCGACAAAAAGCAAAGCCTATACATGCTACAACAAGAGGCTAAAGAAAATTGTGGAGAGTGCCGATGTTAAAGTTGATGAAGGTAGGGAACGAGAAATTAGCTATGAAGAAAACTACCCAATTTATGAAGAGGTTATTGAAGGAGATGAGGAAGAGGAAACGGAGAAGAAACAGAAAATTGACTCAGATGATTTAAGTAGTGTCTCAGAAGAGGAAGAAAACAAGAAATTCAAAACAAGCAGCTGGCAGAAAAATCATCCTAGAGAGCAAATAATTGGAGACCCCACAGTTGGTGTTCAGACAAGAAGAAGAGTAGTAAGTAACTACTCTCTATTATCCAACATTGAGCCCAAAAATGTTGTTGAAGCAAGCAAAGATGAAAGTTGGATGACGACAATAAATGAAGAATTAGATCAGATCGAGAAAAACAAAACTTGGGAGTTAGTACCAAGACCTGCACATAAAAATATAATCGGTACTAAATGGGTTTTTCGAAACAAATTGAATGAAGATGGATAGATAGTCAGAAATAAAGCAAGATTGGTCTGTAAAGGCTATGCACAAGTTGAAGGTATTGACTTTGAAGAAACCTTTGCACCAGTGGCTAGACTAGAGGCAATTAGAATGTTTCTGGCTTTAGCAGTTCACAAGAATTTCAAAGTTTTTCAAATGGACGTGAAATCAGCATTTTTGAATGGAAAACTTGAAGAAGAGGTCTATATTGAGCAGCCAGATGGTTTCCAACTCGGTGATAATCCCAACTTCATCTGCAAGTTGAAGAAAGCACTGTATGGCTTGAAACAGGCACCCAGAGCATGGTATGCAAGGCTAGACAACTATCTTACTCAACAAGGGTTCAAAAATGGTATGGTGGACAGCAATTTGTATATCAAAATAGAGAATGGCCATCTCATTGTCCTTGTTGTATACGTAGATGATATCATCTTTGGCAGCAGCAATGATGATTCGTGTAAAGATTTAGCAATTAAGATGCAGAAAGAATTTGAAATGTCAATGATTGGTGAACTTTCGTATTTTCTCGGACTGCAAGTTAATCAAAATGAGAAGGGCATATTTATTTCTCAAGTTAAATATGTGAAAGAGATGCTAAAAAAGTTCACAATGGAGGATTGTAAGCTCGTTAGCACTCCCATGATGACAAGGTTGCAAATTGAGCAAGGATGACAAATCTCCAGATGTTGATCAAACCATGTACAGATCTATGATTGGGAGCTTACTGTATTTGACAGCTACCAGACCAGATATCTTGCAGGTAGTTTGCATGGTAGCACATTTTTAGGCGAGTCCCAAGGAGACTCATGTGACAACAGTGAAGAGGATTCTTCGGTATCTGAAGGGTACTATGGAGTATGGGTTATGGTATCCGAAAGGTAAGGATTTCACCCTTATTGCGTATTCAGATGCAGATTGGGCAGGATGTGTCGATGATAGAAAGAGTACCAGTGGAGGTGCATTTTATCTTGGAGACAGGTTGGTCGCATGGCACAGTAAGAAACAAGAGTCAGTCTCCTTATCCATAGCAGAGGCAGAATATATTGCAGCATCAACGTGTTGTACGCAGGTTTTATGGATGAAACAAACCCTGAAAGATCTTGGCATTAACTTCAGTGAGCCAATTTTAGTTAAGTGTGATAACACCAGTGCCATTAACATCTCAAAGAATCCGGTTATGCATTCTCGCACAAAACATATTGCTATCCGATATCACTTTCTGAAGGAGAAAGTTGCGAAAGGTGAGGTTAAGTTGGATTTTGTCCCAACTACAGAGCAAGTAGCGGATATCTTCACAAAACCGCTGCCCAAAGAAATTTTTGAGTACCTTCGCAATAAATTGGGAGTGGTCACGCTTCCCAAGCATTGACTAGCAATCGGGACCACATTCTCAGGGGGAGCATTTGTATATTTGATTATCTTTTTGCTCATGTTTGTAATTTTTGCTAACTATAATAATTTGTGCCTGAGAATGTTGTGCATGGACTCAGGGGGAGTCTGCAGCAGCCCTTTGGTATTATTGTCAAAGGGGGAGAAGAATTACAAGAAATTGCACGTGTGTTGCCAACAATTCCAAAGGGGGAGATTGATGAGCAAGGTGCAACAACAGTATTGTCATTGTTGTCAACATAGTCAACAGATCGGTTGATGCAGTGGATAGGAGTTAAGAGGTTCTTCGAGGAAGGGGTAAGAGGTTCTTCGAGTATGTAGAGTGGTTTTCCAAAAGATAGAAGTGGCCCATATACTAAAAATCAAAAGAAAATCACAAGGAAGAAAACTGTCGCGATATCGCGACATGTTGAGCAAGAAAGAAAAACTATCGCGATATCGCGACATGTTGAGAAGAAAGCAAAACTGTCATGATTTCGTGACATGTTCGGAAAGAAAGAGCAAGCAAGCAAAACTATCATGATTTCATGACATGTTCGGAAAGAAAGAGCAAGCAAGCAAAATTGTCATGATTTCATGACATGTTCGGAGAGAAAGAGCAAGCAAGCAAAACTATCACGATTTCGTGACATGTTCGGAGAGAAAGAGCAAGCAAGAAAACTATCATGATTTCGTGACATGTTCGGAGAGAAAGTGCAAGCAAACAAAACTGTTGCTATCAGATTTCATGACATGTTGGAAGAAAGAAAGGCAAGTAGAAAAAGTGTCACGATTTCGTGACATATTGCAAGGAAGGTTGTACGGACGAAAAAGTGTCACGATTTCATGACATATTGCAAGGAAGGTTGTACGAATGAAAAAGTGTCACGATTTCGTGACATATTGCAAGGAAGATTGTACGGACGAAAAAGTGTCACGATTTCGTGACATATTGCAAGGAAGGTTGTACGGACGAAAAAGTGTCATGATTTCATGACATATTGCAAGAGAGAGGTTGTACGGATGAAAAAGTGTCACGATTTCGTGACATATTGCAAGAGAGAGGTTGTACAGACGAAAAAGTGTCATGATATCGCGACATATTGCAAGAGAGATTGCTAAGGAGAAAAAGTGTCGCGATATCGTGACATGTCGGGTTTTCGTGACCCAAAGGCAAAAGAAAGAGCTAAGGAGAAAAAGTGTCACGATATCACGACATGTCGATTTTCGTGACTCGAAGGAAATAGAAAGAAAGGAGAAAAAGTGTCACGATATCGTGACATGTTGTTTCATGACAAAAGTAAAGAGGAAGAGTACGGAGGTGAAAGTGTCATGATATCGTGACATGTTGTGTTTTCATGGGTACAAGTCCGAGAAGAGGACAAAGAGGCAGAAGTGTCACGATTTCATGACAGGTCACTTTGGCGTGAGCTAAGAAGAGAACCCAATCGAAATAAGATATGTGATAGTTAACTGAAGTCGGTACGATAGTTACAGGTGCAGTTACAAAAGAAGATCACGTAGCTAAAATAAGAAGAGTTAACTGAAGTCGGTACGACAGTTACAGGTAGTTACAGAAGAAGATCACGTAGCTAAAATAAGAAGAGTTAACTGAAGTCGGTACGATAGTTACAGATGCAGTTACAGAGAAAAGTCAGAACTTTGTTATAAAAGGAGGTCTACGTGGAGAATTAGTGTGCTGGAAAAAGGAGGAAAAGAGCTACAAAAAGAGAGTTAAGCAAAGCCGAGAGAGCCGTAAGAGTGCAGTGAGAAGCGTAGCAAGAGGGCTGTAAGAGGGCCATAAAAGTGCAGCAAGCAGAGCCGTGAGTGTGTGTGGTGTTTTGGTGAATAGCGAGAGAGGTTGGGTTAGCAATAGACCAGTCAGGGTCTTGTATAAGCGAAGGCATTTTTATGTCAATCTTATAGTTTCAAAATTGCAGTCCGAGTTGGTGCTTGGAATCAGGGGTTGGTGCTCCTTTCTGTTGGTGCGAGGATAAATCGGGGGTTGGTGCCCCCTCCTTGGGGCTGGTGCTCTTTGGTGTAGATAAATCGTGGGTTGGTGCTCCTTCCAGTGGGTGCTGGTAAATTGATTGTAAAATTGGTATTTTGCAAAGACTGGATTTGGACGGGAGTCCAAGCAGTCATTTTTGAGGAGTAGCCAAATTGGTGAACCTCGTTACATCGTGTGTTGTGGAATGCTCTCTTGTTATACTTGCTTTATCTGATTTTAAGTTTTCATTGTTTCGGCGTTAAGAGTTGTAGATTTGAATTTAAAATAGCTACACCGATTCACCCCCCTCTTAGTGTCATTGTGAGACTAACATATTTAAATTCATGGAGACCCCCCTAACATTCCAAGATAGAATATTTAAATTTGTGAGGGGTGATTTGAAGGTTTCTCAATCCCATTAATTAGAGACTAGAACTTATTTTCACTTAAAGTAAACTACTCCATATTTTACAAATTGGTTGACTGAGTTAGATCCATATAGCCGACTTGGTTAAAGGAGAAATCAAACAACAAATCAATCATCTAGAAAAACTAATTACATGTACACAAAGGAACTTTCTTGTACAACATAATAGGAATAAAAGACATAGTAGAGGGTTACAATAAGATTCATGGTCTCACTAGAGTAAAAAAGAGAATGACCTGAAAGGTTCTCCAACTAAGTAATCCTTTCCAACATATTTTTATGCCTAAATTAGTTAAAGAAAAATTCAATTCCATTATCACCCTACGATATCCAATTGATATGAGATCTAACATGCACCTCTATAGCATGACAAGACATATAAACTCTTGCTTTATTTTTACCATTAGCTAGATGACATTAAATAGTTGTATTAGTAAGGTATTTCATAATCATAGAATAAATATGAAATATCTCTTTATGAAATTGACTCTCTTGAATCTTCTTACTCCTAACAATAGAGCACCCATAATATCTAAGATAAGAAATAATATTGGAAATAGTTGTTTCAAATCATTTGATCTTAGCTCATATTACTGGTCGGTCCAGAAAAATTATTATAGACATGCTCTACAAGGTGGTAGTAGGTAGGGTTGTCAAGGTGGGAAACATTTGATTTAATGGAAGTGGCATGGAATCAAGGGATATAATGGAATTTTAAGTAGAATATAATATAGGAATGTGATCAAACAAAGTTGTGTGAGAAAGGATGCAAACTTGCTCATGGATGAAATTTTACGTAGATAATAATTATTGTAATATAGTTTTTCTAGACAAACAAGATTCTTGGTAAAAACATGATGATTGTTGGACCACATAAACCAATTATCTCTATGAGAGGAGTATTTACCAAATAAAGGGTAATGCACACCTAAATTATTATGAAAAAATAACCAACTATCAAATTCAACAATAGAATGTGATTTTGTACCAATCCAACTTTTATCACTAGGATTTTTAATCATATTAATGTCATATACAAGGATCCATTCCATAGGAAGGAGATAAACAACTAACCATTTCCAAAAGGCTATATAACTAGGAGGTTCATTGGGAGCATAGTTAGAAAAAAATCCAAGAACCTAAAAGGTTAGAGTCAATCTAACCCACACACAATAGTGAGTAGGATCTTCAACATGGTCTAGAATAACATAATAAGGAGACTTGGATGTGGAGAGGGAAACACACCCTTTACCATTAGTATGATATGTAAATGTGGATGGATATATGCGACCAATAACTTCAATACAATGGGTGAGAATTATACTAGTTACTTCCATAGATTGAAGAAAAAGAATAGAAACATGATTCTCTACTAAAAATTTTTAAATTTAAAACTTACAATATGGAAGGGAGAGCCCCCTAACAGTTGAAGATACAATATTTAAATTCATGAGAAAGAGCCCCTTAAAATTACAAGATAGAAGATTTAAATTCATGGAGACCCCCCTAACATTCCAAGATAGAAGATTTAAATTCATGAGGGGTGATTTGAAGGTTGTTCAATCCCATTAATTAGAGACTAGAACTTATTTTCACTTAATGTAAACTACTCCATATTTTCCAAATTGGTTTACTGAGTTAGATCCATATAGCTGACTTGGTTAAAGGAGAAATCAAACAACAAATCAATCATCTAGAAAAACTAATTACATGTATACAAAGGAACTTTCTTGTACAACATAATAGGAATAAAATACATAGTAGAGGCTCAAACCAGAGAGCCTCTATTACATATAAAAGGTAATCACAACATACGCATCCACAAAATAGAAATAAACAACAACAAAAATAGCCACAACAAAGGAATAAACAACCAAAACAATAATGACAACAAAGGCAACAACAAGAATAGGGACATAATTTAAAATTTCAAGGTCCTTCTCCAAGAGGACAAAAGAATGGGAGAAAATTCCAGAACCACACTTCCTCTATGTAGTAGCAATTGTGATAGGACAATAAAAGAATGGAATTATTATATATATATATATATATATATATATATAAGTGATGCTAATATAAAAATAATAAATATATGTAACTAACTTTGAACAAGAATATAATGGTTGGCAATACAATCAAGAATTTTATTTTATTTTTGAGATTTTAAGTGCTTTATTTTTTCAATGAGAATTTTTTTCTTTTTGTTATGTTGTAAAGGAATTGTACTCAAGTCCTTGCCATTAGTAATAATAAGTTCTTTATAAGTGGATCCTCAAATTATTTAAGGTCTTTGACTTCTATTCAAGAGATCTAAGATTCAAACCCCACTCAGTATGAGGGTACCAAGACCTATCATAAAAACCTGTGTAAAACAATAATTCAAAAATATTATATCAATCAATGGAGGAGATTCAAATAGCTCACATCTAAAGGGAGATAAATAGGGCTACTAATGGCCTTGCCAACCTTGAAGTCCTAAAGAATAATCTTATAGTGTAGAGAAGTGATATTCCCCTATATATTGGGAGGGAAGATTATTACGTCTTAGCTTGGATATAAGCATGATATGAAGTTATTACTGGCTATTAGAAGTGATGAAACACCAAGATATTACAAGCCATAATCCATATTTGATATTTGGTTTGATTCAAATTGGCTTGAAGTAGAATATGTAGATAGAGAAAGATAAATTTCTCATTTTCATCCATTTTTTATCCTTAATTTTTAACAATAGTGTCTAGTTTTTAGGTGGGATATTAGGAAATTATTTGAAGTGGAGAAATACATGAAGAGGAAGATATTTCAAAACTGTTGGGTTATGTCTCACTAGATTATTCCAAGGAAGATTGATTATTAAACTAGTTATGAATGCTTCTTAGGAGCCCTTGGTGGTTTATTAACTACTTGGTCTTATCTCTACTTTCAATTGTTCTAGAATCATGTAATATCCTATGGGTAGACTATTATTTTTTATTTTCTTTTTGTCCTCCATTTTTTACCTCTTGTTGACTTGGATTATTTGACTGTATGTCAAAATCCTATCTCAAAATTTTTGTACAAGGTTTGGGGACCTTTCAACTCCACTTCTTTAATTTAATTTAATAATAATAATAACTAGTTACAATGTCTTACACATTGGGTGACTTAGTTACAATATCTTCTATATTGAGTGTCATTATATCAACTAGTTACATCAATTTATAAGCTTAACCTTAACCTTAACCTAAGGTTTGAACAAATAAATCAATCAACTATGCTCACAAGTCTACTCAAAGACTTGTCTCAAATATACCTTGTAAGATTCCATAAAATATCACACTAATCTATCCACAAGTCCTCTTTAAAACTTGTCCAAACCTGCTCTACAAGACCGCAATAGAAATTTTCCAAATATTCTCTATAAGTTCTCACTAGAACTTGTCCAAATTTTCTCAATAAGTCCTCACTAGAACTTATCTAAATCTGCTCTCAATATATATTGCAAGCTTCCACAAAAGCTTACACAAATATACTCACAAGTCTTCTCAAAGACTTATCTCAAATCTGCTAAAAAAGTCCACACTATAACTTGTCCAATATCATAGAAACATAAAGAGAATTGTTAGAGACTAAATATGCTTCACATTCACATCAATACTTAATTACTTTCAATTACTCTTTTATAAACATATGGAGAATTGTTAGAGACTCAATATGCTTCACATTCACCTCAATACTTAATCACTTTCAATCACTTTTTGAAAAATACGTAGAATTGTTAGACTTAATATGCTTCACATTCATAAAATCTCAATCACTTCCAATGTATCTTTTATCACATAAATATATAGAGAATTGTTAGAGACTCAATATATTTCATACTCATCAACTCTCAATCTCTTTCTCAAATCAATTCAGAATATAGAATTAATTTATTTCATAGAACTTGCAGAATCAATTCACACATCCACTTGACTAGGCTCAACCATCTCAACCAATCACTCAATTAAATAATCCTTACTCATAAACCCTAGTCCAAAAATATGAATAACTCAAAAAATTTCCAACAATGCTTATCAACCAATATCACATAACAATGATACTCATGTTCTTTCCAAACCCTTTCCAAGTTCTTCACTCAATTACTCACTTCAACAACAATTCTTATAAAACAATCTTCACATAACAATGATACTCATGCTCTTTTCAAACCCTAGTTCGAGTTCCTAACTTAACCAATGGTTTCAACAACAATGCTTATCAAGCAAGGTTTTATCAACAACTCTTTATTCTAGAAAACCTTGAAGCATTAATTCAAAACACACTAAAAAAGGAAACCTAATTAAGTCCTTTTCACTCCAAAGTTGTTTTTCAGAAAATAAACCAATCAACTCAATCAAGGAAGAATATGCCCATACCTTTTTCTTTGATGTAGAATGATCTTAAAAAGCCTAGATCAATTATCACAACTTTATTTTCCAAGTACAAAGGGTTAGATGACAATAATTATCACCCTAAACACAATGATTAATTAAATCCCAAATACACCATATTGCTCCATATCAATTATAAATTTCAACATCATAATTTTCATCAAAACCCTCATATAAAATATAACACAATTTCTCCTTATAACTCATTTCTTAAATTGCACTTATCAAATAAAATGATTTATAAAAAAAATCATTTTATTATTCTAAGAGAAAAATTAATTACCCTAGTTTTACTTTATAAAAAAAAACCTTCTATCATTTTATTACTCACAACAACCTTAGAGCAAACAAAATATTAAATAAAAAATTGTACCTTTTTGCTTAGTGGGTTTTGAACCCACGATGCTACCTCCTCAAGCACCTTAGCCTTAGCCTTGGCTATCACATGAGCTAAGCGCTCACGTGGGAGCTAAACTTCCCACATGCTCCTTATTCCTGTTGTTGGTGTTGAAACCAAAATGACAAAAGCTCTTCTTAATACTGCTGCCACTAGGTTTCAAACTCGTAACCTTACCTTTGAAAACACTAGTCACTTGCCACCTACACTAGCCATTGGATGGTGTTAGAACCCAAGCGTCTTATCTTCTTCAACACCCTAAACTTCAAGATAAATACAATGCACAAATTTTAGGAGTAATTTGCTTTTAAAAAACCATAGGAAATTTATACTCTAGGTAACACCATCCTTTGATAGAGTGTATGTCTTTTACCTACTCCCAAAAATCCACAATCCCGAGGTTTTTTCCTGAGCTATCTGTTCCTACTATGACTTCATGCTCGAACCTACCTTCAAATGACTTCATCATCTAATCCTACCAATTTTGTTGAAACAAAAAAATTATCCCTTTGATTTCGTATCTTTAATTAAGGCTTCACATGGCTATAATTTTCTTCAATATATTATTATTTTCTCTTTTAATGTTGAGAGTCTCTATCCCATCATCCCCACCTCTCAAGGAGTGGTAGCCTTCTATCATTTTTTTGAGGAATGAATTTGATTCGGCCAAGATAAACTTTGTGGTATGACTTACTAAGATATTTTTAACACAACACTACTTAGATTTCAAAGGAAAAATATACAAGAAGATAGGAGTAACAACCATGGGAAGTAATTTTGTTTTGGTTTATGGTTATTTATTTCTCTGTCATCTAGAGGAATAGGTATTTAATAATATTGCTATGGAATTTATTTTATTTTATTAAAGACACATTGATGATGCCATTGGAGTTTGGCATGCCCTAAGGAGGATCTCAATGGTTTTATTGTTGCCTACGGTTAATTCTATGATAATATTAAAATTACTTAATTTGTTTCTAATTTTGAAGTAACACTTCTAGATACTACATTTTTTATTGGGTCTAATTTTTCTCATAATAGAATTCTCTACACCAAATTATTTTAGAAGTTGATGAATACCTATCAATACATCCCTACTTCCTCCCATCATCTAGTTCATCAACAAAAGGCTTTTATCATGAGTGAACCCAACAAATTTTTGGTTAGATAAAGCTCTAGGGATGGATATAGTTCCATTATAAATAATTTTTTTAATAGACTCAAATCTAGGGGATATCAAATTACTTTTCTCCTACCTTTGTTTGAGAAAGTTATATTTGATGGTAGGCCTTCAATTTTGGCTAGAGTTTTAGAGCGAGCAACACACAGACATGGAACCAAAATAAAAATAGTTCATGTTATTTTGAAGCTGGACAACTGTAGTTTTGTCAAAGATCTTTAAATTGGCACAAATATTATTTCTTCAATGTTTAAAAAATGAAAAAAATATGGAGAGCTCAAGCACATTGTTTGAGGCATTATTTGTTGGAGGAACCAAAAACCTCTTTGATATTATCCTTATAAAAATAAAATTGTTTGAGGGACTCTATTTTCCACCATGTATTTTTGTATTTTTAATGTGTTTCTTCTATTTTCTGTGTGGGTGTGTTTTTTTTGGGGGGTTGAGCCTGAGTATTCTCCCTTTTCAGTCTTGGTCTATAAAATTGTGGTTTGTAATAATGCTTAGGTATTTTTATTCCGCATGCATTACTCCTTAGCTCTCCCCTAGAGTTAGGTCTTTATAAAGAGAGGTTGCACCTCTTTGAAGCTCACTCCACTGATGAGACCTGTAGGTCAAAATACATTCAAGTTTTTGCAGATGTATCACTTTTTTTTTAATAAAAATTTAATTAAATGTTTTTTTGTTCCTTTATAACTTGTCTCTTTCTTTAAGTTTATAATATCTTATTCTTCTTCCTTCTATTTTCTAATACATTTTTGCTACTAGTATTATGCTATTCACTTGCACATAATATGATCTGGTGAACTAGAGAGCTTGCAACACTAGGAGTATGCTCTTCACTTAAGCATCTTCGTTTTGATGAATCAAAAACTAGTTTATGTTTTTAGAGTATTGCTTTTTTATGATTAATTTTTTATTAAAGTGTGTTATTTCAATTATCTTTGGTTCCCATAAGAGTGAATCAACTATCATAGGGTGTGTATGTATATTTCCTATATATATATATATATATATATATAGGAAATCTACATACAGACACACACACACATATATATATAACTAATATAAAACTAATAAATATACATAACCAACTTTGAACAAGAATATAATGTTTGGCAATACAATCAAGAATTTTATTTATTTTTTGAGATTTTAAGTTATTTATTTTTTAAGTGAGAATTATTTTTCTTTTTGTTATGTTGTAAAGGAATTGTACTCAAGTCCTCGTCATTAGTAATAATAAGTTTTTTATAAGTGGATCCTCAAATTAGTTAAGGTCTTTGACCTCTATTCAAGAGATATAAGGTTCAAACCCCACTCAGTATGAGGGGATCAAGACCTAACATAAAAACCTGTGTAAAATCATAATTCAAAAATATTATACCAATCAATGGAGGAGATTCAAATAGCTCACACCTAAAGGGAGAGAAATATGACTACTAATGGCCTTGTCAACCTTGAAGTCCAATAGAATAGTATTTCAGTGTAGAGAAGTGATATTCCCCTATATATTGGGAGGGAAGAGTATTATGTCTTAGCTTAGATATAAGCATGATATGAAGTTATTACTGGCTATTAGAAGTGATGAAACACCAATATATTACGAGTCATAATCCATATTTGATGTTTGGTTTTATTCAAATTGGCTTAAAGTAGAATATCTAGATAGAGCAGGATAAATTTCTCATTTTCATCCATTTTATCCTTAATTTTTAACAATAGTGTCTAGTTTTTAGGTGAGAGCTTAGGAAATTATTGGAAGTGGAGAAAGACATGAAGAGGAAGATATTTCAAAACTTTGGGGTTATGTCTCACTAGATTATTCCAAGGAAGATTGATTATTAAACTAGTTATGAATTCTTCTTAGGAGCCCTTGGTGATTTATTAACTACTTGGTATTATCTCTACTTTCAATTGTTCTAGAATCATGTAATCTCCTATGGGTAGACTATTATTTTTTATTTTCTTTTTGTCCTCCCTTTTTTACCTCTTGTTGACTTGGAGTCTTTGACTGTGTGTCAAAATCCTATCTCAAAATTTTTGTACAAGGTTTGGGGACATTTCAACTCCATTTATTTAATTTAATAAAAAAAAAAAAAATCCTAGTTACAATGTCTTGCACATTGGGTGACTTAGTTACAATATCTTCTATATTGAGTGCCATTATATCAACTAGTTACATCAATTTATATAGCCTTTTTTGTGTTGTCTAGATTTAAACCTTGGTGTGGCCTATATCACCTATATATCTCAACTATTGAACCAATATTTCCATTGGCATTTATATTATGTCATACATTAAAATAAAATAAAAATTAGAATAAATTTTTAAATTTTAGGTCTTTTATTAGGATTGACTAAAATAAGATTAGAAATAAATTCTAAAAACTATTTCATAATTGATTAAAAGAATAGGGAGGTTTAACATTTAAACCACTATGTGTGTGGTTGTGTGTTATCTATTAATAAGTTTAGCTATGAGAATGATCAATCCTAAGCATTGGTTTTCTCATACTAACGAAATAAAATAAAAAATAATTAAAAATAATTAAATCAACTTTAAAAAAAAACTTCTAAATAAGTTCTTATAAATTGAATGAACAAGATTGAAAACAAGTAATGATGCACCTACAAAATATAATTATTACATACAAAAATAAAATTCCTTAGATACCCTTAAAACCTTGAGGTAATGACATTCAATTATTACTCATAAAATTGATGACTCACCAACAATTATTATATATAAAAATAAAACCCTTGAATCCTTGATGTAATGATATTTAGTTATAATTAATAGAATGGATATATGTTTTTAAGTTTTTTAAAAAAATTATTTCTTTGCACATTTATATTTAATGAATGTTTAATTACTTGAAGCAAGGATAAATATATTTTAAAAAAATTAAAAATTAAAAAAATAAAGTTCAAACGTGATATAAATAATCAATAATTCTATTTTTAAATAAAAATTATATATTTATTTAAATATATAATTTCTTATTTAAAAATCATAAAAAACTATAATTATTATTAATACATACATATAATATATTATAAACTTGAACCTAAAATGGAATGCTGTAAATTTTTTTATACATTTAAAAATATATATTTGAAAATTTTAAAAAGAGAAAATGATATTTCCATGTTTATATTTATATAGACATGGATGAATATGTGGGGGAGTTGGAGAGGAGTGGGTAGTTGAAACTTTCGTGTTGGAGAGGTCCAAGGTTCAAATCTCTCCATCTCACATGTTTGCGGATATGCTATGTAATAGTTTACTAAGGACCCATGTGTTTATCCACCCGCTTAATGTAATAATGAACTTAATGAAAAATCAACCAACATTTAAAAAAAAAAAAACAAGTTTTTGAAAATAAGATGTGTAAATACAATGGAAGCCGCTTTTTCACCAAAGACATTAATTATAATGTTTAAAGTCTAAGACGTACCAACTTCCTTTCATTATAACTTTCGATGTTTGGGTTTTTTGTATGCCACACTAGCAAGTGGCACTTGCCATGGGTATTAGCAAGGGCTATGCGAAATTAGTTGGTCATACTATTGGAGGATTAAAATTGGGTTTAATTATAAAATAAATGAGATAAATTTTGTTGGCTTCAATTTTTTTTATAACACAATTTTTATGATATAACATTTGATTATAAAATAAGGGATAAAATAACTTTTATCATCTTTGATGATGTTAAGAAAGAAATATTGTATTGGTATGTTTTTGGGTTTTTACTAAAGAGACCTAAGTTCAATCCATATAACCACATGGTACATGGTATGTGTAAGAGTGTGTACAAAAAAAACATAGATAATTTTAGGTTGTATGAAATATCTTCATAGAAGATGTTGTATATCTACAAAGTCATATATCATATGATAAGAAATTCAAACTATAATGTGGATTGTGGATGTAAAAACATGCACACCTATAAAATCATAGGTCATATGAGTTAGGAATATTATTCTCTTTTATATAGGACTATCTAAGAATATATTGCACAATCCTATCCATCTCACAAGATTTAAAATTTAAACCTTAATTTATGTTTTTATTATCCACTACCACCACCAAAATACTACCACCTATAAAACCTTAAACCTTTATTCAAAATTTCAATAGCATTTAAACTATAAAAATATGTAAACAATCTTGAACATAAATAATATTATTAAAATTAGATTCAACCATAATACAAATATAAGTCATAATACTCCATATACCTATTGAATATATTCAGGCAATATTATTTAAAATTAGATTCAACCATAATACAAATATAAGTCATAATACTCCATATACCTATTGAATATATTCAAGCAAAGTCGCCTACAAATTAAAGACACGAAGTAACAACAAAAGGGCAACAATAAATAAATAAGGATGATTTATAATAGCAAACAGAAAATTAGAGGAGATGGTTTTATTAAAAAAACAGTTGCAAAACAATCCTAGTTTGTCAAGGTGCAGAACAACATCCAGGTGCCAAAGCACCTTCAGTATTCCAATTGTGCAAGAGAATGCAAACAAACAAACGACAACATAGTGATCCCAACGTCTTAACCACAATAAACTACAAACAGCAATAACATTAATCTTCCTACGGTGACAAAAAGCCAATGATTACGTCCTCCATAGTCCATACACGAATCAGCGTGGTACAAACTTCTCATGTACAAAGTCTTATGATCACGGTTTGCTCATGGTTTGACCAGCAGGAGCTGTCATGGAGATGCCCACTACCTGTTCTTGCTGCTGCTTGTGAACATTTCCCACCCAACCTGCAACCATTATTAAAAAAATAAATAAATAAATTGCAAACAGAATAGAAAATCCGAGTAATAATGATACCGATCAAGATCAATTAACATAAACAAGTTACCAATGGCTGGATGGAGTCCTCTGTTCTTGAGTTCTCGGTATTCCTGGCACAGAGCGCAGCACTCGCAAGCGAAATGCACGAGACAATCTCCGCATGGACTCTCTTCCAAGTTGAATTTGGATCTCATCTTTGTTCGGTATAAGCACGAATAACAGCACCCAAGCCCCGTAAAATAAACTAGTGCACCGTACACCAGTCCACTCACGGCGCATGCTGCACCCACAACACATTCTCAATATAGAGAACTCACATTCAACCTGACAAATTTCTTGGTGAGGTTGCTTATACTTACACGTAGATCCCTCGTCGACTACCTCCGCGATTTGGCCAAAGGTGATGCAGGGGCACCAACATGTCAGGCAACCTGCGATCCCACCAAACATTACATAAATAAATATCCCAAGAATAATATAAATGGTGAAGAAGGAGAGTAATGGTTAGTGATGTATACAATTGCGACCATCCTCGCAGCATCCGCAAAGTCCAGTGCTCCACTGGGTGGGAAGAGCACTATGTTGAGGCATAGGCTTTTGCTGGGGACGCATTTCAGGGTAACCAGGAGTTGTGTTCTTCTTTACAACAATCCCCTAACCTTGGCTCTTCCTTCTCCTGTGGCTGATGCGACGCGTTTATTGCACTTTACAACAATCCCCCAATCTTTATATATAGTGAAAAAGATTGACGTGTTATGGATCCAGCTATTACGCGTTAAAGATCTATTCCGGAGAAGAACGATATACACGGAAATTTCACATGTGGCAAACATTATTTGTAATTAGGCTTTTGGTTTTTAGAGAAACAGTGCAAGGTATAAATGAAGCTGACTGAAAGTACAACGAAAACCATCTCTTTCTAACTCGAAAAATTAAATTAAAAAAAAAAAATCAATTTTTATTGAAACAAATACCTATAGAGAAACCTATAACAGAAAAGATTACTCCGTTCGCAGGGTGAGGTTAATTTTTTTTTTAGGAAATTTCGAAGACCTCGGCATGATGCGAATCATGCCATCTAGTGCAGAATTCAATTGCCAATGTAACGTCCCCTGACGACAAGGGAATGCGAAAGCCGAGGAAGATGCAGTGAGACGCGTACGAGGAAAGTCACCTCCACCTCATCAACGGTAGACAAGAAGGGTTGACGTTCAGCAGAGGGCAATTCCCAATTCCACTGCTACTCGCTTTTGCATGTCTACAAAACACGATGAATTGATTGCAATAATACCAATTAGACCTAAGATTGAGCTGGCTGCCGAGCCTTTTAGTGGATCTTTAAAGGTTCCGCGGAATCAGATAACGTGGTGTTCAAACCCCGCTTTAAAGCCACACGCTTCTCGCCATTGCCAAGATGTTTTTTTCCGAGGTCAGCAAGATTTCTGTATACAAGAGTCTCTGGGAATCATTTAAAAATGGCATGGCCACGGTCGAAGTCATCTGACATTTAATAATTGTAGTATGGTATATGTGAGCATTATCTATGAGTAATGAGCTGTAGATACGTTTTATGCCTGGACATATTATTTTTTCGAAGACATTGACAGTCGTGAAATGTTTGAGGCTTCTTCACGCGAATTGAGACATGACATGTGTTGTCAGTTCCTGGGAACACTGCAACCAGATTATTCTTTCCTAACGTTTTAAATTTTGGTCAGCCAACGTGTTTTCCTGGGCTCTTGTGTTCCAAGGGAGATTTAGGTTACGTTTATCAATGTAAACCTAAATATCGTAGGCCCGGTGTTTGCTCTACGGTTCTAATGCTTGGATTATTGAAAATATGAATATAAAGAGAGATAATAGCATAGTCTAACTATGTCTTATGGTTTGCTACCCTCTCTAGTCTTTCAAGTTTAAAAGTACAGTTAATTTATTTTATTTAGATATATAAATTATTTTTTTAAAGTAGGTTATTTTATATTATTAACTTAAGTCATTACAATGTTTTAAAGTTATCACAGTTCAACAATAAAAAACACAAAATAAAGTGGATAAGAGTAAAGCATTTATAAGTGAATATACATATGAATAAAAACTAATATCAATAAAAAAAGTTAGAGTTATATCCTATTACAATATGTCCACTACAATCACTCATCCATAGGAGAGTATGTCATATGGTGAAGTTCTATGTATGTCTTCTATAATATCTTTTGAAGTCTTCAATGAAGAAATAAAAGTAATTAGTTTCTAAATTTGTTCATCATTGCTTACTACCATATTTTTAGTTTCCTAGTGGGCCTTCTAAAGATCCTATATCATGTGAAAAAGATGGTGAAGTCCATATTTTTAGGTTTGCTAAAACTATATCCCATGGAGTTGTGGAACCAATAAACATATTTTTACATTAAAACATTCAAATACGTTGGAGAAGAATGAGTCTACAAACATCATAAAGTTTGGGGCAATGATCCTATTAGGAAAAACCAAGCAAAGAAAGCTTCCAAGATCTAATAAAAAGAGGAGAACAAAAAACGTTTAGAAGACATTCCAAAATTGTTTAGCCATATCACAAAATCAAAACAAGTGAATACGAGTTTTTTAAGCATTACAAAATTTGCATTGAGAGGAAATATGTAATATTAGAGCAAGACTTTCGAAATTTAAAATATTTTTATGCATAACTCGCTTTCCAAGAAGTTGAGTTTTGGATTCAACAAGAACTTTTAAAATTTGAGTAGTAAAATATTGACATTGGGCATTGGTAAAGTTGACTTGCCACATGACATTGAGCTTAGAGTCCAATGATAAAGGACGTGAAATATTTTTGTATATCCAGCTAAATTTAATGGAAGATAGTCTATGATCACTAAGCCATCTCTAGTCAGTCCATATATTGTAGGTATTTGTTCCCAACATTAAAAGGATATAGCAAGGAATCAAAACCACAACTAATCTACAAGTCTCTTTGAACCAAGAAGAAATGGATAAATAATTATGGATCTGATTCCAAGTAAGAATTTAGCATCTCTCTATATCCCAAATATCTTTTAATCTATTTATAACTTTCTTTAGAAATGTTGGTACTTGAATATCACTACACAAAGCTAAAGGTCTATCATTGGGGAGAATGATTTTATTCCACCAATGACTATTTGGACTAGTTATTATACCATGTATTAAGGAGTTAGATTTATAAGCCAATAAATGAGAAATTGACTACCAAGCTTTCTAGTTATAGGTAAGAAGAATAGTTACTTTAACCATAAATAATGGCACACTAAAGACCTTATCCTCCCATGAGATTTCTTTCCATTTCTCTTTGTGAGTAGCTTGAGAGATTCTATAATGAAATAGGTGTTTCCAATTTTTATTTCCAGTGATGGTTCTAGCAACCTATTTTGTAGCCAAATGTTTACTTTTGGTAAGGGGACTAATAATACCTAGACTTTCTAAAGCCTTTGGCTGAGTACAAAGTTTCCATTAGATGGTTATTGTTCCCACCTCCCCATCACATTTGGTCCATAAACAATTACGAATGGCCTAATTTAATTTGTAATAGGATTCCTTGAAGGCCATCCAATAAGAGAAGTAGTAAACATGAGAGGTTGTCATAAATTTATTCACAAGTGGAATTATTTCCGCTAAGGAAAGAAACCAAGTTGACCATACACTGAATTTCTTTTGAAGTCTTTTCATAACCTAGTTCCACATATCCTTAGGTGAAATATTAATCCCAAATAGAATTCTTAAGTATCATATAATCATACCATGAGGGTTGATATTCCACTCAATCAAGGAGGGGCATCTACTAGGTGTGGAAGAAGTATAGAATACTTTTTTGAGTAATAATTTTTATGCACATCAGTCGTGGGGATTGAAACTACGTTACATCAAAGTATAGAAATTTTTATTGTGGTTGATATTAGGGCCAAAGACATCACAAAATAATTCCATATTCTCTTTAACTTTTTCCACCTTTTTTTGGGTATTTTGAAGAAAAATAAGGGAAACATTAGATAAATATGAGTTAAGAATATGTTTATCCCTAGGAATATTAATACCATAAATGAGATCATTAGATTTAGCCTTATAAAGAAGATAACAAAGAGCATTGACACTAGAGCATACAACAAGGGAGCAAGAGGACAACCCTGTCTAATATACTATTACAAAGGAAAGGAGGGAGATAGAGGTCCATTAATCTAAACATAAATTGAAGCAATACCAAAGACCATACCAATTTGATTAGAAAATTTTGTACTGAAACCAAGCCAATCAAGCATGCGAAGAATAAAATCCCATCTGATTCTATTATATGCTTTGTAAAAATCTAACTTAACCAAGAGGGCATCTTGATTGGAGTCTATATCCCATTGCATTGTTTCCCAAACCATCATAAGATTATCTACTATATAACAACCTTCAATAAAAGTAGATTTCTTCCAGGGCAAACAATAGCTTGAGCAACAATTTTAATTTCTAAAGCTATAGGTCTAGCTATGATCTTTTACAAAATGTTGAGGGTACTAGGTACCCAATTGAAGATTTGGTTATAAGTCATACCTTTAGAAATTAGTTTGATTAACCTTGAATTATTATAAGCTCTAAGGGAACTATCTAGAGAGTTTTCATGTATACATTATGAAGATCTAAGGATAGGATATTCTAATTTTTTTATAAAATTGACTAGAATACCATCCAAACTGGGATATTTTTCATTATTCATAGAAAAAGAAAATTTTGTAAATCATTCGTAGGAAGAGGATGTTCAAGTTGATCCTGGATAATGGGGTCTTCTAGATAGGAAATTAGTTCCTGCACATATTCCATTAAGACAAATTGAATTTTATTCCTTGGTTCCATTGTAAAATATTGAGAGAAGTGGGTTACAACAAGATTCATGGTCTCACTAGAGTAAAAAAGAGAATGACCTGAAAGGTCCTCCAACTAAGTAATCCTGTCCAACATATTTTTATGCCTAAAGTATTTAAATAAAAATTCAATTCCCTTATCACCCTATGATATCCAATTGATATGAGATCTAACATGCACCTCTCTAGCATGATAAGATTTATAAACTCTTGCTTTATTTTTACCATTAGCTAGATGACATTAAATAGTTGTATTAGTAAGGTATTTCATAAGCATAGAACAAATATGAAAGATATATTTATGAAATTGACTCTCTTGAATATTATTACTCCTAACAATATAGCACCCATAATATCTAAGATAAGAAATAATATTGGAAATAGTTGTTTCAAATCATTTGATCTTAGCTCATATTACTGGTTGGTCTAGAAAAATTATTATAGACATGCTCTATGAGGTGGTAGTAGGTAGGGTTGTCAAGGTGGGAAACATTTAATTTGAATGGAAGTGGCATGGAATCAAGGGATATAATGGAATTTTAAGTAGAATATAATATAGGAAGGTGATCAAACAAAGTTGTGTGAGAAAGGATGCAAACTTGCTCATGGATGAAAATTTTATGTAGATAATAATTATTGTAATATAATTTGTCTAGACAAACAAGCTTCTTGGTAAAAACATGATGATAGTTGGACCACATAAACCAATTATCTCTATGAGATGAGTATTTACCAAATAAATGGTATTGCACACCTAAATTATTATGAAAAAATAACCAACTATCAAATTCAACAATAGAATGTGATTTTCTATCAATCCAAATTTTACCACTAGGATTTTCAATCATATTAATGTCATATCCAAGGATCCATTCCATAGGAAGGAGAGAAACAACTAACCATTCCTAAAGGGCTATATGACTAGGAGGTTCATTTGGAGCATAGTTAGAAAAAAATCTAAGAACCTAAAAGGTTAGAGTCAATCTAACCCACACACAATAGTGAGTAGGATCTTCAACATGGTCTAGAATAACATAACAAGGAGACTTGGATGTGGAGAGGGAAACACACCCTTTACCATTAGTATGATATGTAAATGTGGATGCATATCTATGACCAATAACTTACATACAATGGGTGATAATTATACTAATGACTTCCATTGATTGAATAAAAAGAATAGAAACATGATTCTCTACTAAAAAAATTTAAATTTAAAACTTACAATATGGAAGAGAGAGCCCCCTAACAGTTGAAGATACAAGATTTAAATTCATGAGAAAGAGCCCCCTAAAATTACAATATAGAAGATTTAAATTCATGGAGACCCCCCTAACATTCCAATATAGAAGATTTAAATTCGTGAGGGGTGATTTGAAGGTTGCTCAATCCCATTAATTAGAGACTAGAACTTATTTTCACTTAAGGTAAACTACTCCATATTTTTTGAATTGGTTTACTGAGTTAGATCCATATAGCCAACTTGGTTAAAGGAGAAATCAAACAACAAATCAATCATCTAGAAAAACTAATTACAGGTACACAAAGGAACTTTCTTTTACAACATAATAGGAATAAAATACATAGTAGAGGGTCAAACCAGAGAGCTTCTATTACATAGAAAAGGTAATCACAACATAAGCATCTACAAAATAGAAATAAACACCAATAAAAATAGCCACAACAAAGGAATAAACAATAAAAAAAAAAATGACAACAAAGGCAAAAACAACAAGAATAGGGGCATAATTTAAAATTTCAAGGTCCTTCTCCAAGAGGACAAAAGAATGGGAGAAAATTCCAGAACCACACATCCTCTATGTAGTAGCAATTGTGATAGGACAAAGGAAGAAATTTTTAGAATCCAAGAAAGTTTTTTGCTCCATATGATCAGAAGTAGCAAGGGACAAGGGTTCTTTTGACACTAAAAATAGTTGCCAAAAAACAAAAACTAACCCCTTGGTCCATAATTTTTAACCCATAGTATTTTGGTGATCGACACTTTTACAGGAGTCTTGTATATGCTATGGATGGTAAAATCACAAATCTGGATGTCTATAATTTTTCCTCCAAAAAACACACCCAAAATGAAATTGAGGCCCTTATCCTTGGTTTACCGTTCCTTCTTGTTCCTCATCCCATGTCTAAAGAGGTTTTAAAATAGGAGCTTTTAACCTTTTGTAGATATCTTCATCTTGAATGGTTCTTTAGAATGATAAGTGGCCCTATAATACTGCCTAAGCCTATTGATCCTTTCCATGTATCCAACCCAAGTTTTAATCTCTCACATTTTTTATAAGTCTTTGAAACAAATTATTAGCATGGGTGAAATATTTCTCAATAAAAAAATTATCTACTACCAATCCCACCCACCAACGTACCTTTCTACCCCATATCTGGTCTGTCATTTGTTCCCTTGTCAATGACAAATCTATTGTCATTAGGCCCACAGATAAAAACTTGGGTGCTTATATTTTGTCAATGGACTAGTAAATTTTAGAAGGCTTTTTCCAAATTCTAGATCAGAATGTGTACTCTTAAGTGAATAGAGTCCCTTGGCAAGATATTTTTTATCATCTCCAAAACTTTCTTGGTTGAGCTTTTAGGAGTAATCTGCTTTAGAAAAATCATAGAAAATTTATACTCTAGGTAACACCATCCTTTGCTAGAGTGTATGTCTTTTACCTACTCCCAAAAATCCATAAGCTCTGGGTTTTTTCCTGACCTATCTGTTCCTACCATGGCTTCATGCTCAAACCTACCTTCAAATGACTTCATCATCTAATCCTACCAATTTTGTTGAAACAAAAAAATTATCTCTTGGATTTTGTATATTTAATTAAGGCTTCACATGTCTATAATTTTCTTCAATATATCATTCTTTTCTATTTTAATGTTGAGAGTCTCTATCCCATCATCCCCACCTCTCAAATAGTGGTAGCCCTCTATCATTTTTTTGAGGAATGAATTTGATTTGGCCAAGATAAACTTTGTGGTATGACTTACTAAGATATTGTTAACACAACACTACTTAGATTTCAAAGGAAAAATATACAAGAATATAGGAGTAACAACCATGGGAAGTAATTTTGTTGTGGTTTATGGTTATTTATTTCTTTTTCATCTAGAGGAATAGGTATTTAATAATATTGCTGTGGAAATTTTTTTATTTTATTAAAGACACATTGATGATGCCATTGGATTTTGGCATGGCCCTAAGAAGGATCTTAATGGTTTTCTTATTGCCTATGGTTCATTCTATGATAATATTAAAATTACTTCATTTGTTTCTAATTTTGAAGTAACACTTCTAGATACTATATTTTTTAAGGGGTCTAATTTTTATCATAATAGAATTCTCTACATCAAATTATTTTAGAAGTTGATGAATACCTATCAATACATACCTACTTCCTCCCATCATCTAGTTCATCAACACAATACTTTTATCATGAGTGAACTCAACAAATTTTTGGTTAGAGAAAGCTCTAGGTATGGATATAGTTCCATTATAAATAATTTTTTTAATAGACTCAAATCTAAGGGATATCAAATTACTTTTCTCCTACCTTTGTTTGAAAAAGTTATATTTGATGGTAGGCCTTCAATTTTGGCCAGATTTTTAGAGCAAGCAACACACATACATGGAACCAAAATAAAAATAGTTCCTATTATTTTGAAGCTGGACAACTGTAGTTTTGTCAAATATCTTTGAATTGGCACAAATATTATTTCTTCAATGTTTAAAAAATGAAAAATATAGAGAGCTCAAGCACATTATTTGAAGCATCATTTTTTGGAGGAACCAAAAACCTCTTCGATATTATCTTTATAAAAATATAATTGTTTGAGGGACTCTATTTTCCACAATGTATTTTTGTATTTTTAATGTGTTTCTTCTCTTTTCTATGTGGGTGTGTTTTTTTGGGTGGGTTGAGCCTGCGAATTCTCCCTTTTCAGTCTTAGTATATAAATTTGTGGTTTGTAATAATGCTTGGGTATTTTTATTCCACATGCATTAATCCTTAGCTCTCCCCTAGAGTTAGTTATTTATAAAGAGAGGTTGTACCTCTTTGAATATCACTCCACTGATGAGACCTGTAGGTCAAAACACATTCAATGTTTTGTAGATGTATCACTTTTTTTTTTTGGAATAAAAATTCAATTAAATGTTTTTTTTGTTCCTTTATAACTTGTCTCTTTCTTTAAGTTTATAATCTCTTATTTTTCTTCCTTCTATTTTCTAATACATTTTTGCTACCAGTATTATGTTATTCACTTGCACATAATATTATCTGGTGAACTAGAGAGCTTGAAACACTAGGAGTATGCTCTTCACTTAAGCATCTTGATAAATCATAAACTAGTTTATGTTTTTAGAGTATTTCTTTTTCATGATTCTTTTTTTATTAAAGTGTGTTATTTCAATTATCTTTGGTTCTCATAAGAGTGAATCAACTATCATAGGGTGTGTATGTATATTTCCAATATATATATATATATATATAAGTGATGCTAATATAAAACTAATAAATATATATAACCAAATTTGAACATGAATATAATGGTTGGCAATACAATCAATAATTTTAATTTTTTTTTGAGATTTTAAGGTCTTTATTTTTTAAATGAGAATTTTTTTTCTTTTTGTTATTTTGTAAAGGAATTGTACTCAAGTCCTCACCATTAGTAATAATAAGTTTTTTATAAGTGGATACTCAAATTAGTTAAGGGTTTTGACCTCTATTCAAGAGATCTAAGGTTCAAACCCCACTCAGTATGAGGGGACCAAGACCTATCATAAAAACCTGTGTAAAATCATACTTCAAAAATATTATACCAATCAATGGAGGAGATTCAAATAGCTCACACCTATAGGGAGAGAAATAGGGCTACTAATGGCCTTGCCAACCTTTAAGTCCAACATAATAGTCTTATAGTGTAGAGAAGTGATATTCCCCTATATATTGGGAGGGAATATTATTAAGTCTTAGCTTGGATATAAGCATGATATGGAGTTATTACGAGCTATTATAAGTGATGAAACACCAAGATCTTATGAGCCATAATCCATATTTTATGTTTGGTTTGATTCAAATTGGCTTGAAGTAGAATATATAGATAGAGCGGGATAAATTTCTCATTTTCATCCATTTTATCCTTAATTTTTAACAATAGTGTCTAGTTTTTAGGTGGGAGCTTAGGAAATTATTGGAAGTGGAGAAAGACATGAAGAGGAAGATATTTCAAAACTATCGGGTTACGTCTCACTAGATTATTCCAAGGAAGATTAATTATTAAATTAGTTATGAATGCTTCTTAGGAGCCCTTGGTGCTTTATTAACTACTTGGTCTTATCTCTATTTTCAATTGTTCTAGAATCATGTAATCTCCTATCAGTAGACTATTATTTTTTATTTTTTTTTGTCCTCCCCTTTTGACCTTTTGTTGACTTGGAGTCTTTGACTGTGTGTCAAAATCCTATCTCAAAATTTTTGTACAAGGTTTGGGGACCTTTCAACTCCACTTATTTAATTTAATAAAAAAAAAAAAAACTAGTTACAATGTCTTGCACATTGGGTGACTTAGTTACAATATCTTCTATATTGAGTGTCATTATATCAACTAGTTACAATAATTTATATAGCTTTTTTTGTGTTGTCTATATTTGAACCTTGGTGTAGCCTATATCACCTGCATATCTCAACCATTGAACCAATATCTCCATTGGCATTTATTTTATGTCATTCATTAAAATAAAATAAAAGTTAGAATAAATGTTTAAATTTTAGGTCTTTTATTAAGATTGACTAAAATAAAATTAGAAATAAATTCTAAAAACTATTTCATAATTGATTAAAATAATAGGAAGGTCTAACATTTAAACAACTATGTGTGTGGTTGTGTGTTATCTATTGATAAGTTTAGCTATGAGAATGCTCAACCCTAAACATTGGTTTTCTCATACTCACCAAATAAAATAATAATAAAAAATAAAAAATAATTAAAAATATTTAAAAGCACCAAAAACATAATGATGGACGTCAAATTTTAAAAACAACTTCTAAATAAGTTCTTATAAATTGAATGAACAAGATTGAAAGCAAGTAATGATGCACCTACAGGATATAATTATTACATACAAAAATAAAATTCTTTTGATACCCTTAAAACCTTGAGGTAATGACATTTAATTATAACTCATAAAATTGATGACTCACCAACAATTATTATATACAAAAATAAAACCCTTGAACCCTTGATGTAGTGATATTTAGTTATAATTAATAGAATGGATATATGTTTTTAAGTTTAAAAAAAAAAATTTCTTTGTACATTTATATTAAATGAATGTTTAATTACTTGAAGCAAGGATAAATATATTTAAAAATAAAAATAAAAATTTAAAAAATAAAGTTCAAACATGATATAAATAATCAATAATTCTATTTTTTTAAAAAAATTATATATTTATTTAAATATATAATTTTTTATTTAAAAATCATAAAAAATATAATTATTATTAATATATACATATAATATATTAAAAACTTAAACCTAAAATGGAATGCTGTAAATTTTTTTATACATTTAAAAAATATATTTAAAAATTTTGAAAAGAGAAAAGGATATTTTCATGTTTATCTTTTTATATACATGGAAGAATATGTGGGGGAGTTGGAGAGGAGTGGGTAGTTGAAACTCTCCTGTGTTGGAGAAGCTCTAGGTTCAAATATTTCCCCATCTCACATGTTTGCGGATATGCTATGTAATAGTTTACTATAAACTCTATTGGTAGTGTGTTTATCCACCGCTTGATGTAATAATGAGCTCGAGCTTAATTCTAATGTTTAAAGTCTAAATTCTAAGACGTACCAACTTATTTTATAGCTTTTTGGGTTTTTGGTATGCCACACTAGCAAGTGGCACTTGCCATGGGTATTAGCAAGGGCTATGCCAAATTAGTTGGTCATACTATTGGAGGATTAAAATTGGGTTTAATTATTAAAATTATTTTGGTGTAAAGAGATAGTTTTGATTGGAAAGATGGTTGGATTGATTAGTATTACAAGGTGCACTTTATAATTAAGGTTATTAGTGGCATCCTTTCCTTTTCCTCCAAGGGCCACTTTGATGGTTTGTTCAGATAAAAAAAATTTAGGTGAGTAGAGGCTCAAGTTTTAAATATAGCAAGTGCTTGGTCAGTCAGAAAATGAGACAGAGTTTGTTGGTTTAAAATCTTTTTATAGTACAATTTTATGATTTAACATTTAATTATAAAATAAATGAGATAAATTTTGTTGGTTTCAATTTTTTTTTATAGCATAATTTTTATGATATAACATTTGTTTATAAAATAAGTGATACAATATTTTTTATTATTTTTGATGATGTTAAGAAAGAAATATTGCATTGGTATGTTTTTGGGTTCTTATTAGAGAGACCTAAGTTCAATCCATGTAACCATATGGTATGCGTAAGAATGTCTAAAAATAACATAGATAATTTTAGGTTATATGAAGTATTTTCATAGAAAATATTGTATATCTACAAAGTCATATATCATATGATAAGAAATTCAAACTATAATGTAGATGTCAAAGCATGCACACCTATAAAATCATAGGTCATGTGAATTAAGAATATTATTCTATTTTATATAGGACTATCTAAGAATATATTACACAATCCTATCCATATCACAAGATTCAAAATTTAAACCTTAATTTATGTTTTCATTATCCACTACCACTACCAAAATACTACCACCTATAAAACCTTAAACTTTATTCAAAATTTCAAAAGCATTTAAACTATAAAAATATGTAAACGATCTTGAACAAAAATAATATTAATAAAATTAGATTCAAGCATAATACAAATATAAGTCATAATACTCCATATACCTATTGAATATATTCAGGCAAAGTCGCCTACAAATTAAAGACACGAAGTAACAACAAAAGGGCAACAATAAATAAACAAGGATGATTTATAATAGCAAACAGAAAATTAGAGGAGATGGTTTCATAAAAAGAACAGTTGCAAAACAATCCTAGTTTGTCAAGGTGCAGAACATCATCCATTCAGTATTCCAATTGTGGAAGAGAATGCAAACAAACAAACGACAACATAGTGATCCCAACGTCTTAACCACAATAAACTACAAACAGCAATAACATTAATCTTCCTACGGTGACAAAAAGCCAATGATTACGTTCTCCATAGTCCATACACGAATCAGCGTGGTCCAAACTTCTCATGTACAAAGTCTTATGATCACGGTTTGCTCATGGTTTGACCAGCAGGAGCTGTCATGGGGATGCCCACTACCTGTTCTTGCTGCTGCTTGTGAACATTTCCCACCCAACCTGCAACCATTATTAAAAAAATAAATAAATAAATTGCAAACAGAATAGAAAATCCGAGTAATAATGATACCGATCAAGATCAATTAACATAAACAAGTTACCAATGGCCGGATCGAGTCCTCTGTTCTTGAGTTCTCGGTATTCCTGGCACAGTGCGCAGCAGTCACAAAATAAATGCACGAGACAATCTCCCAACCTTTATATATAGTCAAAAATATTGACGAAATGCTAGAAAAAGGTTGCTCAACCTCATTAATTAAATACTAGAACTTATTTTCACTTAAGAGAAATAACTCCATACTGTCAAAATTGGTTTACTGAGTTAGATCCATATAGTCGACTTGGTTAAAGGAGAAATCAAGCAGCAAATCGATCATCTAGAAAAATTAATTATAAGTACACAAAAGAACTTCATTGTACAACATAATAGGAATAGCAAATCGATCATCTAGAAAAATTAATTATAAGTACACAAAAGAACTTCATTGTACAACATAATAGGAATAGAAGTCATAGTAGAGGGTCAAACCAAAAAGCATATATTGCATATAAAAGGTAATCACAACAACAACATCCACAACATAGAAACAAACAACAACAATAACCACAAAAAAAGAATAAACAACCAAAACAACAATGACAACAAAGGCAACAACAGGAATAGGGACATAATTTAAACTTTCAAGGCCCTTCTCCAAGAAGACAAAAGAAGGGGAGAAAATTCTAGAACCACACTTCCTCTATGTAGTAGCAATTATGATAGGACAATGGAAGAAATTATGAGAATCCAATAAAGGTTTTTGCCCCATCTGTTAAAAAGTAGCAAGGGCCAGGGGTTCTTTCAACGCCAAAAATAGTTGCAAAAAACAAAAATAACCCCTTAGTCCATAATTTTTAACTGCTAGGATTTTGGTGATCGGTACTTTTACAGGAGCCCTATCTATGCTATGGAAGGTAAAATCAAAAATCTTGACGTCTCTAATGTTTCCTCCAGAAAACATACACAAAATAAAATTGAGACCCTAAGCCTAGGTTTAGCATTCCTTCATATTCCTCCTTCCATGTCTAAAAAGGTTTTAAAATATGATTTTTTAGCCTTTTGTAGACATATTCATCTTGAATGGTTCTTTGGAACGAGAGGTGGCCCTCCAAAAACACCTAAGCCCATTGATCCTTTCTGTGTCTCCAACCCAAGTTTTAATCCCTCACAGTTTTATTGTCCTTTCAAATAAATTATTAGCATGGGTGAAATATTTCTCAATAAAACATTAATTACTACCAATCCCACCCACCAATGTGCCTCTCTACCCATATCTGGTTTGTCATTTGTTCCCTTGTCAATGACAAATCCATTGTCTTTAGACCCACAAATAAAAACTTGGGTGTTTATGTTTTATCAATGGACTAGAACATTTTAGAAGGCTTTATCCAAATTTTAGATTAAAATGTGTGCTCTTAAGTGAATAGAGTCCCTTGGAAGGATATTTGTTATCAGCTCCAAGACTTGCTTGGTTGGGATTTTAGGAGTAATTTGCTTTTGAAAAATCATACGAAATTTATGCTCCATGTAACACCATATTTTTCCAGAGTGTGTCTTTTACCTACTCCCCTAAATCCACAAGTGTAGGCTTTCTAGATGACCCATTTGTTATTACTATGGTTTCATGCTCGAACCTACCTTCAAATGGCTTCATCATCTAATCCTACCAATTTTATTGAAACAAAAAAATAATCTCTTGGATTTCATATCTCTAATGAAGGTTTCACATGGTTGTAATTTTCCTCAACATATCGTTCTTTTCTCTTTTGATGTTGAAAGTATCTATCCCATCATCCCTAGATCTCAAGGAGTGGTAGTCCTGTATCATTTTTAAGGAATGAATTCGATTCGGCCAAGACAAACTTTGTTGTAAGGCTTGCAGAGATAGTGTTAACACAACACTACTTAGAGTTCAAAGAGAAAACATACAATTAGATAAGAGGAACAACCATGGGAGGTAATTTTATTTTTGTTTATGGTTGTTTATTTCTCTATCATCTAGAGGAATAGGTATTTAATAATATTTCTATAAAAAAAAAATTATTTTATAAAAGATACATTTGTTAGCATAAACTAATATTACAATATTTAAAAGTTTAGCGCACGTAGGTGCTCTCCAAGTAGGTAGGTAATGTAACCACATATTGGTTACATAACTACCGAATGCAATGTATTATTTAAACATATGCAATATACAAGATTCATTGCTTCGTCAAATTCTTCATGGCATCAAAGCTAAGTTGATCGAACGTTGGAAAGGTAGTTACCAAGACATAACTACTCCAACTGCAAGGAAATACATAGTACAAGAGGTAGTGAAGAGCTCATCAAGAATACAATACAGACAACACATAGAGCGAGAAGGCAACACAAACAACATAGACAACACACAAAGCAAGAAGACAACACAGACAGTACACGGAGTGAGAAGACAGCATAGATATCACAGATAGCACGCAGAGCAAGAAGACAACACAGATAGCACACAGATAAATAAGGCTTAAGGTCAAAGGATAGCATGTGGAACAGCACAAACAAAGCATGCACACGTGTCAAGAAGGCTTTGGTGCAGGAAAAAGAAGGTGGATATGACCGAATCTGGGCAGTTTTAACTTTAATAAAGAGACAAAAACAATTTAATTAAAACAACATAGCCTCCTTTATTAAAATTGATGTAGCGACATTTGATTACATATTATGCAATATAACATAGGTATTTATAGGCTATGGAGGTTAGAGAAGGGTGGAGGAAGAAGGGACATGGAGGGATAAGGGAAGGGAGGAATAAGGAGGACGTGGGGCGGGATAAAAAAAGAAATAAGGGGAATGGCAGAGGGATAAGGAGGAAAATGTGTTGAGAATATAGGAGTAATAAGGAGACGAAGAAATAGGGAAGCAAGGAGAGAATTTTGGAGAGGAAAATAAAAATCATGTCGACAAACACCTTGTCGACAAATACATGAAGTGTTCACACAGTGGCTAAGTAAATAGATATTTCTAAGCCACTTTAGTCTATATCCCTCTTCACACTTGCAACATTCTCCCCATTAAAGTTGAGAGAACTGTCTACACGGTCTCTCAGCTTTAAAAATTGAGCTTTAGCCATCACTTTGGTGAATATTTCAGCAATGTTCTCCAAAGTGCGACAAAACTTAAACTCAACAATTTCAAGCTCCACCAGTTCTCGGATGAAGTGGTACTTCATATCAAAATGCTTCGTTCTGCTATGGTGGATTGGATTGTATGCCAATTGAATGGCACTAATGTTGTCATAGTAGATGTTGGTCGGACCACTTTGTTTCTCTACAATCTCTTCTAGCACTTTTCTTAGCCACAAGGCTTGAGTACAAGCATAGGTGATTGCTATATACTTAGCTTTTGTATAATACAAAGCTACCACAATTTGATTTTTGGAACTCCATGTTATTAGTCCTAATCCCAGACTAAAACAGTTCCCTGAAGTTGATTTTATGTCATCAATATTGCTGCCCCAATCACTATCACTGAAGCCTACAAGCTTGATAGTGTTACATTTATGGTACTGGATTCCAAAATCCAATGTACCCTTTACATATCTGAGAATTCTTTTGGCTGCTTGCAAATGCAGCTCATATGGACTAGCCATAAAATGATAGACAAGAGAAACAACATATTGAATGTCTAGTCTGGTGTTGGCAAGAAACATCAAACTCACAACCATGCTCCTGAAAGTGGTCACGTCAACTTTAGGTGGTCCATCATATTTTCTTAATTGGATCTCATGTCCAACTGGAGTTGCAACTAGTTTGAAATGCTCCATAGCAAACTTTTTGATCATGTCCTGAGCATACTTATGTTGACATATGAAGATCCCTAATTTTTCTGATGGACTTCCATTCCAAGGAAGTAATGCATTAAGCTAATATCCTTCATCTCAATCTGCTTCATCATGGAGTGCTTGAACTCCATATTCACTTTTTCATTACTACCCATGAAAATGAGATCATCCACATACAAGCAAACTATAAGGATGTCATTACCTTGCTTCAGGTAGTAAAGTGTGGGTTCATTTATGCTTCTGGTGAACCCAAAATATTTGAAGTACCCATCAATACATGAGTACCAAGCTCACAATTCCTTCTTGAGGCCATAGAGTGCCTTTTTCAGTTTGCAAACAAGGTGCTCCTTACCTTGCTCTTGAAATCCTTGAGGTTGCTCAACATACACTTCCTCTGTTAAGTACCCATTTAGAAAGGCACTCTTCACATCAATGTGTTGGACTTTCCATCCGTTGTGTGCAATTAAAGCAAGAATTGTTCTGATGGTCTCCTGTCTGGCTACAAGAGCAAATGTCTCCTCATAATCAATACCATACTTTTGTGTAAATCCTTTTGCAACCAATCTTGCTTTATGCCTTTCAATACTTCCATCATAATTGTATTTGGTCTTGAAGACCCATTTACATCCAACACACTTATTTCCTTTAAGAAGCTCTACCAGCTCCCAAGTATCGTTGTTTTTTATAGAGGTTATCTCCTCTTTCATGGCTTCTTGCCATATCTTTTGAGTACAAGCCTTCTCATAACTAGAAGGTTCAAGTTGCTCACTAGTTAACAAGGCATATTTAACTACATATCCTGGAGGTTCAATATGGGAGTCATCATCAGAGTCATCATCACCATATAAATGTATATTTTCAAGTCTTTGTAAAATAAAACTCATCTCACTAACTTGACTTCTCGTATACCTTCTTTGAAAATTTTTATCCAACATCTGATAATATGGATGATGCCAGAGAGTTCTCTTACCTCAGGATGGAGAATCAATATACATTGGTGAGGAACTGACTGACCTTTGTGGAGAAGGACTTGGTGAAGAAGATGATGAACTAGGTGTAGAATTTCTACTTGGGCTTGGAGGAGGATACTTCTTGCCTTTCTGTGGCACCTATTGAATTTTTGAAGAACCTGTATCATGAAATTCAACATCACTATAAATTTAGGGATTTCCCCATTCTCCCCCTTCATCAAAAATCACATCCCTAGAAAGTATTATCTTTTGAGTCCTAGGATTGTAGAGTCTGTAAGATTTTGTGTTCCCACAGTACCCTACAAAAATGCATGCTTGACTCTTGGGATTGATATTCTTCCTCTGTTCATCAGGAATGTGTGAGTAAGCCAGTGAACCAAATACTCTGAAATGCTTGACATTCGGTTTCTTACCATACCATGCTTGGTAAGGAGTTTTCCCTTTCAAACTTGAAGTATGACTCCTATTCAAAATATACACACTGGTCTTGGCTGCATCTACCTAATACATATTTCTCAAATGCTTTGTTTAAAGCATAGATCTTGCCATCTCTACAATGGTGCGGTTCTTTCTCTTAGCCACACCATTCTGTTGTGGAGTATAGGTAGCAGTGAACTGCCTCTTTATTCCATGTTTTTTACAAAAAATCAAAAATTTATTAGAGGAGTATTCTCCTCCTTTATCTGATCTGAGACACTTAAAAAAATATCCACTCTCATTTTCAACTCTTGCTTTAAAATCTATGAAGCAATCAAATGCCTCATATTTATGCTTCAAAAAATATATCCAACACATTCTTGAAAAATCATCAATGAAAAGAAGAAATTAAGAGTTGTTACCAATGCTCTTGGTCTGCATCAGACCACAGATGTCCTAATGCACTAGCTAGAGTGGATAACTGGATCTCCATGCTTTTCCATGAGGAAATTTGGTTCTAGCATGATTTCCCAAAGCACAACATTCACAGACTTCCTTATTGTCCTGAACTTTAGGAAATCCGGTCACCATCGCTTGAGAAGTTAACATCTTCAAACTGGCTGAATTCAAATGACTGTATCTCAAGTGCCACAACACACTTGGATTTGCAATAGCAACATTTACTAATTTATCTCCTCCTGGTTGGCCAAAATTTAAAGTAAATAACTTGTTCCTTGTCATTGGCACTTGAGTAATGATTCTATCACTATTACTATTATCAAAAATGGTACATTTACCCTCATCAAATAACAACTTATAGTTTTTCTCCAACATTTGACCAACACTTAAAATATTATTTTGGAGATGAGGTGTGTAATAGATGTCACTTACTTGTTTCATGTCTTCTTTTGTTGGAACCTCCATGGCTTCAATGCCTTCAATCGCCAATGACTTGTCATCTCCCAATTTGATGTTGGATTTGTAAGAAGAATCTAGAGGAGAAAAGAGTTCTTTTTTGACACTCATATGATTTGAACACCTAGTGTCCAAGATCCAGGTGTCATTCAAGTTCTGATATGACTTGCCATATGAGAGAAAGAGATTTGAGGTCCCTTCCTCTTCTCCAAAATTGCCATACTGACTGCTCTGGTTGCTGCTCCCTTGTGAATATTTTTACCAGCAGTCATGAGCAAAGTGGCCAAGTTTACCACAATTGTAACAAGCTTGTTTTGACTTGTCACTTCCTTTTCCTTGTCCTGGATGCTTCCCTCTATTCTGCTTTCCACATCTATTCTGACTTCCACATCTATTTGAAGATCCTCCTTTGTTAGGAGTTCCACCTCGTGGACTATTCCTACCTATACTTCTGTGTTGACTTCTGCTACGACCTCTGCCTTGTCATTTTACTTTTTGTGAAGAAAAGGCTTTGTCATCACCTCCATGTCTAGTGGAAGAAGATTCTTGCAATCTCTCTTCATATGAAATAAGAGAACCGATTAGTGCATCAAAGGAAAGTGCAGTAAAATATTTTGACTCTTCAATAATGATTGCTACATGATTCCACTTAGGAAGAAGTGTTTGCAACACTTTCTTCACTACAACCTTTGGTTTAACCTCTTCACCTAGAGTGATCATTTTATCTACCACTGCTTTGACTCGCATCCAGTAGTCTCCTATTTTCTCATTCTCCTGCATTCTGATATTTTCAAAATATATTTTTAGAGTATGAAGCCTGACCTACTTCACTTGATCACTCCCTTGAAAACTTTCCTTTAAAGCCTTCCAAGCATCTTGAGCTATTATACAGGATGCTATTCTATGAAATATGCTTTTATCTAGGGTTGCTTGTAAATGATAATGTTGCAGTCCAAACATAGCAGCGTCGGCTATGTTTCTCCAAGAGATTAAATTTAGTATATATTCACAATAGTTGATTTGAATAATTATCATCTTATATTTTTTAATACTTTCATCTGCATTTGCGCAAAATGGTGTGCCCACCTTAAGTGGCCAATTGTTTCATTCCATTTGGTTCTCTGAAATTTTATTGATTTTCTATATTCGTCTTCCATTCGTTTAATTGTTTTATTCCCTACAAGTTTCTGGAAATCAAAGGATAGGAGTATCCTTTCACGTGGTATTAGATTCAGCCGTCCTGAGAGAACCGCATCGCCGCTCGTTTCGTTCACTTTCCTTCGCCTTTCTTAAGCTTTCCTTCGCATATCGTTTCATTCGCTTTTCTTCGTCCGTTTCGTTTCGTTCGTTGTCGTCTTGTCACTTTTAAATGATATCCGTTGTTGCGCACTATTAAACAGGAAATACCAGCACCTGGCAACCATGTCCGGTGTCCTCTTGTTCTAGATTTTACCTCAGGGTGGTAGAACGTTGTACACGATTTAATCCAACGAAATTCGGTGTCTAAACCAGTCTCCAGATCGCCATTACACGCAGAAATACGCCATAATCGTCGGGAATGCTTCTGGCCAATCAGCGAGCGCAAAGAAATTTACATCGCGTTATATATTAAGGTACCAAATTTTATTATAAATTTTTTAATTTTTTCGCGTGGGGGCAATTATCCCACATACAAGGTGGGTTTTGCGTTTAATGGTTTATAAGACGCTTAGCGTGCATATTGAGTCGTGGCTTTGGCCACACGCTCAACTCCTTGCATTGGCCTTGCCATTCCATTCGTTGGTCTTCTGTGCATGTTCTGTGTTAAGTTTTCTATCTCGTTCGTGTCTTCGTCTGTTGTCTGTGTCGTGTCGTGTCTATTGTTTGCTCCGGTTGTCTGTTTTCTGTGTCGTGTCGTGTCTGTTGTCTGTGTCGCGTCATGTGTCGTGTCTATTGTGTCGCATCATGTGTCATGTCTATTTTTTGTTTTGTCACATCGTGTGTCGTGTCTGTTGTCTGTGTCGCATCGTGTCTATTGTTCGTTTCGCTTGAGGGTCGCGTCATGTCCTGTATTGATTTCGCTCGCGTGTCCTGTCTTGCTCCGTGCGTTAGGTTTCACGTATCGGTCTGCACATCATGTCTTAATTCTAGTGTCAAGTTGACAAATTCTGAGTTGGTCGCGTCCTGTATTATAAAATAATAAAAAAAATAAAAAAAATAAAAAAAAATCGTCCAAAGTCGGTGAAAGCTTTCAAAAGGAGGTGAGCCAGCAAATTCATTTCCACGCCACAGTTGGAGTGGCAGTAAATCGGACACATATTTTGTTTTTTCCATAGCTCAATTTTGCAAAATTTGAAGTTCAAGGACTATTCAGCAAGAAATTTTGAAGTTCAAGAACTACTCAGCAAACAAATTTTGAGCAGTGCATGAGTAAAAGTTGGATCAAAGGTCCTGACGGTCGATTATCAAGCTTGGAAACGACCAATACCAACATAAGAAGAGCTAACCGTAGCCCAAGTACTAAAAATTCTCTTTCTCCTTTTAAAATTGGTAGTTATAATCCACACCACCCACTAGTAGATCCTATGGCTACTAATCCTTCCCCAACTCACGAAAACATCACGCAAGGAAACTCAAGTAATTCAGCCATGTCTGATAGGGAGTCTCTTCATGGCATACTAGAGAGTATACACGAGATGGGTATCATGCTAAAAGGCCTTGTGAAAGCCCAAAACCAGACTATTCCCAATCCTAATCCCCAAAAGAATGAAGAAACTATCGATCCTAATGATGATTGGCAACAACAAAGAGGTGATTCGGATAATTATAGAGATCCCTCTCAAAGACAGTGGTATAACCTAAATCAAGAAAGGGACATGGGTTATCACCAACCAAGAGGCCCTAATATCAACTTTCCACGAATTGATATGCCCACTTTTGAAGGTCATGATCCTCGTGGTTGGTTAGCCAAAATGGAAGGCATCCTTGACTTATATCAAATTAAGGAAATTGATAGAGTTCCTTTCGCTGCATCAAAATTAGGCACTGAGGCCTGTCAATGGTTTGTATGGCTTAAAAAAGAGAATGTAGCTATTATTACTTGGAGAAAATTCACTACCTCTTTTTTAGAAATATTTGACGATGGAGCTACATCATCCTACACAAGAAGATTGTTATCTCTTAAACAAAAAGGGTCAGTTAGTGAATTTGTTTCAGAGTTTACCAGTTTACTACCATACACTTCAGACCTTAGTCCCGACACAGTGGTAGGTGCCTTTCGCAATGGTTTGAAAGAAATTATTTGAGTGGAGGTAGACATGCACGATCCAACCTTGTTGAACAATTGTATAAGAATAGCCAAGTTGGCCGAGAAGAGACATCAGTTGTCTGTACAACGGGAAACATATAATCGTCCTTCATATCGCAACAATTCCTTTCATAGAAATGATCAACCATCAAGATATTTTTGCTATAAATGTTGCACTCATCACCCCAGGGAACAAGCTTGTGCCCAAAAACAAAACTTTCATATTGAAGGTGATCAATGTGAAGGAGAAGAGGATGAATCTTACCAATCAGAAGAACCTATGCCAGAAGACCTACCATGTACTATAGATGAAAAAGAAGAGGATACAATGGCAATTTCAGTGCATGCTCTCATGGGTTTAACCGCCCACCATACCATCAAGGTACCAGGTTTTCTCCGCCAGAAAAAGGTGAATGTGCTAATTGATTCTGGTAGCACCCATAATTTTATCGACATCAAAACAACAAAATCTTTGAATTTATTCATTAACTCTTCCAACAAAGACAAATTCCAGGTTTTAGTGGCCAACTGGGTGAACGCACAATGTGTGGGTTGCACATCTCAAGTTTTCATAAATATGGGAACTTATACCTGGTTAGGATCCCTTTTTGTCATGAATTTAGGGAATTTTGATGTCATTTTGGGGGTCGAATGGTTGGAAACACTAGACACAGTTAGGTTCAACTTCAAAAAATTATTTGTGGAATGGAAGGAAAATGGACGAGTCATTCGCTTACAAGGCATTACTACTCCTCCAACACAAATGGTGAGCTCTCATAGTATGGAAAAGATGTTAAAAAAGGGTGGTTATGGGTTTATAGCTCAAATTAATTGTTTGGAAAAACAATCGTCAGCAACTTCGGATATTATTGCACCTGAGTTACAAGATATCATCACACATTACGAAGAGGTTTTCCAAGAACCTCAAGGATTACCACCTAAACGATCTCATGATCATGCCATCCATTTGATGCCAGGAATTTTCCCACCTAACAGTCGTCCTTATCGCTATCCTCAACCACAAAAAATAGAAATCGAACAAATCGTTCAGGATTTGTTGGATCATGGAGTCATTCGTCACAGCACTAGTCCTTATTCCTCACCCGTAGTCCTAGCTAGACGAAAAGATAACTCTTGGCATATGTGTCCTGACTTTCGTTCTCTCAATAAACTCACTATCAAGGACAAATTCCCTATCCCTGTCATAGATGACCTATTAGATGAGCTGCATGGGGCAAAATTTTTTACAAAATTAGACCTTCGCTCTGGCTTTCACCAAATCCGTGTTAGAGAAGAAGATATCCCCAAAATGGCCTTTCGTACTCATGAAGTTCATTACGAATTTTTGGTCATGCCTTTTGGTCTCACTAATGCACCATCCACATTCCAAAGTCTCATGAACCAAGTGTTTCGTCCACTCCTCCGTAAGTTTGTGTTAGTTTTTTTTTATGATATTCTCATATACAGCAAAACATGGATGGACCATTTACATCATGTGGATCAAGCCCTTCACATTTTACACAAAGAAAAATTATTTGTTAAACGTTCCAAATGTTCATTTGGCATTTAAGAAGTCGAGTATCTTGGTCATATAGTTTCACATGAGGGTGTCAAAGTCGATCCTAATAAGATTAAGGCAATTCAAGAGTGGCCCTTACCTAAAACCATCAAGAAACTTCATGGTTTTTTGGGTCTCACCGGCTACTATCGCAAGTTTGTACAAAATTATGGTAAGATTGCAGCACCTCTCACCGCACTTACAAAGAAGGATGCCTTTATTTGGTCAGAAGCAGCCACTCAAGCCTTTGAAGCTCTTAAGAAAGCCATGTGTACAACTCCAGTATTGGCGACTCCCAATTTTCACAAACCATTTATTATCGAATGTGATGCTTTCGGAACAGGAATTGGGGCTATATTAATGCAATAAGGTCATCCATTGGCATTTGAAAGTAAAAAGCTCTCCGAGAAAATTTTGGGAAGATCAACATACGAAAAAGAAATGTTGGCTATTCTTCATGCAGTCGAAAAATGGAGACACTACCTAATCAGTAGCCGCTTCATTTTAAAAACAGATCATAGTAGCCTCAAGCATTTTTTGGAACAAAGTTTTTCTTATCCAGAACAAAATAAGTGGTTAACCAAACTGTTGGGCTATGATTTCGTTATCGAATACAAGAAAGGGAAGGAAAATATAGCTGCGATGCGCTGTCCGAGAAATATGAAGATGAAGTAGTCATTAACGCTATTTCAGGTCCTTGCTCCCAATGGGTGAATCAATTACAAGATGAATGGTTGTCCCATAGCGAAACTGCTCAGATAATTCAAGAATTATCTATAGGGTCCTCCAAATACCCTTTGTTCTCTTATGAAGATGAAATCCTCCGAAAGAAAAACCGCATTTATATTCCACACAATTCAGAACTCAAATCAAAGATCCTCGACGAATCCCACGCCTCTCCATCAACAAGACATTCAGTATTTTTGAAGACATATTTACGAGTCAAACAATCATTTTGCTAGAAAGGATTAAAAGCAGAAGTCAAACAATAGGTAGCAGAATGTGAAGTTTGCCAGCACAATAAAGGAGAAACAGTCAAATCACCAGGATTGTTACAACCATTACCCATCCCTGATAGACAGTGGGAACATATATCCATGGATTTTATTGAGGGTCTTCCAAAGTCAGAAGTCAGGACAGTAATCTTCATCGTCGTCGACCGGTTATCCAAATACGCTCACTTTCAGGCTTTACAACATCCATTTTCCGCAATCAAGGTGGCAAAGGTATTTATGGATTCTATTTTCAAATTGCATGGTATGCCAAAAAATATTGTAAGTGATAGAGATCCCATCTTCACTAGTAACTTTTGGCAGGAATTATTTCGACTTAGTGGTACCAAATTGAACATGTCTTTAGCCTACCACCCACAGACAGATGGTCAAACAAAGTAGTTAACAAATGTTTGGGTACGTACTTAAGATGTTTTGCTCAAGATAAACAATACCAATGGAGCCATTGGTTAGCATTGGAAGAATGGTGGTACAACACTTCTTACCACTACTCAATTAAGATGTCTCCATTTGAAGCATTGTATGGTAAAAAACCTCCAAAAGTCATCGATTATGTATAGGGTTCATCCAAAGTAGCCAAAGTGGATGATTGGTTCCAACAAAGGCAGTCTACACTCACCATCCTCAAAGAGAATTTAGTCCAAGCACAGAATCGTATGAAACAACAACAAGACTTACACCATTTAGAAAGAACTTTTAATATTGGTTATTGGGTGTTCCTAAAGTTGCAACCTTACAAGCAAGCATCGTTAAAGATAAAGTCCAGCCAAAAATTGGCCCCACGATTCTATGGTCCCTACAAAATTGTGTGCCGCATTGGAGAAGTAGCCTATCAATTAGAGCTACCGACATCTTCACGAATACACCCGGTATTTCACGTTTCATGTCTCAAAAAATTAATTGGTCAGAAAGTACAAAGTCAATCAGAATTACCAGTGCTCGATGAGGAAGGACGCATACATCTCCAACCAGAAGATATACTACAACATAGAGTCCGAAAACTGAGATCACGTCAGATTCACGAATTTCTCATTAAATGGCAAGATTTATCAGAGGAAGATGCAACATGGGAACCTGAAAGTATCTTCCAAACATTTACAGCTTTGAGGACAAAGCTTTCTAAGGAGGGGAGTCATGTTGCAGTCCAAACATAGCAGCGTCGGCTATGTTTCTCCAAGAGATTAACATTTAGTATATATTCACAATAGTTGATTTGAATAATTATCATCTTATATTTTTTAATACTTTCATCTGCGTTTGCGCAAAAGGGTGTGCCCACCTTAAGTGGCCAATTGTTTCATTCCATTTGGTTCTCTGAAATTTTATTGATTTTCTATATTCGTCTTCCATTCGTTTAATTGTTTTATTCCATGCAACTTTTTGGAAATCAAAGGATAGGAGTATCCTTTCATAGGGCATAGGAATTGTTTTTCTAGGCTTCTTTCATGGCTTTTCTATCGGTAGCACTTAAGGTAGACCAGTCCGTAGGAGAAGGTTCTGTGTAACCCTCTTCAACTATTTTCCATAAACCTTTACCAATCAACATAGTTTTCATATTTATTGCCCAGTATTCATAATCACTACCATTAAATTCAGGAATTGGGAGATTCAAATTTGAAGCCATTTCTACTACTTGAAAGCAAACTTTGATTTGATTAAAAAACAACAATTACAAAGCAAAGTAATTACAAGTTCAAATCAAATCTATATTTATTAACTCTCTCATTTATTTCTTGTTCTTCTTCTTGAGGATTGTCCAGTATTGGAGGACCAAAATTGTCTACAATGGAATCCTCGTCGTCACTGATGACAATAATTTCAGGAGCTATCGTTGGCTCGGCCTATGCTGGCTCAGCCTCTACTAGCTCAGTTTCCACTGGCTCAAGCTCTGGAGAGCATGGGGTATAACTCTCACTGGATTGTTCCTCAGGTTCAAATGCCACTGAATTGGACTCCTCCACTCATTCGAATATATTGTCTTCTAAGTTAGCCTCGTAACTAGAATCTGGATTCCTTTGGTGGGCTATAACATAATTGTGTAGCTGATTGAATACAACATGTAGTCTGTCTCGTCGAACTCATTCATCAAAAGCTTCAGCAATTTCTCTCTGCAGTAGAGAGCACAAAGCATGGTAATATCTGGTAGATTTGATCATCTACTCATCAAGGCAAAAACAAAACTTTGTTAGAGCTTTTGAGGTTACAATGTTTGCTCTTTTATAGCCGTTGAGGCTATTACACAAAATTTTTAGCCTTGAATGGGGTTCCAATGGGCAATGCCCCTGGCTCTGGAAGTGCTAAACGGCGGCTCCGAAAGGCTTCCCGTCACTTATATGTTCCCCCTTTTTACAATGCTTGCCTCTTAGGCTATTACACAATTTTGCAAGGTTTTTAAGCCCCTTGGGCGACTTTACAATTTGCCACAATAGGTTCACAATTTCTCTTAAGTTTTCAAATTAAAAAAAAAAAAGCCAATGTGGCTTACGAATTTTTTCAAGCCCTCAAAAACTCTCACATACACCATGTGGGACTAATATTTTTTTCAAAGTCTGCCCGCTAATGCATATTAACTACGCTTGCTTGCCTTTGCTATTCCATTGAGTGTAGTGGCTCATGTGGTTCTTGTGGAGCTTTTTTTAATGGAGGTCACAGTTTTTACTCTCCTCCTGTGCATTTTTTTGTTGATGCCCATTGTGACTGCATTGACACCCTATTTGGCAGCTTGACACCTTCCCTGGTGATTTGATACAAAATGATGCCTTGTCTACTCAATTTATGCCCTGTCTGGTCTTTTGACACCTGTTGCATGTTTTTGATACTTGTTGCATGTTGTTGATGCCTAAAAACACTTTTTTGATGTCTTTGTGCAGTATTTTGATGCCTAGGAGCATCTCATGACGCCCTAAGGAGTCCTTTTTTTTATAGAGGTCAAGGTATTTTTTTTCCTTGTTTATTTTGCAACCAATACGGGGGAATATTCTTCATATTACTTCATTTTGCAAATTTATAAGACAAAACGAGGGAATCAAAATGTTGGTATTGTGATAGGTGCATTTTCGATGGACATCGACACCTAAAGTGTAAAATATATGGGCATTTGTGATTTTTTGTTTCATTTAAGCCTTTATTGTTTTCTTTAAAATAATAATCAAATAAACACAATACAATACCCCAAATTTATACACCTATTTGTGCAATTTATTGCATAGCAACATTTGGTATCTATGATACATCTAGTCCACACTTATAGGTAATATTATCGTGCTTTGGACTACTGTATCTACCACCTAATATAGTTGCAACAATAACATATGAGCTTGTTCTCTATTAGTCATCGGGGAGAAATAAGGCAAACCAGTTCTATTGATCACTTTATTTTATACCCACATCGTGATTGTTGTTAGGCATAAATCCTAACGAAGGTTTTTCCAAAGTGTTTAGGGGAAGTTACGCCCCACGCATGTGGAATAAGCTTTCTATGGTAGGTTTCATTAACAACACGATGCCCTTTAAGTATCTCCTAAGTTCAATATATCGTGCTTCTCATATGTACTTATAGTCTCCCTCAGGTAAGGGCGAGTACATATTGAGTAGTATGTTGTTCATATATACCTATAGTCTCCCTCACATAAGGGCGGGTATATATTGAGTGGTTACGATATATAGTTCTGGAAGGTATAAATAAAGGGATACCAATTGGTGATATAAGGAACCTTCATAATGGACATTATCCACAAGTATCTCTCATATTCACAGTTGCTGAAAGGTCCTAATTTTGTTCCATGGAAAACAAATATGAGAGCTATTCTTTAGGTAGAATATTTATGGGTTGTAGTGAATGGCACTACAAAATGCCCTCAAACACCTAGAACAGATCAATAAGCTTGAGATAAGAAGGACAAGAAAGGTTTTATGCTTCTCCTGCTTGCTACTGTAGATGAGGTCCAGCCTCATATCTATGATGCCCAAACCTGTCATGTAGCTTGGGTTGCCTTGATTACTGTGTATGAAGGGAAGAATCAGTATACTATTCTCCATATTCAAACTCAACTACATACTCTCAATATTAATTTTGGGGAGACATTTGATTTATTCCTTTGCAGAGTGGCAAAACTAAAATCCAAATTGAATGCAATGGAAAAACAAGTGGATGATGATGTCTTGAATTCTGTCATCTTTAGAGCATTTCCAGATTCATATAAGATGTTGACCACTTCCCTCAACATTTTTGGTAGACAAGTAAATTTTGTGGATTTAGTAAATTTGCTTCAGACTGAGGAGGCAAATCAGGTTCAAAAATATGAGGTGCTATACAATGCACTTTCCACCCAATAAAGGGGTAAGAAACAAGGTCAATTTCAAAAATGGGGTTCTTCTTCCAAGGGCAAAAGGAAACAAAATCACCAGAAGGATAAATATTACAAGATTTGTGATTTGAATAACTATGATACCAATAGGTGTTGGTTAAAAAACAAGCAACCAAATGATCAATCTTCTCGGAAGAAAGGGAAAGAGGAAAAGAAATATAAAAAGAAACATAATCAACCAAAGGGACATGTTGCTATTGCTGACTCCAACTCAGACTCAGAGTCATCTGGGGTAGATTCATATTCTGAATCTGAAAGAGCACACAAGGTGCTTATGACTCATACTTCATCTTCCCAGATATATGTTGTATGGTATATTGATTCAGGAGCTAGTAAACACATGATTGAAGACAAATCATGGTTTGACACATTTGAGGAGAAATAAGGAAAGCCAATCACCATTGTTGATGATCAAGTCTACCAATTCAATGGTGAAGGGGTGGTTTCTGTTACTCTTCTAGATGGTAAATGTCAGATAGATTAGGTCCTCTATGTCCCTAGATTAGCCAATAATTTTTTGGTTGTTCCTCATATGTTGGATAAAGTAATGGATGTTATATTCTGAGTTTTGAAAGGCAAGAAGAGATGTTTTATAACCCACCAAGGTCAACATGTCACAACTGCTTCCTACAAACATGGCTTATTCATTCTAGATGCTCTTTCAAAACCTCATGTTGCTCTATCTCAGGGTTATGCATAGCGGCTATTTATAGCCAATTGGCTAAAATTAGGATTTTAAAAATTTGAAATTGGCTAATATTTGGGACCCTTGACCAAGGCCCATTAGCCAAACAATTCAAGTTGTAATTTTTTTGGGGGGGTTAATTCGCCCCAATTTTATAATAATTTAACCATTTTAAGTTTAAATTTCCAATATTACCCCTAATAATAGTTAACCTTATACATGTGTTTGAACACTTTTCACCTGGATTTTGAAAATGATTTGTCAATTTTTTATAAATACATTTTTGGCATGACCCCTTATGCATAACCCTACTATATCTGCAACTACAAAGGAGGCCACTTTTCTCTAGCATAGAAGATATGGGCACCTAAGTTTTGGTTATTTTCCCGAGTTGAGAAAATATGAGATGGTAAAAGGTCTTTCCAACATTTCATTCGCATTACTAGTTTACCCGAATTGATTAGCAGGCAAGAAATATCGGGTACCATTTGAGTAAAGTTCTTCCATAGCTACAAAACCATTGGAGTTGGTGTTGGCAATTTTGGGTTTGAGATCCTAGCTCATTGTCTATGAGTTGTCATTGATGTCAAAAGGAAATGGCATTAATTTTAAGAGGATGTGTTGGCTTCAAAGGTGGAAGATTCCAAGAGAATCTTCTTAAGAGAATCCGGAGAGATTCCATTGGATAGGGTTTTTATTAAAACCAAGTTAAATGGTTTTTATTAAAACCAATGGAGGTTCTCTTTATTATTTATTTAATTATTATTTAAAACCCTTCAAGGTTTTAATTGATTAATTATTTAATTAATTAAGGGAGAAATTATTTTTAATTTATTAAAAATACTTAAAGGTTTTTAAACCTTTTTTATTCTTAATTTATTAAAAATTAATTAAGGGTTTTTAAACCCTTTAGAAAGCAATTTCGATTAAATTTGAAATTACCTTCTTTGCAGCCGACGTGTTCTAAAGTCCACAAATGGACTATAAATAGGAGAAGTTTCCTAAGGTTAATATCCCTTCGAAAAAATCAAACACAATTATTCGACTTGGCTGTGATCGGATGTTCTGTGATGCCGCGAAAGAGGAGAGCTCGCATTTGAAAAGCTTTCGGAAAGCTTAAACTGTTTATGTGGGAGGAAGTCCATCTTGGACTTCATAAGCCCCTTGTGGGCTAGTGGCAGTGAAGGCTGCGTTTGGGCTTTGCATAGGCGGAGGTCTGCGTTTCAATTCTCGCTGAGGGAGCTGTGCATGGATTCGTCACATTTTTATTAAAACGTATTTTGTGCCGTGATTTTTGGATTCTTCAAGGGCAGCCATTCCGTGAATTTCAGATTCTTCAAGGGCAGCCATTCTAAGGTGTGATTATTTTCTTGATATGATTTTTGGCATTGTTTAGCTTTGTTTAAAAGACATAGGAGAAATAAGGGGATATTCCTTTGGTTGTATTTTTGAGATTAGTCTTTTGCTATGCTAAATTTAAAATGGAGATATAAGGTGTAAGTTTTGGTTAGTTGTGCTTTTGGCTTCTTTGGTGGTTGTTTTTAAAGAAGAGGAGATAAAAGGTGTATTAAGGAAAGTTTTTATATATGCTCATTTATCTTGGTTCTAACCCTAACTTGGTTGGAATTTTGAGATTTGTGTGTGGTGACAGCTTTAAGGATCAATTTTATTCTACTCCAATAAGGTATGGGCACATTCTTCTTATGAGTATGATTGGTGTATGTTTTCTGAAATAAGGTTGGAGTGAAAAGGTTTTCAACTAGGTTTTCTTTGATTGGGTGTAAATCCTATTTTCTAGTTTGTTGAAGACTACTAATGCATTGTTGTCCTTAAGGAGAATTTTTGATGAATGCATAATTTCTGGTTTGAGATAGTGGAAGCTTTGTGCACTAGGGTTTAAATTTGTGAGTCTAGCTACTTGCATTGAGTTGGTGGAACCCTTGGTTGGTTTTTTTGAGTTTGATGGTTGAGTTGCTTCCATAGAGGTTGTTTGATCAAGTTATTGCTTTACTTGATTCATGATATTGGGCTTACTCCATTGAGTTTATTTGAGCAAGTTATTCTTTGCATTTGGTGATATTGTGTTGGTGGTTGTTTTGTTCAAATATCTCTGGAGGGAAAATGATTTCTACTTGTTTCCTTTTCTTGTGATGATTGGTTGAATGCTTCAAGATTAATGTTGAGTTGAATGATGTTGGTTAAACCTTGTCTATAAGCATTGTTGTTGAAGCCCTAATTGGTTGAGAAAAGATATTGGTTGTGGAAAGAACATGAGTAGCATTGTTATATGAGATATTGCATGTTTGGCAATTGTTGGGTTGTGTTTCATGTTCTTGAGAAAAGCATACTACATCTATCTTATTCTTTTGAGATTGATATTGAGTTGAGATTGAGATTGGGAGTTAAGTATAGAACATATTGAGTCTCTAACAATTCTCTTTATGTTTCTATGAGATTTGAGATTGAGATTGGGAGTTAAGTATAGAACATATTGAGTCTCTAACAATTCTCTTTATGTTTCTATGAGATTTGAGATTGAGATTGGGAGTTAAGTATAGAACATATTGAGTCTCTAACAATTCTCTTTATGCTTCTATGAGGATGATGAATCACATTGGGTCTCTAACAATTCTCTTTGTGTGTTCATGCCAAGCAAGTATTTTTTTTCTTGATGAGCTTATGAGCAGTTTTGGATAGGTTCCGATGGGGACTTGTGAGCAGGTTTTGGACAGGTTCCAGTAGGGACTTGTTAGCAGGTTTTGGATAGGTTTCGGTGGGTACTTGTGAGCATATTTGGATAGGTCCTAGCAGAGGACTTGTGAGCTAAGTTTGTTAGTTCTATTAGAGAACTTGAGGACAGAGAGCTTTGGTTCTTTGAGAATAACCTGAGGAAAGATTTGGCAAGTCTTTGAGAAGGTTTGTGTGTAGAGGATTGATTTGTTCAAGTGTTGGAAAGATCTGATAGACAGAGGAAGACTTGTACTAGACCGACTGAATGTGTTTGGTACAGGTTGCTAAGCTGTTGTGGACATGATCATAGAAGGCGAGAGGTCTCTTAGGCTAAGCATTGAGGACGGGAGGTCTTCGGTGGAAAGGAGTTCCACGTGTTTGGGAAGAGGTACGGACAGTTGATCTTCCGAGGGATCATATCCAGAGTAGAGGGGAAGATATATCCTTTGAGTAGAGGCTCATAAATTCAGATTGGGGGAAGGTATCTCCTTTGAGCAGAGGCTCATAAATTCAGATTGGGGGAAGGTATCTCCTTTGAGTAGAGGCTCATAAATTCAGATTGGGGGAAGGTATCTCCTTTGGGCCGAGGCTCATAAAAATTGTAATTAGGAAGGATTCTCAAATAAATTTGAGATAACTTTTAGAGAAAAGTTTTGTGGACGTAGCCCAGCCATTCTAGGTGAACCACGTTAAAATTGGTGTCACTTTGTCGATGATTTTGTGCATTGCTTTGGTATTGGTTTGGGTATTTTGCTTTACTATTTTGAAGTATAAAGGAAAAAGTAAAAAGAGGTCTTATACTGTTCACCCCCCCCTCTCAGTATAAGCTTGTGTTCTTCAATTGGTATCAGAGCAGGTGTCTTCAAAAAGTTTAACGGCTTGAAGGAAAAGCTAGTATAGAACACAATGGATCATTCAAGTGGCAATGCAACACCTATTCTTGATGGGTCAGATTTTGGTCTTTGGAGTGCAAGGATGAAGGTTCATCTAATGGCACTTGGGAATGAGTCTTCTAGTGATGAAGAGGCATATTACAACAAGAAATGCAAGTTCTCTAGAAAGCTCAAAAGTATGAAAAATGTAATATGTTTCAATTGTGGAAAGTTTGGTCATTATGCTACTGACTGTACTGTTCCCAAGTATGAAAGTGATTAAGATAAAAAGGATTCTAAGAGCAAGGATTCTAAAAAGCACAAGCATCACAGGAAAAGCAAATATGAGCACAGCAACCAAGGAAAGAGGTATTCTCACAAGCACAAGAAGAGTTTCTACCTAGACAAAGCAAGTAAGTGTTATAGTAGTGATAGCGAAAGTTCTTCAAGTGATAATGAAAATGAGATGTTGTTCATATTAGAAAAAGAGGAAGAATCAAAACATAGATTCATTATCATGAAATGTCTTAGATGTGGAAATTTTAGTCACCTTGAGGATGATTGTACAAATAATGATTTGGTCTCTAGTATGTATGAGGATGCTTCAGAAAACTATAAGGAAGATGCATGTATGGTTTTTGAAAAGGGTAGCACCTCTAGTGATAAGAAATCTGAAAAAGGCTTTGATGATTCAAAAGGAAATCAAATAAAGGATCTTGAAAGTGAACTTATTAGTGCTCTTAGTGCTTTGAAAAAAGAAAGAAAGAAGAATGCTAGACTCAAGGATAATTTAGATGAATGTTGTATGGAGAGAGATGATCTTATTGAAAATCTTGATTTCATTATAGCTAAGACACAAGAACTCAAGGATGAGTTAGAGTCTAAGGTTCTTGAGTATAGTGAGTTAGAACAGAAAATGGCTTCTTTGAAAGAGGAAACTAAAGAGTACAAGGATAAGCCTTATAGGTTTCAAGATAGCTCCAAAAATATTAAGTCACTCATCAAAGGTCAAAGAAAGACTACAGATAAAATAGGCCCTGGTTTTGTTAAGCCACATAAGGAACAAGTTGGAGAGTCTAGTAAGAGACTCCAAAAGGAAGAGAGTTCTGATGAGGAGAGTATTTTAGGTCATGAGTACTTGAATGATAGATGCACAAAAACAAAAAACAAAATTTAGAATGAGAAAAAGAAGAAGTTTTCAGGACCCAAGAGGTCAAATAAAGGAAAGTTTCAAGGCAGATGATTTGCTTGTCACAGGTTTGGTCACATGGCTTCACATTGCATGGCTCAAGTGAAGAAGGTAAATGACAGTTTCAGAAGTGCTAGTTACTTTCAAGGGTATTGCTACTCTTGTCAACAATTTGGGCACAAGGTAGTCTATTTCAAGGTAAATAGCAGGTCACATGTTTGGTCAGAACTAGTGGATTCAAAGATCAGGTCTACCGTAGAGAAATAACAATGTTACTTGTTATAAGTGCAACAATGAAGGTCACATAGCTAGACAGTGTAGATCTAAAATTCCATAATACAGGAATAGGAACAGTGGCATGATCAGGTCCAAGGATCAAGGAATGGACAAGAACAGGGATAAGAACAAGAACAAGAACAATGACAGGAACAGGAATATGGACAAAGAGTTCAAGAGACGGCCTGGAAAAGAAGTTATAGACGCTGATGATGATCAGTGCCTAATGGGAGTTTTACTCCCACCCAATAATTAATCACCTCATCAGGAGGTGGGGGAGGGACTAAGCTAAGAGGCTCATTCTTAGTCCCGAGCTCCAAAGGTAACCCTTTGCCATTGATGACAAAGGGGGAGATATTTGAGTAAGGGGGAGAGCCTCAAGATAGGGGGGGATGTTTATGTTGAGTTTTTGTGTTGTTGAGAAGCATGGTTTGCCATCAATCACAAAGGGGGAGATTGTTGGCAATTTTGGGTTTGAGATCCTAGCTCATTGTCTGTGAGTTGTCATTGATGTCAAAAGGAAATGGCATTAATGTTAAGAGGATGTGTTGGCTTCAAAGGTGGAAGATTCCAAGAGAATATTCTTAAGAGAATCCGAAGAGATTCCATTGGATAGGGTTTTTATTAAAACCAAGTTAAATGGTTTTTATTAAAACCAATGGAGGTTCTCTTTATTATTTATTTAATTATTATTTAAAACCCTTCAAGGTTTTAATTGATTAATTATTTAATTAATTAAGGGAGAAATTATTTTTAATTTATTAAAAATACTTAAAGGTTTTTAAACCTTTTTTATTCTTAATTTATTAAAAATTAATTAAGGGTTTTTAAACCCTTTAGAAAGCAATTTCGATTAAATTCGAAATTACCTTCTTTGCAGTCGACGTGTTCTAAAGTCCACAAATGGACTATAAATAGGAGAAGTTTCCTAAGGTTAAGATCCCCTCAAAAAAATCAAACGCAATTATTCGACCTGGCTACGATCGGATGTTCTATGATGCCGTGGAAGAGGAGAGCTCGCGTTTGAAAAGCTTTCGAAAAGCTTAAATTGTTTATGTGGGAGGAATTCCATCTTGGACTTCATAAGCCCCTTGTGGGCTAGTGGTAGCAGAGTCTGTGTTTGGGCTTTGCGTAGGCAGAGGTCTGCGTTTTGATTCCTGTAGAGGGAGCTATGCATGGATTCATCACGTTTTTATTAAAACGTATTTTGTGCCATGATTTTTGGATTCTTCAAGGGCAGCCATTCCGTGAATTTCGGATTCTTCAAGGGCAGCCATTCTAAGGTGTGATTATTTTCTTGATATGATTTTTGGCATTGTTTAGCTTTGTTTAAAAGACATAGGAGAAATAAGGGGATATTCCTTTGGTTGTATTTTTGAGATTAGTATTTTGCTATGCTAAATTTAAAATGGAGATATAAGGTGTAAGTTTTGGTTAGTTGTGTTTTTGGCTTCTTTGGTGGTTGTTTTTAAATAAGAGGAGCTAAAAGGTGTATTAAGGAAAGTTTTTATATATGCTCATTTATCTTGGTTCTAACCCTAACTTGGTTGGAAGTTTGAGAGTTGTGTGTGGTGACAGCTTTAAGGATCAATTTTCTTCTACTCCAATAAGGTATGGGCACATTCTTCTTATGAGTATGATTGGTGTATGTTTTTTGAAATAAGGTTGGAGTGAAAAGGTTTTCAACTAGGTTTTCTTTGATTGGGTGTAAATATCATTTTCTGGTTTTTTGAAGACTACTTATGCATTGTTATCCTTAAGGAGAATTTTTGATGAATGCATAATTTTTGGTTTGAGATAGTGGAAGCTTTGTGCACTAGGGTTTATATTTGTGAGTCTAGCTACTTGCATTGAGTTGGTGGAACCCTTGGTTGGTTGTTTTGAGTTTGATGGTTGAGTTACTTCCATAGAGGTTGTTTGATCAAGTTATTGCTTTACTTGATTCATGATATTGGGCTTACTCCATTGAGTTGATTTGAGCAAGTTATTCTTTGCATTTGGTGATATTGTGTTGGTGGCTGTTTTGTTCAAGTATCTTTGGAGGGAAAAGGATTTCTACTTGTTTCCTTTTCTTGTGATGATTGGTTGAATGCTTCAAGGTTAATGTTGAGTTGAATGATGTTGGTTAAACCTTGTATATAAGCATTGTTGTTGAAGCCCTAATTGGTTGAGAAAAGATATTGGTTGTGGAAAGAACATGAGTAGAATTGTTATATGAGATATTGCATGTTTGGCAATTGTTGGGTTGTGTTTCATATTCTTGAGAAAAGCATACTACATCTATCTTATTCTTTTGAGATTGAGATTGAGTTGAGATTGAGATTGGGAGTTAAGTATAGAACATATTGAGTCTCTAACAATTCTCTTTATGTTGCTATGAGATTTGAGATTGAGATTGGGAGTTAAGTATAGAACATATAGAGTCTCTAACAATTATCTTTATGTTTCTATGAGATTTGAGATTGAGATTGGGAGTTAAGTATAGAACATATTGAGTCTCTAACAATTCTCTTTATGCTTCTATGAGGTTGATGAATCACATTGGGTCTCTAACAATTCTCTTTGTGGGTTCATGCGAAGCAAGTTTTTTTTTCTTGATGAACTTGTGAGCAGTTTTGGATAGGTTTCGGTGGGGACTTGTGAGCAGGTTTTGGACAGGTTCTAGTGGGGACTTGTGAGCAGGTTTTGGATAGGTTTCGGTGGGGACTTGTGAGCAGATTTGGACAGGTCCTAGCAGAGGACTTGTGAGCTGAGTTTGTTAGTTCTATCAAAGAACTTGAGGATAGAGAGCTTTGGTTCTTTGAGAAGAACCTGAGGACAAATTTGGCAAGCTTTGAGAAGGCTTGTTTGCAGAGGATTGATTTGTTCAAGTGTTGGACAGATCTAACAGACAGAGGAAGACTTGTACTATACCAACTGAATGTGTTTGGTACAGGTTGTTGAGTTGCTGTGGACGTGATCATAAAAGGCAGAGGTCTCTTAGGCTAAGCATTGAGGACATGAGGTCTTCGGTGGAAAGGAGTTCCACGTGCTGACAAGAGGTAGAGACAGTTAATCTTCTGAGGGATCATATCCAGAGCAGAGGGGAAGGTATCTCCTTTGAGAAGAGGCTCATAAATTCAGATTGGGGGAAGGTATCTCCTTTGAGCAAAGGCTCATAAATTCAGATTGGGGGAAGGTATCTCCTTTGAGCAGAGGCTCATAAATTCAGATTGGGGGAAGGTATCTCCTTTTGGCCGAGGGTCATAAACATTGTAATTGGGAAGGATTCCAAAAGAAATTTGAGATAACATTTAGAGAAAAGTTTTGTGGACGTAGCCCAGCCATTCTGGGTGAACCATGTTAAAATTGGTGTCACTTTGTCGATGATTTTGTGCATTGCTTTGATATTTCTTTGGGTATTTTGTTTTACTATTTTGAAGTATAAAGGAAAAATTAAAAAGAGGTCTTATACTGTTCATCCCCCCCCTCTCACTATAAGCTTGTGTTCTTCAATTGGTATCAGAGCGGGTGCCTTCAAAAAGTTTAACATCTTGAAGGAAAAGCTAGTATAGAACACAATGGATCATTCAAGTGGCAATGCAACACCTATTCTTGATGGGTCAGATTTTGGTCTTTGGAGTGTAAGGATGAAGGTTCATCTAATGTCACTTGGGAATGAGTGTTCTAGTGATGAACAGGCATATTAAAGCAAGAAAGGCAAGTTCTCTAGAAAGCTCAAAAGTATGAAAAATGTAAGATGTTTCAATTGTGGAAAGTTTGGTCATTATGCTACTGACTGTATTGTTCCCAAGTATGAAAGTGATTAAGATAAAAAGGATTCTAAGAGCAAGGATTCTGAAAAGCACAAGCATCACATGAAAAGCAAATATGAGCACAACAATCAAGGAAAGAAGTATTCTCACAAGCACAAGAAGAGTTTTTACCTAGACAAAGCAAGTAAGTGTTCTAGTAGTGATAGCGAAAGTTCTTCAAGTGATAATGAAAACGAGATGTTGTTCATATCAAAAAAAGAGGAAGAACTGAAACATAGATTCATTATCATAAAATGTCTTAGATGTGGAAATTTTGGTCACCTTGAGGATGATTGTACAAATAATGATTTGGTCTCTAGTATGTATGAGGATGCTTCAAAAAATTATAAGGAAGATGCATGTATGGTTTTTGAAAATGGTAGCACCTCTAGTGATAAGAAATCTGAAAAAGGCTTTGATGATTCAAAAGGAAATCAAATAAAGGATCTTGAAAGTGAACTTATTAGTGCTCTTAGTGCTTTGAAAAATGAAAGAAAGAAGAATGCTAGACTCAAGGATAAGTTAGATGAATGTTGTATGGAGAGAGATGATCTTATTGAAAATCTTGATTTCTCTATAGCTAAGACACAAGAACTCAAGGATGAGTTAGAGTCTAAGGTTCTTGAGTATAGTGAGTTAGAACAGAAAATGGCTTCTTTGAAAGAGGAAACTAAAGAGTACAAGGATAAGCTTTATAGGTTTCAAGATAGCTCCAAAAAGATTAAGTCACTCATCAAAGTTCAAAGAAATACTACAGATAAAACATGCCCTGTTTTTGTTAAGCCACACAAGGAACAAGTTGGAGAGTCTAGTAAGAGACTCCAAAAGGAAGAGAGTTCTGATGAGGAAAGTATTTCAGGTCATGAGTACTTGAATGATAGATGCACAGAAATAGAAACAGAATTTAGAATGAGAAAAAGAAGAAGTTTTCAGTACCCAAGATGTCAAATAAAGGAAAGTTTCAAGGTAGATGATTTGCTTGTCACAGGTTTTGTCACATGGCTTCACATTGCATGGCTCAAGTGAAGAAGGTAAATGACAGTTTCAGAAGTGCTAGTTACTTTCAAGGGTATTGCTACTCTTGTCAACAATTTGGGAATAAGGCAGTCTATTGCAAGGTAAATAATAGGAACAGGTTTGGTCAGAACTGGTGGATTCAAAGATCAGGTCTACCGTAGAGAAATAACATTGTTATTTGTTATAAGTGCAACAATGAAGGTCACATAGCTAGATAGTGTAGAGCTGAAATTCCGTAATACAGGAACAGGAACAGTGGCATGATTAGGTCCAAGGATCAAGGCATGGACAAGAACAGGGATGAGAACAAGAACAAGAACAGTGATATGAACAGGAATATGGACAAAGAGTTCAAGAGACGGCCCGAAAAGGAAGTTATAGATGTTGATGATGATCAGTGCCTAATGGGAGTTTTACTCCCACCCAAGAATTAATCACCTCATTAGGAAGTGTGGGAGGGACTAAGATAAGAGGCTCATTCTTAGTCCCGATCCCCAAAGGTGACCCTTTGCCATTGATGACAAAGGGGGAGAGATTTGAGTAAGTGGGAAAGCCTCAAGATAGGGGGAGCTGTTTATGTTGAGTTTTTGTGTTGTTGAGAAGCATGGTTTACCATCAATGACAAAGGGGGAGATTGTTGGCAATTTTGGGTTTGAGATCCTAGATCATTGTCTATGAGTTGTCATTGATGTCAAAAGGAAATGGCATTAATGTTAAGAGGATGTGTTGGATTCAAAGGTGGAAGATTCCAAGAGAATATTCTTAAGAGAATCCGGAGAGATTCCATTGGATAGGGTTTTTATTTAAACTAAGTTAAATGGTTTTTATTAAAACCAATGGATGTTCTCTTTATTATTTATTTAATTATTATTTAAAACCCTTCAAGGTTTTAAATGATTAATTATTTAATTAATTAAGGGAGAAATTATTTTTAATTTATTAAAAATACTTAAAGGTTTTTAAACCTTTTTTATTCTTAATTTATTAAAAATTAATTAAGGGTTTTTAAACCCTTTAGAAAGCAATTTTGATTAAATTTGAAATTAGCTTCTTTCTAGCCGACGTGTTCTAAATTCCACAAATGGACTATAAATAGGAGAAGTTTCCTAAGGTTAAGATCCCTTCGAAAAAATCGAACACAATTATTCGAGTTGGCTACGATCGGATGTTCTGTGACGCCACGGAAGAGGAGAGCTCGCGTTTGAAAAGCTTTCGGAAAGCTTAAACTTTTTATGTGGGAGGAAGTCCATCTTGGACTTCATAAGCCCCTTGTGGGCTAGTGGCAGCGGAGGCTGCGTTTGGGCTTTGCGTAGGCGGAGGTCTGTGTTTCGATTCCCACAGAGGGAGCTATGCATGGATTCATCACGTTTTTATTAAAATGTATTTTGTGCCGCAATTTTTGGATTCTTCAAGGGCAGCCATTCCGCAAATTTCAGATTCTTCAAGGGCAGCCATTCTAAGGTGTGATTATTTTCTTGATATGATTTTTGGCATTGTTTAGCTTTGTTTAAAATACATAGGAGAAATAAGGGGATAATCCTTTGGTTGTATTTTTGAGATTAGTCTTTTGCTATGCTAAATTTAAAATGGAGATATAAGGTGTAAGTTTTGGTTAGTTGTGTTTTTGGCTTCTTTGGTGGTTGTTTTTAAAGAAGAGGAGCTAAAAGGTGTATTAAGGAAAGTTTTTATATATGCTCATTTATCTTGGTTCTAACCCTAACTTGGTTGGAAGTTTGAGAGTTGTGTGTGGTGACAGCTTTAAGGATCAATTTTCTTCTACTCCAATAAGGTATGGGCACATTCTTCTTATGAGTATGATTGGTGTATGTTTTCTAAAATTAGGTTGGACTGAAAAGGTTTTCAACTAGGTTTTCTTTGATTGGGTGTAAATCTAATTTTCTGGTTTGTTGAAGACTACTTATGCATTGTTATCCTTAAGGAGAATTTTTTATGAATGCATAATTTCTAGTTTGAGATAGTGGAAGCTTTGTGCACTAGGGTTTATATTTGTGAGTCTAGCTACTTGCATTGAGTTGGTGGAACCCTTGGTTGGTTGTTTTGAGTTTGATGGTTGAGTTACTTCCATAGAGGTTGTTTGATCAAGTTATTGATTTACTTGATTCATGATATTGGGCTTACTCCATTGAGTTGATTTGAGCAAGTTATTCTTTGCATTTGGTGATATTGTGTTGGTGGCTGTTTTGTTCAAATATCTCTGGAGGGAAAAGGATTTCTACTTGTTTGATGATTGATTGAATGCTTCAAGGTTAATGTTGAGTTGAATTATGTTGGTTAAACCTTGTCTATAAGCATTGTTGTTGAAGCCCTAATTGGTTGAGAAAATATATTGGTTGTGGAAAGAACATGAGTAGCATTGTTATATGAGATATTGCATGTTTGGCAATTGTTGGGTTGTGTTTCATGTTCTTGAGAAAAGCATACTACATCTTATTCATTTGAGATTGAGATTGAGTTGAGATTGAGATTGGGAGTTAAGTATAGAACATATTGAGTCTCTAACAATTCTCTTTATGTTGCTATGAGATTTGAGATTGAGATTGGGAGTTAAGTATAGAACATATTGAGTCTCTAGCAATTCTCTTTATGTTTCTATGAGATTTGAGATTGAGATTGGGAGTTAAGTATAGAACATATTGAGTCTCTAACAATTCTCTTTATGCTTCTATGAGGTTGATGAATCACATTGGGTCTCTAACAATTCTCTTTGTGGGTTCATGCCAAGTAAGTTTTTTTTTTCTTGATGAACTTGTGAGCAATTTTGGACAGGTTTCGGTGGGGACTTGTGAGCAGGTTTTGGATAGGTTCCTATGGGGACTTGTGAGTAGGTTTTGGACAGGTTTCACTGGGGACTTGTGAGCAGATTTGGACAGGTCCTAGCAGAGGACTTGTGAGCTAAGTTTGTTAGTTCTATCAAAGAACTTGAGGACAGAGAGCTTTGGTTCTTTGAGAAGAACCTGAGGACAGATTTGGCAAGTCTTTAATAAGGCTTGTGTGTAGAGGATTGATTTGTTCAAGTGTTGGACAGATCTGACAGATAGAGGAATACTTGTACTAGACCGACTGATTGTGTTTGGTATATGTTGCTGAGCTGCTGTGGACGTGATCATAGAAGGTAGAGGTCTCTTAGGCTAAGCATTGAGGACATGAGGTCTTCGATGGAAAGGAGTTCCACATGCTGGCAAGAGGTAGATATAGTTGATCTTCTGAGGGATCATATATAGAGCAGAGGGGAAGGTATCTCCTTTGAGCAGAGGCTCATAAATTCAGATTGGGGGAAGGTATCTCCTTTGAGCAGAGGCTCATAAATTCATATTGGGGGAAGGTATCGCCTTTGAGCAGAGACTCATAAATTTAGATTGGGGGAAGGTATCTCCTTTGGGCCGAGGGTCATAAACATTGTAATTGGGAAGGATTCCCAAAGAACTTTGACATAACTTTTAGATAAAATTTTTGTGGACATAGCCCAGCCATTCTGGGTGAACCAGGTTAAAATTGGTGTCACTTTGTGGATGATTTTGTGCATTACTTTGATATTGCTTTGGGTATTTTGCTTTACTATTTTTAAGTATAAAGGAAAAAGTAAAAATAGGTCTTATACTGTTCACCCCCCCCTCTCAGTATAATCTTGTGTTCTTTAGTTGGTACACAGTGATCTATGCAGTCCTATGTCAAAAAGCTATGGTGGAAAGAGGTCTATTCAATTATTTTTTGATGATCACTCATGGAATATGTGGGTTTTCTTCCTTCAATTGAAATCAAAGGCATTGATGTACTTTCAACAGTTCAATAAGCATGTTGAGAAGGAGTCAGGATGTTTCATTAAGATCCTTCACTCAAATCGAGGGTGGAATATACCGCCAATGATTTTTTAGCATTTTTACAAACACATGGAATTAAGAGATAGTTAAAAACTGTGTATACACCACAAGAAAATGAAGTAGTTGAGAGAAGGAACTGTTCTATCATGGAAATGGTTTGTTGTATGCTTAAGGGAGCACATATTGAGCAACAGTATTGGACAGAAGTAGTTAGTACTGCTACATATCTTATTAATAGAGCTCTCACAAAGGCTCTACAAGGAAAGGCTCCTCAAGAAGCTTTGAGTGGTAGGAAACCCTCCATTTCTCATTTGAAAATTTTTGGGTGTAAATAATTCATGCATATACCGAAGGAAAAAAGTAATAAGTTGGATGAGAAAACCCTACCATGTATCTTTCTTGGCTATGATGAGCATTCAAAATGATATCGTCTAATTGATCCTAATACCAATAAAACACACTTAAGTAGATATGTTGTATTTGATGATGCTTTCACATCAGATGACACATCTACAACAGTATACCTAGAAGAAGAAGAACCTAAGCAAGAGAAAGAGGTTCAACTTCCACAACAACAAAAAAAAGTTCCAAAATGGTATAGTAGCACTTTGAGAGATTTTAAGTTGAATTCATTTCCATATATATCTCTATATAGGCCATGTACTTGAAGTATGGCTCAACAAATGAGAGCATAGGCATCTACTTCAGAGGTTGATGAACTCTACCAATAGTTTGATGATTTGTCAATCAATACATAGAATGATAGATAAGAAGATTTGGATTATGAAAGGGTTTATATGTCTGCATTGGGTGATAATGAACCTAAAACGATACACGATGCACTTGGTGAGCCACAGTGGAATACTGTCATGGATGTAGAACATCAATCTCTCATAAAAAATAATACTTAGAAGCTAGTCAATCTGCCTATATGAAAGAAACCCATTGGGTACAAATGGGTGTTCAAAGTAAAGTATAAGGCAGACAGTACTATTGATAAGCATAAGGCCTATCTTGTTGGAAAGGGCTATGCTTAGAAATAAGGCATATACTATGAATAAACATTTTCCCCTACTACAAATATGATTGCCATTCGAGTTCTTTGTGCCATGGCAACTCAGTTTGGGTGGAAGTTGCATTAGATGGATGTTAAAAGTGCCTTCTTGAATGGTGACTTACAAGAAGAAGTATACATGATCCAACCATAAGGATTTGTGGTTGAGATACAAGAACATAAAGTATGCAAGTTGATCAAATCCTTGTATGGACTCAAACAAGCTCCTTGAGCTTGGTACATCAAGATAAACACTCATATCTTGCAACATGGTTTTAAAAGAAGTCCTTTAGATGCAAATATCTATATTAAGTTCTGATACAGTGATTTTGGTGTTATATGTCGATGATCTGATCATAACAGGAAGTTCAAAAAAAATTATTGATGCTATAAAAGATGATTTGAATCAATCTTTTGAAATGACAAATCTAGGACTTCTTCACTATTGTCTTGTTTTGGAAGTGACTCAGATAAACCATAATATAAGAATCACACAAAATAAGTATGCCAAGACATTAGTCAAAAAATATCAGATGACTAATTGTAAGTCTAAAGCAACTCCAATGGAACAAGGACTTAAGTTATCATGATATGATGAATCACCTCAGGTAGATGGTACTCTATATTGCCAACTGATTGGGAGTCTCATATATCTGACAAATACCAGGCCAAATCTCAATTTTGTTGTTGGATATCTTTCAAGGATCATGCAGGAACCTAAGGTGAGTCACAAGAAAACAACAAAGAGAGTTCTTAATTATGTTTGTGGTAGTATAGACTATGGCCTGGAGTACAAAAAAATAACATTTTTTTCCTCCAAGGATAAATGGACTTAGATTATGTTGGATCCATTGATGATCATAAATCAACTTCTGGATATGTTTTCAATATTGGATCTGGACCTGTCTCATGGCACAATAAAAAGCAACATGTTGTTGTCTTATCTTCTACATATGTAGATATCGTGTAGCCAATGAATCAGTCTACGAGATAATATGGTTAAGTCGCATTCTTACAAACATGGGTCTTCCAAAGAAACTTCCTCTTCATTTTTTTGCGATAATTAGGGTGTATTGAATCTCGTAAATAATCTAGTTTTTCATAACCATACCAAACACATTGACACTCATTTTCATTTATTCGATATGAAGTACCAAAGAACCACACACAGCTTCAGTACATTCCCACTGATGAGCAAGTTGCAGATATGTTCACTAAAGCACTTGGACATGTCAAATTTGAATTGTTTCGCACTGCTCTTTGTATTGCACCAATAATGTAATAAGGGGGGATGTTAGCATAAACTAATATTACATTATTTAAAATTTTAGCGCACGTAGGTGCTCTCCAAGTAGGTAGGTAATGTAACCACATCTTGGTTACATAACTACCGAATGCAATGTATTATTTAAACATATGCAATATACAAGATTCATTGCTTCATCAAATTATTCAACATTTATGATGCCATTTGAGTTTGGAATGCCCCTAGGGAGGATATTAATGGTTTTCTTGCTACATACTGTTCCTTCTATGATAATATTAAAATTACTTCCTTTGTTTCTGATTTTTAAGTAACACTTCTAGATACTACATTTTTTAAGGGGTCTAATTTTTCTCATAATGGAATTCTCTACAAAAAATTATTTTAGAAGTTGATGAATACCTATCAATACATCCCTAATTCCTCCCATCATCTATTTCATCAAAAAAAGACCTTTATCATGAGTGAAATCAAAATATTTTTGGTTAGAGAAAGCTCCAGGGATGGATTTACTTTTGTTAAAAATAATTTTGTTAATAGACTCAAATCTAGGGGATATCAAATTAATTTTCTCCTACCTTTGTTCAATAAAGTTATATTTTATGGTAACATTCAATTTTGGCTAGATTTTTAGAGTGAGCAACACACATACATGGAACCAAAATAAAAATAATTCCTATTATTTTGAAGCTAGACAACTATAGTTTTGTCAAAGATATTTGAATTGGCACAAATATTATTTCTCCAATGTTTAAAAAATGAAAAAAAAAAGATAGAGAGCTCAAGTACATTTCTTGAGGCATCATTTGTTGGAGCAACCAAAAACATCTTCGATATTATCTTTGTAAAAATAAAATTGTTTGAGGGACGCTATTTTCCACCTTGTATTTTCGCATTTTTTAATGTGATTTTTCTCTTTCCTATGTGGGTGTGTTTTTTTGAGGGGTTGAGCCTGAGACTTCTCCCTTTTCAGTATTGGTTTATAAAACTATGGTTTTTAATAATTCTTGGGTGTTTTAATCCCACATGCATTACTCCTTATATCCCCATAGAGGTAGGTATTTATAAAGAGAGGTTGTACCTCTTTGAAGCTCATTTCGTTGATGAGACCTATAGGTAAAAACACGTTTGAAGTTTTGTAGATGTATCACTAATTTTTTTGGAATAAAAATTCAATCAAATGTTTTTTTCCTTTCTAATTTGTCTCTTTATTTAAGTTTATAATCTCTTATTTTTCTTCCTTCTATTTTCTGATGCATTTTTTCTATCGGTATTATGCTCTTCACTTGCACATAATGTGATCTGGTGAACCAGAAAACTTGCAACACTAGGAGTATGCTCTTTGCTTGAGCATCTGCAATCTGGTGAATTAGAAACTAGTTTATATTTTTAGAGTACTGCTTTACCATGTTTCTTTTTTTATTAAAGTGTGTTATTTCAATTATCTTTGGTTCTCATAAGAGTGAATCAACTATCCTAGGGTGTGTATTTATATTTCCAATATATATCTATATCTATATCTATATATATATATATATATATATATATATATATATATAGATTAATGTGTATAAATAGTATTATAAGTTATGCTAATATAAAACTAATAAATATATAGAACAAAATTTGAACAAGAATATAACGGTTGGCAATACAATCAAGAATTCAAAATTTTTAATTTAGTTTTTAGGTTCTTTATTTTTTAAATGAGATTTTTTTTTTCTTTTTGGTATGTTGTAAGTGGGTCCTCAAACTAGTTAAGGGCTTTGGCATCTCTTTTATAGGTCTAAGGTTCAAACCCCAATCAATATGATGGAACCAAGACCCATCATAAAAACCTTTGTAAACTCATAATTCAAAAATATTATACCAATAAATCGAGGATATTCAAATAGATCACATCAACAGGGAGGGAAATAGGGCTACTAATGGCCTTGCCAACCTTGAAGTCTAGTAGAATATTCTTATAGTGTGGAGAAGTGATATTCCCTTAAATAATGGGAGGGAAGATTATTAAGTCTTAGCTTGGGAATAAGCATGATATGGAGTTATTACGGGCTTTAAGAAGTGATGAAACACCAAGCTCTTATGAGCCATAATCCATATTTGATGTTTGGTTTGATTTAAATTGGCTTGAAGTATAATACCTAGATAGATCAAGATAAATTTCTCCTTTTCAATCGTTTTGTCCTTATATTTTAATAGTAATTTCTAGTTTTTAGGTGGCATCTTTGGAAATGATTGGAAATGGAGAAATATGTGAAGAGGAAGATATTTCAAAACTGTTGGGTTATGTCTCGCTAGATTGTTCCAAGGAAGATTGATTATTAAACTAGTTATGAACATTTCTCAGGAGCCCTTGGTGGTTTATTAACTACTTGGTCTTATCTCTACTTTTATTTGTTCTAGAATCATGTAATCTCCTATGGGTAGAATATTCTTTTTGTCTTCCCCTTTTGACCTCTTGTTGTCTTGGAGTCTTTGAGAGTGTGACAAAATCCTATCTCAAAATTTTTGTACAAGGTTTGGGGACATTTCAACACCCCTTATTTAATTTAATAAAAAAATTAGTTACAATGTCATGTACATTGGGTGACTTAGTTACAATATCTTCTATATTAAGTGTCATTATATCAACTAGTTACATAAATTTATATAGCGTTTTTTGTGTTGTCTATATTTGAACCTTTGTGTGGCCTATATCACTTGTATATCTCAACCATTGAATCAAGATCCCCATTGGCATTTATCTTATGTCATTCATTAAAAATAAAATTAAAATAAATTTTAAAATTTTAGGTCTTTTATTAGGATTGACTAAAATAAGATTAGAAATAAATTCTAAAAATTATTTCATAATTGATTAAAATAATAGGGACATCTAACATTCAAACCACTATGTGTGTGGTTGTGTGTTATCTATTGATAAGTTTAGCTATGATAATTCTCAACCCTAAGCATTGGTTGTAGGGGTTTCTCACACTAACCAAATAAAATAATAAAAATAAATAAAAAACAAAAAATAATAAAAATTAATTAAAAGAAAAAAAAAGTTAATGATGGATGTCAACTTTTAAAACAACTTCTAAATATATTCTTATAAATTGAATGGACGAGATCGACAACAAGTAATGATGCACCTACAATATATAATTAATACATAGAAAAATAAAATTCCTTGATATCTTTAAAACCTTGAGGTAATGACATTTAATTACAACTCATAAAATTGATGACTCACCAAAAATTATTACATACAAAAATAAAATTCCTTGGAACCCTTGAAGTAATGATATTTAGTTATAATTAATAAAATGGATATATGTTTTTAAGTTTTTTAAAAATTATTTCCTTGCACATTTATATTAAATGGATGTTTAATTACTTGAAGAAAGGATAAATATATTTTCCTAAAAAAATAAAATTAAAAAATAAATTTCAAACATGATATAAATAATCAATAATTTTATTTTTAAATAAAATATATATTTATTTAAGTATATAACTTGTTTATTTAAAATTCATAATAAACTTCGTAATCCAATCTATGAGCTCCTTTGGATTCAAATTTATATTTTATAAAGGGGTTTCTATGTTTGGATTTCAACCCATATTATAAATTTTCAAAATTAATCATTCCTCTAGTTCTTCCTCTCACTCTTCATTTTGATCTTCTTGTTGACAAGATTCTTCTTCATTGTCACTCACATATTCTACTTGAATATATCTCCTTTGGATAGTATCGATCATATCAAATCAAGTGGTAAGTCCCCTTACCATTTTAGTTGTGTCTATTGGTTGGGGTCCCCATGGTCTTCCTCTTTCACTTTGGATCATTTTTCTTCAACACACTCTACAAACTCCAAAGTGTGAAATCCTCTTCTCATACAAAAATTATGGATCAAAAGAAGGATCGTGTCTATATTTGTTGAAAATTATTAAATTCTTAGATGGATATTTACTTTAGATGACATCAATCCAATGGCCTAGTTTCATTCTTTACGACAACATTACATAATGACTCATTACTCACCTTCACTCTCTAACTTCAGCAAGCATAATTGCACCCACAATATCCCAAATGATAATTTATCTTAATGACCAAGTTTCTTCTAGATGATGGATTTTATTAATGTTAGCATGTCTTCAATTGGAAGGATGACAAGATATTATCTATGTGCTACAATGTTTAGATGGTGTGCTCTCGAATAGCTGCCCTAGATGACATATTTCATGATGGTCACCATTAAGCATAATCTTATAGATGGAGAATTTCATTATGATATCTCGCTAGATGGTTCGGTGACATTGCTCATGTATTAGATGTCACCCTCTTCATATTTTTGCAAAATGATAGATCATGATGATTGTTCTAACTATAATGCTTTGGACAAAAATATCCTTAAGAAATGTTTTAGATGGACAAAAATCACTTGTAATAGAATACTTGGAAATATAAAAATATAGAATTATAGCCTAATAAAACCAACATAAAAGATCCAATACAATTATTGGAATTTAATTTATAGTAAAAAATACCTTGATGACTGTTATAGATCATAACACTTTCACATATGCATAACCAATTTGTTATGACATCTTTCGATCTTCTTACTCCACCTATTCTCTCTTTCACTTTCCCTCTACTCTTTTCCCTATGCACATTTGGCCTCTTCAGTCCCATTTAATTTATAGGCTCTAGAATAGTTCCTACCCAAATAATTACTGCTCAAACATCCTCCATGGAATTCACTAGAATAAATATGGCTCATTGGCATACTAAAGAAATCACAACATTAGCTAATATAGTTAGCAATTTGCTAGATAACATAAATAATATGTAGCTCCAACCTCCATCACCTAGGAAACCCACTCTTGCAACTCATACAATGGAGTAGAAAATGTATCATTTCATTTAATTACAAAAGATGCCAAAATGCATATTTTATTACAATTCCTCATGGGCTACAAGAGGGGTTTCAAGGTAAAATATTGATGACTTTTAAAGCCTTAATATTAATATAAAACTCATAAGATAAATATCATAGGATCAAATATATGATAGCCAAAATATAGTAATATCACGATAATGTTATACGAAAAATAATATGAGCCAACTAATATGTAAAAAAAAGGGATATAATAAATAAAATAACATTCATTAATATGTAGAAATATATGAATGTAATAGCCTGAATCATACATGTACAAAGCATGTAGCACAACTTACAATATTAGTTGCTCAAATGTATGCAAACTTTATTACTCCTCTTTTCTCTTACAAATGTATCACAACACTCTTGTGTAGACAATGTAGGTTATATAAGAAATATCCTCTATGGAGTAATATATAGCCATAGTAGGATGACTCTTTGTATGCTTGACTCTTTCTTTCCATATACCAAGTATCGTGACTCTTGCCTTCTCTATTTGACACTTGCATACACATGACTCTATCTTGTATGCAAACATAGACATGACTCTTCAGTAATTTAATTATACTTGTGCATACTCTAATCTAAAGATATTTGTGCACACTCTAATATAAATATACTTGTGCACACTCTGATCTAAATATACTTGTGCACTCTCTAATATAAAGTGACTTGTGCACTATTACATATGATACACTTGTGCACATATACACACATTACACTTGCATACTTGTCACTTGTGTATTTCTTGCACATTATTACATTACATAAAATATTTACTCACACTCTAATATAAGACACAACCATAATATAATATTTACAAGATATACCATGAGGGAATATTCACATGTACCAAATAATGTAATATTATCCAACACCCCCTATATTACATTATTTGGTTATTTAGAACTTTAGTCTTCAATCTAGGTCTTCATCCTTCAATAGATTCTAGGACCTATGCTTCATTATTCAATCTATAAGTTATTTTGTAATGGATATGATCTTTGTATTGATATTCAATATACCTCTTTAAGATAAATTTTTGAAGCTACCTTGTAAAACTTCTATTTACTATTATCCTTGATGTGATTCCTTCTCTTCTTATTTCTTCTTTTCTTTTTCTTGCATCTTAATTTATGATATATCTGATGATATACCTTCTAAGAATTGAGTTAGTAAATCATCACAATAATATAACTTTGATTTCAATGATTCCTCTTTGAAACTAACATATGTTTCATTTAGATTATATGTATCATTTCTTTTAGCTTGTCTCTTCCCTTGGAAAATATCAAAACTAATTAATGATAGATACATCATTAAACACTCTTCTGAAGAAAGTATAATGGTATTTTGAGAACCCCACCATGTCCTAAAAATTTTTCCATGAAGATAGTTTATAAGAGTTGTAAAAACTCCTTTTGCCTCTTTGAGAAACAAAGACAATTTTTCTTTTAAATCATTAGACATTTTTTCCTCTCCATAAAATTCATTTATTAAAATTTTGAGAATAAAACTTAAGTGCATACAACATTTCTTCACTATCCTCATTAAATGCATTTTTAACAATTTCTTCCATAATATGCAAAATTTTTCCTTTGATGTAGTCTAATTTATATATCCCTAATTTTAAATATCTCAAAGCTTGTAAATTAGAAAATCCTATAAATTAGAAATCCTTGTTTCTTCCAAATATTTAGAAACCAAGAAAACAAGAATTTTGCAAATTTATTTTTTCTAAATTTGCAGTTGAATTTGTTTTGATTCCCTAATTATTAATTTACAAAAATTATTAAACATATTATTTCAAAAAATTAAACAAAAAAAATGTATATTAAAACCGTATAAATCCAAACTTAATATTTATTTAATCTACCAATAATAAAAAACAATTATTCTAAACCACTTATCACTCTACAACTTAATTAAATAATATCCTGTAAATATATAACTTCCAAAAATTAATAAGACCTTATAGCTCCAAATTAAACCTTAAATTCAAACTTCAAAAATCAAATTCAAAACCTAAATATTTTACCTTCACTCAAATTCACATTGGCACTTGTGCTCTTTCTTTGTCTTCATTACTTTTTTGCTTTATTGGACTATTACAACCAAATTTGTTTGACAAATTCTTTCAATGCACGCTCTTCTTTAAACCACACACTCCACAATTTTTCAACTCTAGATGGCTATATTTTCACATCATGCATGGAAGGTGGTGCAAGTTACGTTACACAATATAGTGTTCCCAAAAATTATCAACATGGATTATCCTATGAACAATTTTCTCTGATGGTATTCTAATGCTTATTTTTGAATGCTTGTGAGAAAATATTATTTACTTCCAAACAATTCATTCAAAATCCCCTCCATTTTTCCTTCTCAAGTTTCTATACACATTCTAAGTTCTAAACTATATTTCATTCGCATTCTAAGTTGCTTCCTGAGATGAGTTCTATTGGTGCTATGTTTAGGATGTCATCGGTTGGTGTCCTCAATGCTACTGTTAGAAATATTGAGAATCAATATTGAACCAAGAAACTAGATATGCAAAGCATTACTAAGAAGATCAAAAACTGATTGATTATTCCATGGGATCAACTTTGTATAAATAGCAAAGTTGATCAATGTGAGTCGTTGGATTACAACAACTCAACAAATCTGAACTAGTCTAAACTAAGAGTTCACTTACCTCATGGAAGAGTGGTAACTCAAGTTTAGACTATCCTAGTAGAACTTAAGAGAACTAAATATTTATTCTAACACCCCCCCTTAAGTGATACTAGGGGTGAAAGTATCAACAGGAGATGAGTTCCCAACAATATGGCCTTATTAGGTACTCATGTACAATGAACTTAAATTTTGGAGAGATGGTGAAAAACCACATGGGAAAAAACCATCTTCCAAGAAGAAGAAGAAGAATAAGAAGAAGTGTGGAGACGTGAAAACCTTTGTGCACCCTTCTATTTCAACTGCCTAATCCCAAGTTTCTCATGCAACTTAATGTAATGTGGAGAAGGAAAGGATTTGGTGAAGATGTCTACAATTTTATTTTTTTGGGAATATACTCCAAGCTTAGATCCCCTTGCTGAATATGCTACCAAATGAAGTGCATGTGAATCTCAATGTGCTTGGTGTGTTGATGCTCAATTGGATTGAGCAATATGAATTGTGCTCTAATTGTCACACCAAAGGGTAATAGGTTGTTCATGGAAAAAACCAAATTCCCTTAGTATCTGACGAAGCCAAAGGGCTTCCTAACTAGCCAAAAATATTGCCCTATATTCTACCTTTGTAGATGATAATGCTACTGCTTGTTTTTTTTGCATGACCAAGCAATAGGTGAAGAACCAAGACAAAAAACATATCCAAAGGTGGAACATCTATCTTCAACTAAACCTACCCAATCAAAATCTGTGTAACCAATGATATCCATGGATCCACCCTCATATAGAATCCCAAAGTGAGTGGTTCCCTGTAAGTAGCAAAGAATTATCTTTGTTGCTTGCCAATGGCTGAAATGAGGTTTATGGGAGAATCTAGATATTAAGCCAACAACATAGGAAATATCTGGGTGAGTATGAGTGAGGTACAATAGACTTCCTACAAGTTGTCTGTAGAGAGTAGCATCACATGGAGGGGATTTGTAGGAAGTAGATAAAGTGACTCTAGATTGAAAGGGTGTGGAAGAAGGCTTGCAATCAGTCATCTCAAATTTCTCAGAAAGGGAGTCTTTGATAGTCTGGATGTGAGAAATGGCACTACCAGTGAGTAGTAGATCATCAACATAGAGTACAAGTATGGTGATGTTTTCTTTATCTCTCCAAATATAGATTGTTGCATCAGACTCACAATGAGAAAATCCTGATGAAAGAAGGAAGGAGTCCATTTTTTCATACCAAGCTCTAGGAGCTTGTTTGAGACCATAAAGAGATTTCCTTAGTCTACAAACAAGGGAGGAGTCTTGAATAAATCCAACAGGTTGTTCCATAAATATTTCCTCTTTTAAGTCACCATGTAAGAAAGCACTTTTAACATCCATCTGAAAAACTAGCCATTTTTGGGAAGTAGCAAGTGCAAGTACCAGCCTAACAGAATCCATTTTTGCAACTGGTGCAAAGGTTTTAGAATAATCAATGCCTTCAATTTGTGAAAAACCTTTAGCTACCAAGCGAGCTTTGTGTTTGTCAATTTCTCCATCAGGTCCATACTTAGTTCTGTAAATCCATTTACAGTGAACCAATTTCCTTCCTTTAGGTAGAGGGACTAGATCCCAAGTTTTATTTTTTATTAAGGAAGAAAATTCATTCTCCATGGCATCATCCCATTATTTTATACTAGTTGCTTCCTTGAAGGATTGAGGATCTATAGAAATGGATTGACAGACAAGACCAAAACCCATGGAGTTGCTTATTCTGGATGATGGAAGATTTTGGATGTAAGGAGTGGCCTCTTGAACTATGGTGTGGGCCCATTTTGGCATTGTGGAAGGAGTAATGGGTGTGGTAGGACTTTGAGTTGGAGTTTGAAGTATAGGATCCTCATTTTGGTCATCTATCTCAAGGATGGGATCTTCATTATATTGAGGCTCAAATATTGGAGATGGCTCAAGAGAATTAATGTTGGAAGAGGATGATTGAGGATATTTATGAGGGAATGTTTCATCAAATTGAACATTTCTGTGAAAAAAGACCTCATGAGTTGTGGGATCAAGGAGCCTGTAGGCTTTCATTTCCTCACAATAACCAACAAAGATGAGTTGCTTGCTTTTTTTGTCTAGAGCCTTCCTCTTTTTCTTTGGGATATGTGCCCAAGCAGTACACCCAAAAACTTTGAAAAAGGAGACATCAGGTTTTGAGCCATTCCATGCTTCCTCAAGAGTCAAATGGCCAAGAGCTTTATGAGGTGTGTGGTTTTGAATATAATTTGCACAGTTAATTGCCTCAACCCAAAAAACTGTTGGAAGATCTCTTGAGTGGAGCATACAGTTTGCCATTTATTTTAAAGTTCTATTTTTCCTTTCTACAATGCCATTTTGTTGTGGATTATGGGAAACTGAATGTTGATGAATTATGCCATGAGTTGAGAGAAATATGGAGAACTCATTGCTGAAGTATTCCCCCCCATTATCTATACAAATTTGCTTGATTTTGCAAGTGGCTTGATTTTCAACTAAGGCCTTGAATATTTTGAAGTGGGATAGAACATCACTTTTGTATTTTAGAAAGTAGACCCAAGTTCTTCTTGAAAAATCATCAATGAAGGTTAAGGCATATTTTTCTCCTTTGAAGGAAGGCTCTGGGAAGACCATCAAGTCACTATGGATTAACTCTAGAGGGGATGAGGCTCTTTGAAAACCACTTGGGTGAAAAGGATCTTGATTTTTCTTTCCAAGAGCACATCCAGGACATACTCCATCAATAGAAGAGACTTTTGGAAACCCAGTTACCATTTCATGAGTATTCAACTCCTTTAGATAGCTATAACTGAGATGTCCAAACCTTTCATGCCAAATTTGGCTTTCAAGATCTCCATGTGCAACAAAATAGGAGGTCCCATATGAATTTTTGAATCCCTGGAAGTGAAATAGGTGAGTGTTATGATCAATATCTCCTTTTGCTATGAGAGAGTGTGGTTCTTGAAAGTCTCTTATCTCAACTCTTGTTGGTGAAAATAGAACTATTTTACCCTTTGTAGAAGTACAAATCTGATAGATGGAGAGGATATTTATAGCTATATTTGGGACATAGAGAACATTATTGATATAACCACCATCAATGGATATGTCACCTTTTCCTTTGACCTAGGATAAAGGATGAGTCACCAACTTCTATGCTACAAGTTGAGCTTGAGGAGATTGAAGTGAATGACTCATGTGAAGAAGTCATATGATGAGTTGCCCCTAAATCTAGAACCCAATATTTTGATGAAGTTTTTATAGCTTTGCCTTGAACATTTAAGGTTTTTCCTATCTGCTTATTAATGTCTATTTTGTGATCCTTCATTGTTGCCTCTAGTTGTTGTAGTCTTTTCCAACATTTGTTCCCAGAATGACCATCCTTTTTGCAATGTGTACAAGTTATAGGGCCTCTTTCTTTATTTTTGAATTTTTCTTTAGTGGAGGTGGATGCTACTAATGCTTTTGAGGAAGAGGGAGAGATATCATATTTTGCAAGTTTTATTTCCTCTCTAGTTAGCCTATCACAAAACTCCTCTAAAGAGGGCATTTTAAAACTTGTACCAAGTGCATCTTTTGTAGACAAAAAAGTGGTTGCAAAAATTTTAAATACTCCATTTAACTTAGAAAGAATAAGATAGATGCATTCTTCTTCTATTTTATTCTTTCCACTACCTTTTAATTGTGTGAGGACCTCTTTAAATTTGGTGAGAAAGTCAACAATATTGTTGAAGTCTTCAGGAGATAATGTTGTTAACTCTGCCTCTAGTTGCATTGACCTTATTTGATCCACTTTACCAAACAAGTTCTTTAGTTTCTGCCAACTCTCAAATGGATTTTTACATTCTGAAATGTGAAACCATAAGATTTCATTTACATTTGTGCTTATAATACCCATTGTTTCATACATCTTCCCTTTATGAACAAATATTTCATATTCCTTTTCAAATTCAGGTTGCTTCTCTTCTAGCAAGTGTGTGAGCCCTTTTTGAGAAATGAGATTTAATATTTTTTGTTTCCATGTGTGGTAGTTATGAGGGGTGAGTGGGTCAATTGTATTCATTTTTCCAAAGAAAAAAATGTAGTGAACCAATATTCCCCCCTTTAACTGCAAGAGTTTTTAGAAAATATAATGATGCACCCCCTTTCAATGAGAATAGTGTGGTGCAAGAAATTAGCACTAGTAGAAACCCCTATTGAATGAAGGTAGCATAAGCTAGACCATTATACCGAACTCTTCAATTTACCCGCCCTTACGTGAGGGAAACTATAAGTAAATGAGGAGAGCGATACGTGGAACATAGGCGATTTGAAGCAAGAAAATCTGCCAGACCTTTATACAAAATCTTCTCAATGACCTGCCCTTATGTGAGGGAAACTATAAGTAAGTGAGAAGAACGATACGTGGAACATAGGTGATTTTTTAAAGATATGGGCCAAATTTTGAGGTGCCTTATGAGAAGTTTCTTGAGAATGTTTGCTTGCTTGTGTGATGTATTTTATAAAGTGTTTTAGGAATGAGGTGCAAGCAACATTATCAAATGGCCAAGAGAGTGCCAAAAAAAAGGAAATCCACCAACTATCTATCCTCCAATAACTTCTCTCAAAAAAGAATGCAATAGTAGCAAATACCTCTCTATCTGCAGAAATACTTAGAAGAAATGAATGCAGTAGTAGTAAAAAAATCCCCCCTTTCAACTGTCTAGAAGAAAATAGTAAACTAGGAGCTCCCTATGCAGTTTCAATGAGCACCTACAAACCCCCCCCAATTGTATTGTATTGATTTACAAAAAATGAAAGCCTTTATATTCAGAATCAAAATTGATCCTGTTACAATTTTTTGTAGGCTTCTTGGAGGATGAAAATAGAATCATTAAGGATTCTTTACAATACTTCTTTGCATAATCAAAGAAAAGAGATTAATGCAAAGTAGGAAAAGCATTCAGATTTTCAATATAATCAACCTAAGGCTTTGAATTTAATCAACCTAAAATAGGATGATATACCACAACTTATTATTCTCAACATGATCGGGCATTATTCAAAAAGGAATGAACACCACTACGTCGAGTATGTTGGTTGGGGTGGCTCAGACTTCATATCCACAGTAGCACAGCCTAGATCGAATGTATGCACACTTCGGAAGGTGCCAAGCTAAGCAAAGTAGAGGACCAGAGAAACTGCTGACTTCAATATGTTATGAACGAAAAGCATAGGTAGGCAACATTTCAGTTTTAGTACCTTCGAGGAGAAATAAAATAGTTTCCATAGTCAACGACACCTTCATGGAAAAAATACGAAGTGTCGAGGAAAAAAAAAGCGTCGTTCATGGTAGAAAATTGCTTCAAAACCTGCACATTAAAAAACAAATGAAGCATGATGATGTGCAGAGTTTGTCTTGGTACCACTCGATCTTTGTCTTTGATGGATTCCAACTTTGAGCTTGAAAAAAATTGGACTCCTAGGCTTGCTGAAGAAAGGATGAGAAGAGCGATAGCCAGAAGGCTATTTAAAACCTGGAGTGAGCTAAAAAAATTGCCATGACTCTTGATGATTTCCAAGTGGAAGGGAGAACTAGAGTGCTGAAGAGGACCATTTGGAACATAGAGCACATGTGAATGAAGTGGCAGTTTTACGTGCCAATCAATGTGCACACGCCTTCTAATAAAGGAAACATGCCAATAATCATAAATGAAAGGTTACGCACCAATACTTAGAAGATATGCATCAATGAGCCTTTGTTAAAACTGTAGATGATTAGATGTCACTTGGGAACTCAGTAGTGGAATGCACCACTTGATAGCACTGCGACATTTCACCAGTGAACTTCACTTGTCAGGCCCAAAATGAAATAGGAGTTTTGTTGAGAAAAATACCTCGTTCTTCAGATTTTGGAGCGCTCGAGATGCAGGCTTCAGGTGAGTGCAACGTTAGTGGAAGGTTGATCCATATGTGAATACTATTGTGCCATTGTACTTCAATCTGCTACCATCATGTGGCTCAGATCCTAATGGTTGGTCAATGAGCACGAACTTCAACTTGGAATAGGTAGAAATACAGTGACGTTGAATTCGTTGGCTAGAAATGCTTGAGCATAGGCAAAACAAAAATTTATCGCCAAATCACGTTCAATGAGAGAATGTTCATCATGCCAAATCACCTTTATGTCTCCAAAAAAAGGTTATGTCCAAAAAAGGGACTAAGATTGGAGTATATCTCTGCTATAAAGGACTGTAAAATGAGAGAGAGTAGTATTTAAAAAAATATCTAGCACCACACACAAATGAAGGTAGCAAACAATGGTTGCTTCTCTTTAATGTCCTTCAATAATAGCAATGAAATAATAACACCTTGCTTAATGCTTCATAATAAAGTGATCTATATGAAATATAGGTGCTTAAACACAATATGGGAGAATAGATCAAAAAAATATGACTGATTTAACAACTTCAAATAAGTTGAGATAGTCAGAGAAGACTTATCCAGAAATAGAGGACAAGTTGAACCAGATCTATGAAAAGTAGAATGCTACAAAAAACTAGCCCCGCTCTGGTACCATGTTAGAAATATTGAGAATCAATATTGAACCAAGAAACTAGATATGCAAAGCATTACTAAGAAGATAAAAAACTAATTGATTATTCCATGGGATCAACTTTGTATAAATAGCAAAGTTGATCAATGTGATCCATTGGATTACAACAACTCAACAAATCTAAACTAGTCTAAACTAAGAGTTCACTTACCTCATGGAAGAGTGGTAACTCAAGTTTAGACTATCCTAGTAGAACTTAAGAGAACTAAATATTTATTCTAACAACTACTGATCATTGTTATAGCTTGAACATTGAGAAATAGGCTTATATTTATTCATTATATAGTATGCTACACTTCTAAAGACTTTGCATAGGTTCTTCTGGTCATGAGCTATGACGAGTTTGACTTGGGCACTTCATTGGGTGGCTTGGGCACTTCTTTAGGTAAGTGCTGGTTTGTCTTGGGTGCTTCTCTAGAGCATACTTCTACCTAATACTTCTAGATTTAACTATAATATTGATTTCCTGATACAATCATATCTATATATTCTCTTATTGCATGAAACATTGCTCTTGCTCTTGCTCTTAAATGTTTCTTTTCAATAAGTAGAGTGCTTGTAACTTTATCCAATGCACGTAGCTCTATACTCTCTTTTTGTTTAGAGCAGGTTGAATTTGGATTCTATGCTTGTAACAAACTCTCTTTTAATCTTATCACTTGTAGCCTTTTTGAATATAAGTTATCCTTATTTTTTATGTAGATAATAAACCTTGACCTATCTTTCTTCTTTCTATAGTTGGCCATGTAGTGAGTCTAATAGATGCCTTTACTCTGAATCATGATCCTTTTTTTCTTATTCACAAAGTATTATACCTAATAAAATTGGTGCTCTCCTCTAAGCATTAAAATATTCTTTAACTTACTTAATGCTCTTCCTAATATTTTTTATTATATTGCTTTCATGATTCAGGAAACTTTATCTTTGTTCCTTGATGACTCTCCATTCTTCATGATTGTAGTTATTCTACATAGGTTATCCTTCTCTTATATTCATAGGTGATCTTTTTATATATGTAAATGTTTGCACATATGGATTCAATGTTGAATATTGATATTAGAAATCTTATAATACCTCCTCCTTCCCTATGCTCATAGATATTTCCTCTTTTCTAAATAATAGTTTCTTTCTCTTTAATAATTTCTATCATAAAGAGTCTTTTTATTGTATCATGGGCCTTTCTTTAATGACCTCTATAACTCAATCTCTTTTCCATGAAGGCTATATTCCTTTAATATTGACCTCTTGGGTTTATATATTTTGTATTGGCTTATTGAACCAATGTCAAGGTCTCTAAATGACTTAAAATATTCTATATTTATAAAAATTTTATCAAGGCCTTTTCTTCAAGACATAAATCCTTCTATATCACGGTCTACCTTTAAGATTTGAAATATTTATGTAAAGGTCGATTTATATGTGACCTAAAATTTTAATAACCTGTAACATAAATCAATCCCTACTTGATGAAAGATTTCTACCTTCTTGTACTTGAATAAAAAATTGTTCTCTATATGTTGTAAGAATCTTCTCACACTTTTTATGACTAAAATTTTATGTAGCTCTATACCTAAGAACTCTAATTATTCTCATTCTTACTAGAGAACCCAATGTCAGGATGGATTTTTTCTAAATGACTATCTTAAGAGTTGATTTCACCTTAGTATTCAATCAGTAAATCTTTAAATCAATGTTAAGGCTGGATATTTCCCTAAATATTTAACTATATTCAAGTTGATTCACCCAAATATGAGTCCCTGTATTCACTAGTTGTTTTACAACTATGAAAAGACTCTATAATTGAGTCATAGTCTTCACTAGTCATTTATACAACTATGGAAAGACCCTAGTTTTTTGCTTACTTTGATCTTAAAATAGAGTCTAGGTCTTTCTCCATTTAAATTATATAGACTTTAACCAATTTTGTCACATTAGACAAAAATTGATTTTATATGCAGGTAAATTAATTCACCCTATGCAAGAAACTTCTTGTTGTAGCTCCAATACCATTGTTGGCTTTTGAAGCCTTAATATTAATATGAAACTCACAAGATAAATCTCATAGGATCAAATATATGATAGTCACAATATAGTAAGATCAAGATAATGATATAAATAAAATAATATGAGCCAACTAATATGTAAAATCAAGGCTTATAATAAATCAACTAACATTCATTAATATGAAGAAATATATGAATGTAATAGCCTAAATCATACATGTACAAAGCATGTGGCACAATTTACAATATTAATTTCTCGAATGTATGTAAAATTTAATACTCTTCTTTTCTCTTACATATGTATCACAACACTCTTGTGTAGATGATGTAGGCAATATAGACATTATCCTCTATGGAGTAATGTATGACCATAATAGGATGAATATTTTTATGCTTGACTCTTCCTCTCTATATGCCAAGTCTAATGACTCTTGGCTTATCTTTTTGACAATTGCATACACATGACTCTATATTGGATGCAAATCTAGACTTTACTCTTCACTTAGGACTCCCTAATCTAAAGACATGTGTGCACACTTACATATGATACACTTGTGCACATATACAAACATTACACTTGCACACATGAAACTTGTGCATTTCTTGCACATTATTACATTATATAAAATTTACTCACACTCTAATCTAAGAATCAACCGTAATCTAATATTTATAATATATACCATAAGCGTACATTACCATGTACCAAATAGTGTAATATTCTCCAACAAACATCCCCTTTACAAAAATGAGTACAATAACACCCAAAATATATTCTAAACCATCTCAAAGTGTGGGGGGGTTTTCAATTCTTGAATACTTTACCACCCTTGCTTGAATGTGTCTTTGTGAGCCCTTCACAGAATAAAATAAATGATTAGAATTTTATATAAACAAGATGGATTGTAATGTTTGTTCATCAACCGAACTGATGAGCACTTAAGGTGTGAAACACATTTTCGGATTTTTCCCTTTCATTTCAATCTCTCTTGTTATTATGTTATAAAGTGCCCTTTTTGCATTGATCGCTTGTGCTTCTACATCCTTTTCATTATTTTATTTCTATTGTGCTAAGGTACTGCTGCGAAGTTTTTATTTCTTTTTGAATATAAAATCTATCTTTTCAATCTAATGTCGCACGTTGCCCCAATTATCCGAAATCTGGAAGAGGATCCCCATTTCTTTCGTGAAGGCTCTCCTGTTCTATAATCCACCAGATCCACTCAAAATAGGGCCAAGATGTTGCTTTCGGAGATTGAATCTTCCACTTCACGTGTAGAATGCACTCAAACAAAGTCCTGCTCTTCTTATCTTGAAGTGTTGCAACCCTTGAGGCGTATTCCAAAACTACCATAGAATATTAAAGATCTCAGCATGAAATTGTGGGAAACCTTTAGATCTACATTCATCAAGGTCCACAAAACTGAGACCTTCATCATAAAAATCTAGAAAGGCATCGACGAGGGCACCATGCCAAATAGTTTGCACATGAAGCCTTCAAGCCTTTGGATTCTAGATCCTACTCTTCAGGAATAGATGGACAAGAAATTTTTTAACCTCACCTTAAATTTCCAAAAAGCATGTTTGGAAGTATATCTTTCGATAGAAAAGAAATTACTTGAGAGCTTGAATGTTCAAAAGGATGTCGTTTTCACATAGGTCGATGCACAAGTAGAGAAAATATTTAGCAAAATAACTTTCATTTTAGATTTTGATATTGCATCCTATTGTAAATCGCAAATCATGGAATATTTTACTGTGAAGGCCAACGCTCTCGAAATGGAACTGTGTGTGGATCTTCAGGTCCAACAAGGTGTAACCGACACTCGAAAAGCTACTGATAAACAATAACAAGATACTATCATGGATGAAGCCAACACCTCGATGGCATCCCTCATAAAAAAGGTGTGCACTCCACTCTTTTATGAGATACAAGAACTCATAAAACTTATCATAGATATTATCGTTTCCTCTCAATCCAACTCCAGCAATCCCTCGCCCCAAAATAAAAGGAGAAGGAATAGGAGTCGGAGTTGTTCGCATAGCGAACAATAGCAACAAAAACAACCTCAATAGTCAGGCCGACAACAATAGCAGCAAAATCATCCCAATAGATAGAACCAGTGATCTTAGTCAAAAAATGGATCACGAGATCAATCCAAAAGTAGGGTTTGCTGGCAACAACCAGAAAAAGAATTCATACCTCTTGCGCAGTAGCAGTCATGACGAGGCTTTGGTGGAACTTTCCAAGGATCTAGTTCCTAAACGAATCAGAACTCTTTGAGATTTTTTCCCAGGAAGTCATGTTTGGTATTACAGCAGACCCAATGTCGTCCTCATGGTGATAGCGTAAACCACTACTGAATCATTGGAGTGCCATCTTCAGCCCTGTCGATAGATGCATGCTCTTATTCAGTAAGAGTAATGTAGGTGTTGTTGATGGCATGATCACAAATGCTGATGTTCATAATTTCTCTAATAGACCTAAAATAGTGGCAAAAAAAGAGCTTCTTGGGCTAGGATTGAAATATATCCTTGTCCCACCTCCCATGGTCCATGATGATGTCTGTGTGGACTATGTTCTATTTTCTAGGCTTCTCAAGATCCAGTGGTTTTTTGGTCCAAAAGGAATGAACATCGCTAACTGGGAATGATCTTCCTACTCTGCCTTTCGTATTTCAAATTTTGCATGGTAACCTAATGTGAAATACCAACCCTTGCTGGATATTCTTAATGACGAAAAGCATCGAGTTGAACAAAAACTTACTGCCATGGAGAGTATCTTCCAGCCTCCCCTACCTAGGCATATGGCAATAGCCTTGCACTCTCTTAGATCTAATGATTACATTGTCATCAGACCTATTGAAAAAAATCTCGGCCTCACTGTTCTTAGCAAGGCATGGTACCTGGAAGAAGGGATCAGACAACTTTCAAATATGGAAGTTTACCAAGAGGTCATTTTTGTTCCTTGGAACTCTCTTTTTTCTAGCTTGGAGTCCATTGTTAAAAATGCACAAAGAATTCTTCTCCTCGATAAAAAAATAGTGGATTATATTCTGCAAAATAACCCCATGATTGCTCAAGTCTATACTTTCTACCTCATTCCAAAGGTCCACAAACAACCTATGAAGGGTAGATCCATCTACTCCTATTGCAGTTATATGTTGGAGCCTGTTTCCAAATGGCTTCACCACCAACTTCTCCCCATTATCTTGGAGCAGCCAAATCATCTACAAGACTCTCTGAGCCTAATGAAAATCCTTCATGAAAGAGATTTTCCTCCAAGCTACGTTCTATTCACCTTTGATGTTGAGAGCATGTACCCAAGCATTCCTACAATAGCAGGATCGGTCGCTCTTCAACACTTCTTCTCAGGGAGGTTAAAGCTTGGTTTGGTCCAACTGATCCTCGAACTTCAGAACTGGTCCTAAACACACATTATCTAGAATTTTATGGTAATATTTGTAGGTAGAAAAGAGGTACATCAATGGGGAGAAATTTTGCCATTGTGTATGCCTGTCTATTTTTTTGTTACTTGGAATTGCAAGTTTTTGGTCTTTTCCATCTATTTCAAAAAATATTTTCTTGTATAAATGATATATTGATGATGCTTTTTGAGTTTGGAATTGTACTAATGAGATTCTTCAATCTCTCCTTTATACTTATGGTTCTATTTATCCCAGCATCAACATCACTACTGCCATTTCCACTTCTGAAGTTAACATCCTGGATATTATGGTGGTCAAACCACCCTCCATGACTATTCCAGGTCATCTAGGTACTAAAATATACTAGAAAACAATGAATGTGTATCAATATATCCCTTTTTGTTCATTCCATCCACCCCACTAGAAAAAAACCTTTATAGTCAGTGAACTCAATAGGTTTTTGGTCAAAGAGGCGGATGATGAAGGATTCAAAAAGATGAAGCATCAATTTTTTCACAGGTTGAGAGCCTGGGGCTACCCGTCCTATTTTTTATTTCTACTCTTTGCCCAGGTAGAGTTTTGACACCAGCCTGAACTACTCCAGAAAATATTCCAGAAGATCTCTTTAAGATAGCCAGGTCTAAAGAAATCTCCCCTAGTCCTGATGAAGCTATACAACTGCCAGTTTGCCCGTGATCTTCGTCTAAAAAAAAACATGCTTGGACCTCTCTATGAAAAATGGACCAAAGACCCTCAGCTCTCCCATATTGGTCGTGGCATAATCTGTTGGAAAAACAACAAAAATATGAAGAAATTTCTATGTCACAACCGGATCGTGAGAACCCAGCCCAACTTCAATCAGCCATAACTTTTACTACAGGGCTCCAATTCTCGAACCGTCTAAAGCGTTGGAAAGCTTATAAATTTTTCTACAACAACAAACAAAAATTATGCAATAGGCCCTTTTTAGGGCCTCTATACCCCTCAAAAATGAGTTTTAAAGTTTAGAATTGTTTGTAACGTCTCTTTTCGACAATCAATGCCTCGTATTCATGGATGCACATCCCGAGGAGCATTTTTTAATGTTTTAAGGCACTCTCGACCATTATCCTTGGTAATCACTAGCTTTTTTGGCATATCCCAAGGTAATGATCCGTTTTTCTTGATTCTCGCCACATGGCATGTCGGCTAGGGCACCCACTAGCTTGAGAAATCTATATAAACAATATGGATTGTAATGTTTGGTCATCAGCCGAACTGATGATCACTTAAGGTGTGAAACACGTTTTTAGATTTTTCCCTTCCATTTCAGTCTCTCTTGTTCTTATGTTGTGAAGTGCCCTTTTTGCATTGATCGCTTGTGCTTCTAATTCCTCTTCATTATTTGATTTTTGTTGCACTAAGGTACTGCTGCAAATTTTTTATTTATTTTTTAATATAAAAGTTAATTTAAGATGCAATGAATAAAAAAGTAACAAAACTTGATTAAAGCATGAAAATATATAAAAATTCTATAAAACATAGAAAATATTACCTTGCTTACCTTTTTTGACTATCTACTACTAACGATATGACTGTTGCTAGTCTTTGGAGTAGACCATCCAAGGGAGGGTCGTTGTGACTATAAACTATCTAGGGATATGTGATTAAGTATTTACTACCCAATATGCTAAAGAAACTTTGGAGGACCTTCTAAAATCTATTTGGGATTGAGTTTTTTATTGAATCTAGTCTTGAGTGGGAACAACCTAGGGGTAAATGGTTGGGACTCGACTACCTAAAATTTGATGAAACTTGTAGGGGAAATATAGAATGGTGTCATGAGCTTCTAGTAGTAATTTAGGTCCAACTAGAACCTTCACCTATGATAAATTTCATAATTAAAGTATGTTCAAGTGGAAGCATATAGTGATTTCTATGGCTGGACTACAAATAAGATTGTGCACACAAGAGGATTTCAAAGGAAATTTTGGTATGTAAGTGTATCGCTCCAAATTTTTTGCATCCCTACCTTCAGGCTATTGGATCCGCTCCCGGAAGGAGGATGGGAAAAGGATGGTGCGGTACCTCGGACGAGAGGACTTTACGAAGGTCCCGCCTCTCAAGGGAGGTGTGTTTTGGTGATTTTTCGATGGATGGTGGGTTCACCAGGGAAACATTTGGCGGCGGTTTCCACGCCTAGGTTTTTGGAATGTGTTTTGATGAGTTTGTTTTATCCTTAAGCATTCATCCTAGGTTTGGCCGAATGAATCTAACTTAATCTATATGAAAATGCAATTTAAATGAATACGACAAACGAGTAGAAAGCGAAGACGAGAGAATTTGCGAGGAGGCCAATGGAGATTACCGATCTGGAAGTCTGAAGAAGTTTCTGATGTTTGAAGCAGCCTGGATCACTTGAGATTCGACAGAATTGCCTGTAATTTGACAAAATCGTCCAAACTGACAGGATCGTCTGCAATCTGACGAATTCGTCAGAGACCTACAAAAATAGAAAATAGGTGCAAAATGCAAGGAATTCTACTGTGCAAACAGAGGCAAACTACATGAAATTGCAATATGAATACTGAACGATATTAAAAAAGTGGAATTTAAAGAAAATTACGATACTTTAATGGCGAGAATATGATCTTAACATGCAATCTAGACTAGATGGGTGAACTCCGGATGCGAGACTAACATAAAAACTGAGTAACTGATCTAATTTATAGCAGAAAATGACAAATAAAAGGTCGAGAAAAGCAAACTCCAAGCACTGATTGCCTCGATGTGGACTACAGTCGAGATCGTCTCGCATCAGTACGAAATCGTCTCGAATTGTACGGGATCGCCTCCGATCTTGACAGGTTCGTCGGCGGCGATAGGTGCTGGCTCCGGTTGAAAATTGGTGATGTACCTACAATAAAAATACTATGGAACTAGTGTAGAAGCAACATTCGGATGTCTTGACGCGAGAGGGATTCAACTTGCGGATAAAATTCAGCCGGGGGTTGGGGAGGGAATGTCCTAGAGTTTAAATAGGCATAGGGGAGTTGTTGGGGGGTTGGAGATCATCCCAATTTGGGAGATCTCCAACGGGGAAAGGGTCCCAACGGCGCGGACACGCTTCGTCCGGATTGGAGACCCGTTGGAACAGAGTCTATCTATGCAAATTCAGTTTTGCGACAAAATCGTACGGACGTTCTAGTCCGGACGAAATCGTCAAATGCAGGGCGATATCGTCTGATCGGCGACGATATCGTCCAACGGTCAAAACAACCTCTAAAAATGGCACGAAAAAAGGGGAAACGGGTTTCTCGGCGGTTAACGGGCGGTTTGGGAGGTTAAATTTGAATTTAAATTTATTTACTAAGGTGAATGTAATTATTCCAATTTGACTGCGCCAATTTTAGGGTGCTACATTTTGCCCCCTCTTTAGCGAATTTTCCGAAGAAAATGCGTTAAAGAAGATTTCTTCTCGATCTACGAGAAAGCAAAAAATTATTCCCATTTTTAGGCGACGATTCTTGGTCGAATCGTACGACAGCTTACTATGGTGCCCCCTCCGTGTTTTTACCCAAATCGAACGTTTGAGGTAAAAACGCAGAAAAGCAAAAATAATTATTGTTGAATAAAATTAAGAAAAATAGGGTAAAACCCTAATTCATTGTTCTTGTTCATTTTCTATTTTAGAGCTCCGGAGCAAAAAATGGTTGAGACAAGCGCACGAGATCTGCGGGAGGTCCGACGCGGTCTACGGGTAAGGGTCTAAACTCAATTTAGATTGATTTAAGTTGCTTTTACATGCTTTCTAGATGAATTTTTAAGTGAATTTGGAGCATCGCGGCCGTTTTTGGCCGTCGACGTCGTCGGGACGAAATCGTCCCGATTTCGACGAAATCGTCTCAATTTCGACAATTTCGCCCGAGGGCGAAATCGTCGAAAGGGGGACGATTTCGTCAAATTAGAGACGATTTCGAACTACGAAATCGGAGACGATTATGCTCAAATTTGGGACGATATCGTCCAATAGTGGGCGATATCATCAATTGCAAAAAATTGATCTTTAAGTTGCATTATTGATTCTTTGGAATTGTTTATTAATGATTGTTTGTTGTTTTGTTGTTTATGTTTGCGAGAGAGGATTACTAAAAAGCGAGGTGGAAGTACGACGGATCGAGAGACGACTTGGCCGCTCTCACCCAGGCAGAGCGGGATCTGCTGGCACAGGCCGGATTGCAGCATGTGGCAGAGATGCCGCAGGTTTCCACAGACATGGGGCTACTGACAGCCCTAGCAGAGAGATGGTATCCGGGGTCTTCATGCTTTCGGCTACCGACAGGGGAGATGACTCCCACACTGGAGGATGTATGGAGGATTTTGAGAATCCCCATACAAGGACGGATGATCACACCTACGGCCAATCAGGGCCACGCGATGGGACGGGCTGTGCGGTGACCCGAGCTTCGCCCTGGAGAAGGGCGGAGTTAATATCGAGGCACTACGCCAGATGCTTGGGGCATCTAGGCTGACACGGGTTCTGGCTGGAGTAGTTGGTGGACTTCTGTTGTGCCACCAGAGCGGGTGCAGGGTGCCGTGGATGCTCGCAGATGTGATCTGCGACATGCGGGACCACGGCTATAGGTTTGCTTGGGGCAGCTTTGTACTATGCTGGTTGTACAGGATCCTTTACGGGGTCGTGTACAAGGGCGGGCGATGTCTGGTGATGACATCGCTACTACGGAGTTTGGTGCTTGGGAGCACATTGCGGTGCGGAGGCCGGTAGGGCTTCCAGCGACGAGGGTAGACGGGGAGAGGCCCCGAGTCTTCTCTTGGTGGCTCCGGAGAGGGTCACGGCGGCGGATAGACCTTTCGATGTCCCGGAGACTCTTTGGATGACCTTGTCCCGGACCAGATCACCTGGAGGCCATGGAGGCAGCATCCAGGGTGGGCAGAGGATGGACAGGAGCTGGCTCGCATCAGGCGAGTCTGTTGGCTGAGGATGGAGAGGGGAGAGGTGGAGCTCCACCGCTACGACCGAGTTTTGCGATAGTTCGGTCTACAGCAGGGGATCCCATCTCTCAGGGATTACGAGTTTTCTCGGACCGTCTGGGATAACACCATCGTTAGCGGGGCTCCAGACATGCAGCGATTCTGGAGCCAAGACTCGGATGATGCCCCCATCCGGCCAGTGGATGGAGACGACTCGAGAGTAGCCGACGGCTACGATGTCTAGTATGCAGGCATCCGCCCTCCTCGGATGATGATGGCACAGGGGCCCGATCCACACAGTCATGCGTCGGATAGGGAGGAGGCGCCAGGCGGTGATAGAGGCAGCCCGGGGTCACGGCGGGAGAGATCGAGAGGAGGCCACGGGCACAGGAGCGGCCGCGACAGAGAGAGAGGGAGAGGAGGGAGGCGAGACCCCCATCTCCACAGAGGCCACCATCGCCCGATAAGGGCAAGGGCACGGACACGGGAGAGAGTAGCGAGATGGCTACTCTTCGGGCAGAGAGAGATCGTCTGTAGACTCAGGTGCAGACACTACAAGATGCGGCCGCACAACACCAGGCTGAGGTGTCGCAGCTGCGAGATGAGAATGCACGTCTCAAGGCATGGGGTGGAGGAGTGAGCACTCAGGGAGCTGCTGCGGTCGGTTTCTCGGACCGCATTCTATCGGGCGCTATACTACCGAGGCGGTGCCGGAGGGCCGGAGGGTGCAGCTGCCGGCTGCCATAGCGGGATCCGATCGGGACGAGGGTCATCGAGGAGCTCATCCCGATCGACGACGAGGACTCGCAGTACCACACATACTGCGATGGGACCACCTCGTCCTCCGTAGGGTAGGGGAGGAGATGAGGCTGAGAGCTCTAGGGGCTCTCGAGACACTGCTCGGAGGACACTTGATTGAGTATGCCAAGATATCGATTGTGGCATACCAATCTATCTGATATGATGTACATATATATTTTTGAGATATATATATAGATGAGATATATTTTTTTGGTCATATGACTTATGTTATGAGTATATTGATGATGCTTTGATGTTTTGATTGATTGATTTAATAATCGGATGTAATTATGTCGTTGGAAATATTATAATTTAAATGTCATGCTTTGTAATATTGATGAAATAATCTGATGTAACAAATTGGTTGTTTGTGATGCAATGATTTGATAAAAGAAAAGGGGACTTTTAACAATAATTTCAAAGGACATTGTCGCTATTATAGACCATTTCATGGAGTCACTGCTCACTCGGTCGTCAAGCTAATCCCATTTATAGAAATATTGTGAAAAGTGAAAGAGTGCTTAAGAGACTGTCTTAAGACTTTGTTGTGATGATGCAAATGATGATGATGATGATGGTTTGTTTTCAGATTTCCATAAAATATTATGCATGAAATATTTGTAAAAAATGATTTTTGCTAGGCATAAATTCCTAAGTGTGATAAAATTGTTGAATAATTCCTTAGGAATTACACCGTCATTGCAAAATTGGAGGTTGACATAATGACATGAAATAATGAAAATGTGCATTCTTTTGAAAAGCAAAATTTGTGTAATAAAATGAAGTCATATGGTTTTTATGAATTTTGATAAATGAGGGAATAAAAATTGTTACAATGGTTTGCGCTAGGCATAGAATATGTAGGTATAGACTTATACCATCATCGCGGAAATCAAAGAAAATAGATAGTTTTATTGCATGATTGATTTTTGATGAACGAGAAAATATGAAAATGAGGACTTGCGCTAGGCATATAATTCCAATTTTGGTTTTAGAATTATACCATCGTCGCGAAAGTTGATATGATATGTATGATATGTTTTGAAAGAAATTTGTGATTTTTCTATTATATAGTTGTCTTTTTTTTTTTTAAATAATTGTACTTGATTATTCCAAACAAGTTGCAAAAAAATAATATTTCAAAGTATTTTGAAGACAAAAAGTTAGATTTATAAGGAATCCCATGTGCATATGTGCATTCATTTCCGATCTTGATTTATCATAATGATAGACAAAATCTCTCAAATACAAATGTGTGTGCAATTGTATGGTTCGGTTACCAGGTTTGAGCAAGATACTATGATACAAGTGATTTAAAGAAACCAAATAAGTGTTCATTAACCATGATGTAGATGCATATAACCATATTAGACTACTATGTAGATTGGATTATCAAGAGCTAGCTAATCCATAAGCGAGACATAGGTCTGTACAAAAGAAGGTCGCTAATGTGACGGACATATCGCCACGCTAGGAGTTACCCAAGGCCAAGCAGGTTGGGCACAAACCACCTGTTATGGGGCTTACCTCACAGTTTTCGAATAATTGAGAATTCCAGGGATTCAAGCTCATCAACCCTTCTTTTCTTTTAAAAGGGTAGGGAAAGGGATTTTATTGCTTTCTTGCTTTTGCTTTCTGTATTTCTTTTGCTTGATAATGCTTGGAACATTGCTGAAATAACATTTTTCTTTTCTCTTTTTCTTGAATTTTTTCTTTTCTTTTCCTTTTTCTTTTTCTTTGCTAGGGATACTTGCTCAGATTAGCTGTAGAGCAAGGGATTTTTATTCTAGGTAGGGGTGAGCTTGTCCTTTTGCCAATTCTCAAAGATTCTAGACCATGTGCATGATAGGATAGCGGGGAAACTTTTCACCCAAGAAATCAGTTCTACTATGTAGCAAAACATGGAAATTACAAATATAATCATTTTATTGTGAAAAGATGTGCTTGGTTTAAGTAAATAACAAGATCAATTCTCTATGCTCAAACTTTATTTAATTGAATTTTGTGGGCTTTGATATAAGAGAGATGAGTAATCATGCCAGATAAAATCAAGATATTTATTGTTGTGAGTGTGCAAGTGAGGGATGCCAAATAAATGCTAATTGTATCCAAAATAAGTTGAAACATATAACTGCAATAATTGTAAGAAAATATATATACATGATTTTTTTAGAAGTTGGGAGAATGTTGACTCTCTCTTTCTTATGTATATTGTTTTGGTTTCGAAAGAGTCAAGCATATAGTTGTTTTTAGATTTTTATTTAGATTTTTGTTTTTGAGCAAAAAGAACTTAACAAGTGCTTTAAATAAATGCAATAGATAGTTTTGAAGATTTTTGGATGATTATGAATGTTTTTGATGTTTTTGAAATTTGTTTTTATAAATTGAAAGAAATATAAGAGAGTAACTTTGAACAAATATATACATGGATGAAATGACCAAATTCATGCATAGTAACGTTTGAGATGTAAAATATTCATGGGTTCTTTAAGTTCTTTACCATCTAAGGTAGATAATTTATATGCTCCTGATTCAAATTTTGCAGTAATGATGTATGGTCCGAGCAGGTTGGGCTCAAATTTACCTTTAAGTTCTTTGGTTGCATTTGTATTTTTTGATTTTCTTTTAGAACAAGGTCGCCAATCTCAAAGGATCGATGACGAACTTTCTTATTATATGCTCTTTTAAGCTTGTTTTGGTATGCACGGAGATGCTCCAAAGCATTGATGCATTTTTCATCTAAGAGTTCCAGTTGACTGAGTCTGCTAGTGTGATATTCATCTCCTACTTCAGTGTCTTGAAGTAGCAGAGCCAAAGAAGGAACTTCCAATTCAAATGGAAAAACTGCTTTGGCACCATATACCAAAACAAATGGTGAAGTGCCCGTGGGAGTCCGAACACTAGTGCGATAAGCCCACAAGGCTGGATATAATTGAATATGCCGAGTCGCGGCGAGTTTATTGACCAATATTTTGAGAATTTTGATTAAAGTTTTGTTAGAAGCTTACGCTTGACCATTACCACGAGGATAATAGGGAGTGGACCGGCGGTGTTGAATCTTGTATTTTTGGCATAATTTTTTTAACATCTTTATTTTTGAAAGGAGTTCCATTATCGGGAGATGAGATTGGCAGGAATTCCGAACCTGCAAATGATTTGATTAAAAATGAATTTAGAGACATGTGAACCAGTGCAAGAAGCTAAAGGCATAGCTTCAACCCACTTCGTGAAATACTCAGTGGCGGTTATGATGAACTTGTGTCCATCAGAAGACACGTGATTGATTTTACCAATAATATCCAAGCCCCATTTAAAAAAGGGCCAAGGAGACGAAATAGCCTGCGGCTCTTGTGCGGGCGCATGGACAAGGTCGGCATGTTTTTGACACTTGTCGCAATGGCGCACATACTCATGTGCATCCGTTTCCATGGTAGGCCAAAAGTATCCTATCCGAAGGAGCTTTTTAGCAATAACACTACCACTAAAGTGTCCTCCACAAGATCCATCGTGGGCTTCACTCAAGGCTGATTTAGATTCTTCTAAATTTAGACATCTTAATAGGATACCTTCAAAAGATCTCCTATACAAAGTATTGCCAATTATTACAAATCGACTTGCTCGTCGACGTAATAACCGACGCTGGTTTCTATTAGAATTAGCAGGGAACGTCCCATTTTGGAGAAAATCAAATATGTCTGTATACCAAGGTTCAGGAGTAGTTTCATTGATTAGAAACACATCCAAAGGCTCTAAGCATGACTTATTTGATGCGGGTTCCTGGAGTCGACGAATGATGATAGTGGCATATTCGTCGTCTAACTCCAAGGGCAAGAGGGATGCAGCTGCGGCCATAGCATCAGCTGCACGGTTGCTAGTTCGAGGAATGGCTTCCAAAGTAACTTGATCAAACAAAGACATTAGTTGTAAAACATAGGCCTTATATGGGCGAAGTTTATCATCTCTGGTCTGATAAACTTCATTAATTTGGTTTATAACCAATTGGGAATCCCCAAAAACTAAGAGGTTTTTTATTTTTAGCGCTAAAGCGGCTCGTAATCCAAGGATTAGAGCTTCATACTCAGCGATATTGTTGGTGCAAGAAAAGGTCAGTTTGAAGGATAGAGGAATAAGATGTTTTTGCGGAGATATTAAAATAATACCCACACCAGCCCCACTCATACATCGGGCTCCATCAAAGTATAAGGACCATTGTTTAGGATGGTCTGCCTCTAATTGAAGGCATTCATCAGGAAACTCGATGATGAGAGGATGAGTAGACTCTAAGGGTGCAGCATCTAATTGATCTGCTATGATTTTACCCTTAACAGACTTTTATCCTATGAAGGTGAGATCAAACTCGCTTAGAGCAAGAACCCACTTGGTTGTGCGACCCGATAAATAAGGTCGACTCATGAGATATCTTAAAGGATCATATTTGGCGATGACATACGTTTTTTGGCTAAGCATGTAATGTCGTAATTTTTGCGTAGCAAACACGACTGCTAGACATAACTTCTCTAATGTTTGTATAGCGGGTTTCATAACTGACGAAAGTTTGGCTAATGTAATAATTAGCACGTTCTCGCTTTTCATCATCAAGTTGAGCTAACATAGCCCCTAAGGCGAGAATCTGAAGCAAAAATATATAGAAGAAATGGGCGATCAGATTTAGGCGGTGAAAGCACCGGAGGATTAAGGAGATATTGCTTGAGAAGTTCAAAAGCTTCTCTACATTATGTGTCCCAATTGAAAGGGACATCCTTCTTAAGAAGTTTGAGAAAGGGACCAGTTTTGTCCGCCAGCTTATCAATGAAGCGACGGATAGCTTGAAGTTTACCTTGTAAACTTCGTAGTTCAAAGATATTAGTGGGTGCGGGCATATCAGTGATGGCCGCAATTTTAAGAGGGTCAATTTCGATACCACGTAAAGAAACTAAAACCCCTAATAGTTTGCCGGATTTAACTCCGAATATGCATTTTGCTGGATTTAATCGAATGAGATATTCTCGTAATCGATTAAAAACTTTTCTTAAATCATCTAAATGATTATTTTCAATAAGAGAGCGAGCTATAATATCATCTACATAATCATGTAAGATATCATGCATCATATCATGAAAAATGTAGGTCATAGCCCGTTGATAAGTTGCACCGGCGTTCTTTAAGCCAAAGGGCATCACTTTCCAGCAAAAGGTACCCCAGGGGGTAATAAAGGCTGTTTTAGCCTGGTCTTCAGGAGCTATCTTGATCTGATTATAACCGGAGAATCCGTCCATTAAGGACATCATCCCACTTTCGACAGTGAAGTCGATAATTTGATCCATATTTGGAAGAGGAAAGTCATCTTTAGGGCATGCAGCGTTAATATCTCTAAAATCGGTGCAAACCCTAACTTTGGTAGCTTCTTTCTTAGTGACTGGAACTACATTTGAGATCCATTCAGCATAATCAATAGCTTGTATGAAGATAACATTCAGGAGTTTTTCTAACTCCCCTTTGACTAGCCGAGCCACTTTGGGATGCATTTTTCTAAGTTTTTGTTTAACCGGTTTAGCATCCGGATGGACCACTAGATGGTGCATGACAACGAGAAGGGTCTAGACCTGGCATATCTTCATATGTCCAAGCGAAGACATCTTCATACTCTTTAAGGAATGCAATGTATTGTTCTTGTTTGTCTTGACTTAGTTCTGCTCCAATATTGATTATGTGAGGATTATCCTCAGTTCCAATATTAATTTTAATGACATTTTCTACCTCCATGTGTAGATCTCTTTCAAAATTAGGTGGGGCGGGTGAAACGCCCAACTCTTGTAATTCTTGTAAAGTTAATTTAGATAAGTCATCTTGAGGATTAGTGGTCTCAAGGTGAGCTATGGTTGGTATAGAACCATCAAAATAGAATCCATTGTGCAACATCTCTTCAACGAGAGACATCATGGAAGATATCTCCTTCCAATTCTTCATCGGGGTCGACAATCATTTCGGGGTATGCTATGGATAGCATGTTGCATGAAAATGACTGATTTTTAAGATGCAAATCAACATGCCTATCCAAATAATCTTGATAGCATATGAGGTGATCATCATCCTCAAAAGGAAAGGGTTGTCCTTTACTAGGAAATAAGCCCACACCACAGTGGGCAGGCCACGGTTCTACCTCGAAAGGTTCTTTCATGCCATTTTGGAAAGGTCCTAAGCCTTTCCCTTTATATCCCATTTTAAGCATCATGGGTTTAGCTTTAACATAATCATTGGTAAAATAACGGCGAGCGTATCCCTCATGATGAGTTTTGATATTCCGAGGGATTCTTCCCCAGTCATATCCTTTATAAATGAAGGCACAACTCCCGACTTGGTAAGTACTTCCCAAAGGTTGTGGGAGGCCCAAAGTACGAGGAGAGGGCGGAAAATTATTTAAAAGGTTTGAATCTTGCATGAAAGCATTCATTTTTTCTGATATTAAGGTTGTAGATAAATCTGGTAAAAGTTCATCAGAAAGGGCATAAGATGTAGAAGGTTTATTACTTATATCTTGAGATGTGGAAGGTATGATGGATGTGTCTAAAGGTTTTGAATTTATAGGAATAATAGTTGAAGGATTAGTTGTAGATTTGAGATCCTTTTGAGATTCTAAAATTTGTTTAGAAGGTTGTTGATCTATATAGGAGGATGAAGTTAATGGAGGAGGAATAGATGAAGTTATGGGTTTATGTTTCACGAGTTTTAGATGAAAAAGAAGAACTAGAATGTGTGGATGACGGAGCGGGGCAAAATTGCACTCCAAGGGGTTCTGCCAAAGCACACATATCAAAAGGTCTAGGGTCACCATGAATAGTGACCAACTGATTTTTAAACTCAAATTTCACACATTGGTGTAAAGTTGACGGGATCTGCTCGCATGGCGTTAATCCAAGGGCGACCCAAAAGTATATTGTACGACGTTGGGCAATGTACAATAAACACGGTTGTTTCTAGGGTTCTAGGACCAACTTGTAATGGGAGGGTAATGACTCCACACGTTTCTTGTGTTTCGTCATTAAAAGCTTTGATAATCATATCGGTTTTCTTCATTTCATCACTTCTAAAACCAAATCGTTGGTAGAAGTCAAAGGTGCAAATGTTTAGAGAGGAGCCATTATCAATCAGGACTCGTTTGACAACTACATCTCCAATTAGAGCGAGTAATGTACAAGGGATTATCCTTGTGTAAAGCTGTGTTGTGGGATATCTTTATCCCGAAAGTCAATACAATCAATCTCTCGAGTGATGATAGTATTGGCCATAGCTTCGAGGTTGAATGTTTTGAGGTACCATCATTTGGCTCAATGTAAGCATCAACTCATCCCTATGTGTGGGAGAGGATCTTAATAAATCTAGAAGGGAGATTCTAGCCGTGGTATTAGACAATTGCTCATTAATGCTATAAGGAGGTTTGGGTTGAACAATAGAAGCATGATTTCCTTTATTGGGATTTTTAGAACGAATGGAGCTGATCCATCATTCTGGTTTAGTTCTTGTTGAGAATTTTGAGCTTGTTGTCGAGTAACGACTCCGATGGTACCTACAATGTTATAGTGACGACGTTGAAACGGTCTCGGTTGAGAATTTATGGCTTGTTCATAGGGAAGGACTACATTAGAAGAAGGTCGAGTAGTGACTCTTCTAGGGAATGGTTCTTCTGGAACATTAGCATCTGTGATAGGTTGAATAGGATCTGATTCATTTTCAGAACTATTCGATTGAATAGTGTCTACTTCACTTTCACTATCTGACTCTATATCACTAGAATCAGAAGTTTGAAAATTATGTAAGGGCCTGGTTGTAACCAGGGATAAGGTTGTGTCAAATGTTTGAGAATCCTGAACGGGTAATTGTCCGCTAATGGTTCCTACATATCGGGTAGGAGGGGGAACATTATGATGTTCGATTTGATTGGCTACCTCTTTACCATGTCGTGGTAAAGGGTGTTGAAATATGTCCAAAGTTTGATTGGCATTTTGATTTTGATTTTGGGGACCAGTCTTTTGAGTATTATTAGGAGGGTTTTGTTTGGGTTGGAAGGCTTGCACTTCCATTTCATTATTGTCAATCAAATCTTGTATTTTATGTTTCAATCTCTTACAAGCGTTGGTAGAATGTCCGGGTCCTCTATGAAAGTCACAGTGCAAATCAGCTCTATATCCGGGGTATACTTGGGTCGGGTTCCCGGATAGGCTGGTAATTGGATTAAACCTCTTTCAAGCGGTTGAGGTAAAATGGTTGACAAGGGTTGGTTTAATCTAGTGAATTCTCGAGGAGGCTTATCGGGGAGGTTTCAATATGAATTTTTCTGTTGTCTTTGTTGCATTGACATTAGCAACATTTACGTTGTCGGTGACTCCGTCACCGACAACTTTGTTTGTTTTTATATTGATTTCTAGATGTTTTCTCATCATCCTTCTTCCTAAGTTGGCCTCTCCTAATGAGGGCATCTTCTACTCTTCGAGCTAAGTCTATAGCTTGATCGAAGGTAGTCAAAGTAGCTGTTGCTAGCTCATAAGAGAGTTGTTCTTGTAAATTATTGATGAAAATGTCTAGCATTTCCCTATAGGGTAGCACAAAGTGCAGTTTTCTTGTCAATTGCCTCCATCTAGCCAAGAAATCAGCAAAACATTCATCTTTATCTTGTTTTAAATTGTATAGGTCTTTAATAGTTACATGTCTCTCGATGTAGGCACTAAATTGATGAACAAATGATTCAGCTGTTTCTTCAAAGTTTCTTAAGGAGTGAGTGGGCAATTGATAGTACCACTCTAATGCCATTCCACCTAAACTTTTGGGGAACATTTTTAGTAATAGCAAGTCGTCATGCGAAATGTCGTGACATGCTATCCTAAACATGCGAAGATGTTCTATGGGATCTTCGGTTCCTTTATATATAGGCAGGACGGGCATGGGAAAGTGTTTAGGGTATGGTTGAGCTACCACTATGGGATCCAATGGTTGGCTACAAATCTCTCGATAATTGTACGAGGGACGGTAGGGATCTATCTGGTCCATACGTGAAGCCAATTGTTTCACCATAGCTTCCAGATTACTAGTTTGCCCCCCATATTGATTCGGTAGGGCATTGACATGAGTTTTATGGGCATAGGATGGAGGAACATGCAGATTAGATGCCATGTTACTATTGTGTAAAACTTTAGTAGGAAAAATGTTATGGAGGAATTTTGAAGTTGGATTATGTTGTGTTCCAGATTGTTGAAAATTTGTATTTAGCTTTGTTTTAGATTTTTGTTTATTTAAAGCATTTTGTTCAATAGTTTGGCGGAACAAAGTAGTGAAGGGAATTTTCTTTTGTGCGGGGAGTGGTTTTAGGTTGAGTAACGGGTTCCTTAGGAGGTTGGGTAACTCTGTTGTTTTAACATGGCTTGGGCTATAGTGACCATATCCGTATTGGATGGTCCACCCTTATCACTCTCTTGATCAACAAAAGATAAAGGATTAGTGTGTATATCAAGCGCCCGTTCTATAGCTACTTGAGCGTCACTAACTTCCCCTCTATCAATACGGATTGCTACATTAAGGATGTCGATATTCTGATTGAGAAATTTTTGAAAATGTTCTGCGTTGTCAAAAGTGATGCCCCCATTGGGAGCTATTCTAGGGGACGAGGATTCATTCTCTTTAACACTTCCTTCTTGTTCCTTATCTTCACCTAAGTCTTCATCTGGTTGACCTAGAGTTTCTCCTTCCGGATTTGTATCTCCAAGAAGGATATTTGGGTTTTCAGTTGTATCTTGCAACCAATCTTCTCCTTCCCCTAAAGTTTCTTTACCATTCCTAAGTCTAGTCATGGTGCTAAGTTTTGATTTCAGCAAATATATATATATTTATATATATATATATATATATATGCAACAAATTAAAAGGTATATATTTATATATACCTAATGCAATATTTGAAATGAAATGTTTAAGTTTTTTACTATGTTTTTTTTATTTTTTATTTTTTAGTTTTCTTTAAATTTTTGAAATAATACAATAAAGACAGCAAATGAAACAATAAATGCACGAAATAATAATAAAACTCAAAGTAAATGAACTAATCTTCTATGAATAACTTATGAATATCATTAATAGGTTCAAGTTGTTCAGGGGTCATGAAATGTTCTTCTTCAAATTGAAAGTTTTCTTTTAAGAATTTGATGAAAAGGGCTATGGTGATATTGTCTATCTCAGATCTTTGGTTGATAGAAGTAAAGCTCATGGCAATACTCTCGATATCACATAGCTCTAGGAGTTCTATTCCATCTTTCCCTATCATAAGAACAACCTCTTGGTCTTCTACAAGGCCTAGGAATCGGTGTACAATGATTGCGTCCTCGAGGTATTCCTCAAAGCTAAAAACTTCGAAGATACTAGAGCTCTCCTATAGGCTAACCATCTATGGCAGGCTCTCTGAAGTTCATGATAGAACACTAATTGATGAGGATCCAGGATTCTATCCAAGACTAGCCTCTTAATCTGTTTAAGTTGTGTGGACCTAGATGAAATAAGCCTAAGTCTCCTGACAAGTTCGTCCCACAAGGATTGATTTCTACTTGTTTCAGGGATATTAAGGACAAAATTAACTTCTATAGCTGCCAATTGGTTTTCTACGTTTATAGTAACTGCTAACCTCTTTTTAGGAGCTACCATCTAAACATGATTTTGAACCTTAAATGTTTTAAAATGCATCTAAATTTTAGTTGTTCTAATTTTTTTTTTTTGTTTTTGTTTTTCGTTTTTCAAAAGGTTATGATGCATTCACGTCGGGTTCACCAAAATGTATCGCTCCAAATTTTTCGCATCCCTACCTTGAGGCTATTGGATCCGCGCCCGGAAGGAGGATGGGAAAAGGATGGTGCGGTACCTCGGACGAGAGGACTTTACGAAGGTCCCGCCTCTCAAGGGAGGTGTGTTTTGGTGATTTTTCGACGGATGGTGGGTTCACCGAGGAAACATTTGGCGGCGGTTTCCACGCCTAGGTTTTTGGAATGTGTTTTGATGAGTTCGTTTTATCCTTAAGCATTCATCCTAGGTTTGGCCGAATGAATCTAACTTAATCTATATGAAAATGCAATTTAAATGAATACGACAAACAGAGTAGAAAGCAAGAAGACGAGAGAATTTGCGGGAGGCCAATGGAGATTACAGATCCGGAAGTCCGAAGAAGTTTCTGATGCTTGAAGCGACTGGATCGCTTGAGATTCGACGAGAATCGCTCGCAATCCGACAAAATCGTCCAAGCCGACGGGATCGTCCGCAATCCGACGAATTCGTCGAGACCCGCAAAAATAGAAAATAGGTGCAAAATGCAAGGAATTCTACTTGTGCAAACGAGAGGCAAACTACATGAAATTGCAATATGAATACTTGAACGATATTAAAAAAATGGAATTTAAAGCAAATTACGGTACTTTAATGGCGAGAATATGATCTTAACATGCAATCTAGACTAGATGGGTGAACTCCGGATGCGAGACTAACATAAAAGCTGAGTAACTCGATCTAATTTATAGCGAGAAAATGACAAATAAAAGGTCAAGAAAAGCAAACTCCCAGGCACTGATTGCCTCGATGTGGACTACAGTCGAGATCGTCTCGCATCAGTATGAAATCGTCTCGAATTGTACGGGATCGCCTCCGATCTTGACAGGTTCATCGACGGCGATAGGTGCTGGCTCCGGTTGAAAATTGGTGATGTACCTGCAATAAAAATACTATGGAACTAGTGTAGAAGCAACATTCAGATGTCTTGACGCAGAGGGATTCAACTTGCAGATAAAATTCAGCCAGGGGTTGGGGAGGGAATGTCCTAGAGTTTAAATAGGCATAGGGGAGTTGTTGGGGGGTTGGAGATCATCCCAATTTGGGAGATCTCCAATGGGGGAAGGGTCCCAATGGCGCAGACACGCTTCTGCCCGAATTGGAGACCCGTTGGAACAGAGTCTATCTATGCAAATTCAGTTTTGCGACAAAATCGTCTGGACGTTCTAGTCCAGACGAAATCATCAAATCTAGGGCGATATCGTCTGATCGGCGACGATATCGTCCAACGGTCAAAACAACCTCTAAAAATGGCACGAAAAAAGGGGAAACGGGTTTCTCGGCGGTTAACGGGCGGTTTGGGAGGTTAAATTTGAATTTAAATTTATTTACTAAGGTGAATGTAATTATTCCAATTTGACTACGCCAATTTTAAGGTGCTACAGTAAGTTCACCATCATCTATAAATTAAGGAAATAAGGGGGTATTTATAGATATTTCCAAGGTAGATGAGGTAGTTATGTGGGGGTGAGGTGGACATGACTTAGTAGCCAAGAGGCATGGATGAGGGGGAGAAAAATCTAAACAATTTCACTTGTATGGTCAAAGAGGGTGTATGCACCATACCTTATTAGTTTCTGTGGGTGGGGAGAGTCCTCACCCCACTCAAGTGGCATATACACCATGCCTCATTAATATGTTTATGTAGGTAGAGTCCTCACCCTTCCCAAATGGAATTAAGAGGCATGGGGGTGGTAATGGTGCATGGGGATGTGAAAGGTAAGGGTAAAGTAGGCTAGGATAATGTGCACATGGTTTAGGGTGGATGGGATAGTCATATAATTACCAAGGGCTAGGTGTAGTAGAGGGATTAATGGTAAAAGAGGGGCTAGAGAGAGAAAATTTGATTTTTTTAAGGTTGTATGTCAAGTATTTAAATTAATTGGGACCTTTATAAAATGTATAACTATTAAAATTAGGTAAATGTCAAAATGAATATTTTTAGGTGTCAAAATTTTTCCTATATTTTAATTGTATTGCATGACAAATACAATGCAATGTAAAAACACATGATGCTAGATGAGTGAACTGATGATACAAGACAATGGGTGATGTTTATGATGGTTTACCATGGATTCTGGCAATCACAATGACAATTGAGGGGAGAGATATGTAAGATTCTCAAATCAAGAGTAATCCAAGATGCCACAATTATGGAAGGGATGAATACCCTTGAAACTTTACCTATGATAGATTATTGAGACCTTTTATTATAGTAAGTTGACCAACCATTTGTAGGTATCCCCACGATACTTCAATTGATTTATTGAAGCATTATGTGTGAGTAACTATACAATCATAGGCATGGGGTGTACCACATTGATTGCATGGGAGTTTTAGTTGAGAATAATTTTTTTGCTATTTTCCCTAGTAGAGGAGGGTTAATGATAGCTTCAAGCAAATATTCATGGACATACATGATTTCAAATTAAGTGTTTAGATATTGGATCTTGTTTGAGATAGAATTTTATGGGTAATATTTACCCCCTTAAGTGTTGAGTTGATGGATGATGAAAAGAAAGACAACAATGAAATGCTTGACAAAAATGTCAATGCACAATATAAAAAAATTAAAATGTAAAGGGCAGAGGGAAAAATTGGCCATTAAAGGAGGAAAATTGAAAATTTTGACTTGTGGAAATCACCCAAGCATGGGTGGTGGTTGATCACTTTCTCTCGAGTGGTTGGAAACCATCCTAGATGGTCACTAGTTGTCTAGGATGATTGAGTGCATGTAAGCATAAATTACATGATGCACGATGTAAGTGCTCATTTGCATTGTGCATCTTAGGAGAATTTGGAATGAGTGAGGGGTGCAAAAAAATATTTTATGTGATGCTCTTATAGATTGATGATTCGACTAGATTTTATATTGAGTGGTAGACTTGGACTAGGTATTGGAAGGAGCACTAGGTCAGTTAGTCCTTTTTACCCATTTTTCCTTCTTTTTTTTGTAATTTTGAGATAAAATGAACTCTATATTTTTTTTAGAAATGACATCATAGGAAAAAATAGGCTAGTGTAGGAAAATTTTAAAATGTATAATGTTTTTGCTTTTTTGCTTTTTTGATCTTAGGGTTTTGATTGTTTTGTTGTTTTTATCACTTTGTTTGTCCATTTTAGGATAATGGGTATCCCAATATACCTTTTTTTTGGCAACCACCAAGGATCATAAGGTTGGGTTGACAATATGAATCCATACAATTTTTTTTGTGTTATGGGGAATCATGTAGGGTTGTGGTTGTACCAACCATTTGGACTTGGGTGGTTGAGCCAACCATCTAGGGTTAGGTGATTAAGTATGTGTTATTTTTTTGGTTTGGAATTGATGGGAAAAGGGTATTGATGGGGGAACAATGTGGTAGCTAAATATTTTGAGATCACACTATACATTCAAATAGATTTTTTAGAGGGTGAGATATTTTCTAGATGTGGATGACTAGGTACGGTTGAGGAAGATAGGATTTTATGGAGTGGTGTGTTTAGAGTCTGTGCATGCAAATAAATGTTATTTATTGGAATTGGTTGAGAGGTGGAACCTAGATAAGGTGATATTCCACTTACCAATTAGGAAGATGATAGTTACATTGGAGGATGTATATTGCATACTCTGGTTACAATTTGAGGGATGTACTATCATCACTATGGATGAATCCTAGAAGGGTTGGATTATAGAAATGGTTTTTAAGAAGATCTAGAGGTATGTTAACACTAGTAGTAGTAGTGTACTTTATGAGTTGTATTATGATGTCAACATAATAACTCGATGACATGATATCTATATGGTGCTTATATCGAGAGATGTGTTTTATAATTCAATAGGTTCCTTGTTCTCCTAGAACATTCTAGGTGTGGTGTAAGATTTGGTTGAGAGGTCAATGGTGTTCACATGGTCCTAAACCTTATTAGCATAGACCTATAGAGAGTTGTATGATGTATGAAGGACAAAGCAAATGGGGTTGAGTTATAGCCTATTATTATAGGTGTGCGTGTGGGATCATGTGGTTATGGATAGGCCCCAAGGTTTTACCCTTTGATACACATAGGTTGTATGTATGAAGAACACAAGCTTATAGTGAGAGGGGGGGTGAACAGTATAAGACCAATTTTTACTTTTGCTTCCAAACAACTTTAAAATTAGTATTATGTAGTGTATAGATAGCAGTATTAAAAGCAGTAATCAAGGCAATGCACAAAACACCATCCACAAAAGAGACACAACAATTTACGTGGTTCACCCAATGCGAGCTACTCCACGGATAAAATTTCTCTCTAAATTTTATCAACTCACAATCTGGGAATACCTTTCCCGATTACAACATTTATGGGTATCAACCCAAAGGAGATACCTTCCCCTAGCTCTGCTCTTTAGTGGTGATCCTCTAGAAGACCTCTACCTCCTTTGCCCTTAGCAAGTGGAACTCTATCCTGCTCTGGTTGGAGATCTCTGTCCTCAACTCTATCACTGCAAGGCTGGTCCTCGAATATGCACTAAACACAGTCCTTCAATCTAGCACAAATGTCCTCTATATTTTTCTCTGATCTGCACCAAACATAGTCCTTCGGTCTGGCACAAGTTTGTCCTCTTCCTCTTTCTCTGGTCTGCACCAAACATAGTCCTTCGGTCTGGCACAAGTCTGTCCTCAAATCTCTTTCTATTTTTTTACAGATGCACTTGGTTGAACCCAAATTTTGCACTGAACACACAAACATAGCAACACTCGTTCGAACATCAACTTATGCACCTCTATGCAATCACAGCAGCATAGTCTTCGCACACTGCTTCTCGATGATTTAACTTCTCCCCCACACTCTATCTGTGAATATCACACTTTGAACGCACACTTCGATCGATGCCTAATATCTTCAAACAACCATCCTTTTATAATAGAAAATTCAAGATAAAAAATTCAAACTTAGTCGGCTGTTACCCTAAACTCCGTCGGCTACACAACCTTGAACTTCATCGGCTCAAAGTTAACTCTGTCGACTTCAACCACCTCTAGTTCTATAGATTTTCCTATGAAACTACAACATGTCATGATATTGTGACACATTTGCAGCTGTACACCTTCTTTTTCCTGTTGTTGCGATATCGTGACACTTTTTCTTCTTTTGGCTTCCTTTTAGTTTTTGTCACGATATCACGATACTTTCTATTTCTGCTGACGTCATCTTCACTTCTATCGCAAAATCGTGACCCTTATGTCTTCATGGCCTTCTTCTCTACTTTTGTCATGAAATCATGACACATCTACCTCTGCTAATGTCAATTTCACTTCTGTCGTGAAATCGCAACATTTCTCTCTTTCTCAACCTTTTCTCGGCTTGCACCAGCGAAAACAAAACATGTCACAAAATTGTGACACTTTCACTGCCTTCTGCTTTTCTCTTCCTTATGCCTACGAAACTGGAACATGTCACAAAATCATGATGCTTTTGCCTTTGAGCTCTTCCTTCTTGAATTCATCACAAAATCGTGACGCTTCTTCTGTTGAAGACTTGCTTCCTGTTTCTATCGTGAAATCGCGACACTTTCTCCAACTGAATGCTGCCATCTCAACCTATTGCAAAATCATGACATTTTCTGCATCCATAAGTTGTTCCTTCATCTTGTCATGAAATCACAATGCTTTTAGATTTCATATGCTTTCTTTGCAGCCTGTCGTGAAATCGTGACACTTCTCATTTTAGACTCTTCCCTTTGTTGCATGTCACAAAATCGCGACACTTCACACTGCAGACTCTCTCTTCAGCATCATGTCACGAAATCATGACACTTTTTTGTCTGTACAACCTTCTTTGTAGAATGTCACGAAAATGCGACACTTTTCCTTCTCTGTCTTCTTGTACTTTTCAAGTCACGAAAATGCGACATGTCACAAAATCGTGACACTTCCGCCAGAACTTTCTCTCTCCTCAAACATGTCGCGAAATCGTGACAGTTTTGCCAGCACTTTCTCTCTCCTTAAATATTTCATGAAATCATGACAGTTTTGCCAGCACTTTCGCTCTCCTCAAATATGTCACGAAATCGTGACAATTTTGCCAACACTTTCTCTCTCCTCAAACATGTCACGAAATCATGACAATTTTTCCAGTCGGTTGCATACTTTTTCTAACTTGTCTTTTTCTTGAACTTTTGCAGATGGGCCACTAAGGACTTCTTGGAAACTCACTGTCCATGCTGTAACCTTCATCAAAACAAATTGTTTGACATCAAATCAAATTGCTTCAAGAACTTCTTGACATCAATGACAACATCTACACTTGAGCAAAGGCAATGTACCCAAGGTACCCAAAATTGCCAACAATCTCCCCCTTTGTCATTGATGGCAAAACTTTACTGAAACACATATTAAGAGCCAAAACTGAAACCTACTGATCCAACAACTGAGAATATGCCTTTGAAGTTTTGCTCCCCCTGACTTGAAGCTCTTCTCTTCACTTGAAGCTCTCCCTCTTACTCATATCTCTCCCCATTTGTCATCAATGGCAAAGGGTCACCTTTGGGGCTCGGGACTAAGAATGAGCATCTTAGCTTAGTCCCTCCCCCACCTCCTGATGAAGTGATTAAAACAGGGGTGGGAGTAAAACTCCCATGAAGCACTGATCATCATTTGGGTCTAAGACTTCCTTGTCGGGCCTTCTCTTGAATTCTTTGTCTGTATTTATGTTCCTGTTCCTGTCACTGTTATCATTTCTATTTTTATCCATGCTTTGATCCTTGGACCTATTCATACCACTGTTCCTGTTCTTGTACCTTGGAAGATCAACTCTACATTGTCTAGTTGTGTGACCTACATTGTTGCACTTATAACAAGTAACAAAGTTATTTCTGTTCGGCATACTTGTTCTTTGAATCTGCCTATTATGACTAACCATGTTCCTGTAATTTGCCTTGCAAAAAATTGCCTTATGCTCGAACTGTTGACAAGAGTAACAATACCCTTGAAAGAAACTAAAACTTCTAAAATTGTTGTTTACCTTCTTCATTTGATCTATGCACTGTGAAGCCGTATGACCAAACCTGTGACATGAAAAACATCTACCATGAAATATTCTTCTGTTTGACCTCTTGGGTCTCAAAAACTTCTTCTTCGCATTCAGAATTCTATTTTTTGTTACTGTGCATCTATCATCCATGGACTCATGATCTGAGATACTCTCTTCATCAGTACTCTCTTCTTTTTGAAATCTCTTACTAGATTCCCCAACCTGTTCCTTGTGTGGTTTAACAAAACCAAGACTTATTTTATCTATTGTCTTTCTTTGTCCTTTGATGAGTGATTTAACCTTTTTGGAGCTTTCTTGAAACCTGTACAGCTTATCCTTGTACTCTTTAGTTTCCTCTTTCAAAGAAGCCATTTTTTGTTCTAATTCACTATACTCAAGCACTTTAGATTCTAACTCATTCCTGAGTTCTTGTGTCTTAGCCATAGAGACGTCAAGACTTTTTATAAGTTCATCTCTCTCCATACAACATTCATCTAACTTATCCTTGAGTCTAGCATTCTTCTTTCTTTCCTTTTTCAAAACACTAAGAGCATTAGTAAGTTCACTTTCAAGATCCTCTATTTGATTGTATTTTGAATCATCAAGACCTTTTTCAGATTTCTTTTCACTAGAGGTGCTACCCTTTTCAAAAACCATACATGCATCTTCCTTATCATTTTCTGAAGCATCCTCATACATACTAGCAACCAATTCATTATTTGTGCAATCATCCTCAAGGTGACCAAAATTTCCACATCTAAAACATTTCATGATAATGAATTTATGTTTCGGTTCTTCCTCATTTTCTGAAATAAACAGCATTTCATTTTCATCATCACTAGAAGAACTTTCACTATCACTACTAGAACACTTACTTGCTTTGTCTAGGTAGAAGCTCTTCTTGTGCTTGTGAGAATGCCTCTTTTCGTGATTGTTGTACTCATCTTTGCTCTTCCTATGATGCTTGTGCTTTTCAGAATCCTTGCTCTTAGAATCCTGTATATCTTCATCACTTTCATTCTTGGAAACAGTATAGTCAGTAGCATAATGACCAAACTTTCCACAGTTGAAACATCTTATGTTCTTCATGCTCTTGTGTTTTCTGGAAAACTTGCCTTTCTTGCTGTAATATGCCTCTTCATCACTAGAGGACTCATCACTTTCTTGAATTTTTTTACCTTTGGATTTCTTGGTAGCTTTGAAAGCTGCCTCTTTCTTGACATCAACCTTCACTTGAGTTCTTAATTCAAATGCTGCAAGTATACTATGGAGCTCATACTTTTTCAACTTATCTAAATCTTTAGCTTCCTCAATAGCAAAAATATTTTCACTAAATCTATTAGGAAGAGATCTTAAAATCTTATCACACACATCATTTTCAGCAAGCTCAAGACCTAAGTCTTTCATGGAGTTAACAACCTCATCCATACGAAGCATGTAATCACTAATATTTTCATCATCATTCATCTGAAGTTTTTCAAACATACCTTTGAAATGTCTCAACTTGGCCTTTCTGACATTTGCATCACTTGTATGAACCACCTTCAACTGATTCCACATTTCACTAGCTGTTTTGCAGTGAATTACTTTAGTGAGATCTGCTTTTTGTAAGCCTTTCAGGATTGCATTCATTGCTTTTGAATTGCTATGATGTAGGAGCCTGTCTTCTTTAGTATAAGGACCATGTGTAGGAATGGTGTACCCATCTTCAATCACTTCCCATACCTCATTACCAAGTGCCATTAGATGAACCTTCATTCTTGCACTCCATAGACCAAAATCTGATCCATCAAGAATAGGTGCTGCATTGCCACTTGAATAGTCCATTGTGTTCTTTGCTGACTTTTCCTTCAAGCTGTTAAACTTTTCTGAAGGCACCCACTCTGATACCAATTGAAGAACACAAGCTTATAGTGAGAGGGGGGGGTGAACAGTATAAGACCACATTTTATTTTTTCTTCAAAACAACTTTCAAATCAGTATTATGCAGTGTATAGATAGTAGTATTAAAAGCAGTAATCAATGCAATGCACAAAACACCATCCACAAAAGAGACACAGTAATTTACGTGGTTCGCCCAATGTGGGCTACTCGGATAAAATTTCTCTCTAAATTTTATCAACTCACAATCTGGGAATACCTTTCCCAATTACAATATTTATGGGTATCAACCCAAAGGAGATACCTTTCCCTAGCTCTACTCTTTAGTGGTGATCCTCTAGAAGACCTCTACCTCCTCTGCCCTTAGCAAGTGGAACTCTATCCACAGAAGACACCTGTCTTCCTTGCTCTGGTTGGAGATCTATGTCCTCAACTCTATCACTGCAAGGCTGGTCCTCAAATATGCACTAAACATAGTCCTTCGATCTAGCACAAATGTCCTCTATCTTTTTCTTTGATCTGCACCAAACATAGTCCTTCGGTTTGGCACAAGTATGTCCTCTTCCTCTTTCTCTGGTCTGCACCAAACACAGTCCTTCGGTCTGGCATAATTTTGTCCTCAAATCTCTTTCTATTCTATTACAGTCGCACTTGGTCGAAGCCAACTTTTGCACTGAATGCACAAACACAGCAACACTCGATCAAACATCAACTTATGCACCTCTACGTAATCACAGTAGCATAGTCTTTGGACACTTTGCTTCTCGACGATCAAACTTCTCCTCTGCACTTTACGAATATCACACTTTGAACGCACACTTTGATCTATGCCTAATCTCTTCAAACAACCCTCCTTTTATAATAGAAAATTCAAGATCAAAAATTCAAACTTAGTCGGCTGTTACCCTAAACTTCGTCGATTACACAACCCTAAATTTTTTTGGTTCAAAGTTAACTCTGTCAGCTTCAACCACCTCTAGTTATGTAGCTTTTCCTGTGAAACTACATGTCGCGATATCGTGACACTTTTGCAGTCGTACACCTTCTTTTTCCTGCTGTCGTGATATCATGACACTTTTGCTTCTTTTGGCTTCCTTTTAGTTTTTGTCACGATATCGCGACACTTTCTGCTTCTGTTGACGTCATCTTCACTTCTATCGTGAAATCATGACCCTTTTATCTTCATGGCCTTCTTCTCTACATTTTTCATGAAATCATGACACATCTGCCTCTGCTGACATCAATTTCACTTCTATCATGAAATCGTGACATTTCTTGCTTTCTCAACCTTTTCTCGGCTTGCACCAACGAAAACGAAACATGTCGCAAAATCATGACACTTGCACTGCCTTCTACTTTTCTCTGCCTTATGCCCGTGAAATTGGAACATGTCATGAAATCGTGACGCTTTCGCCTTCGAGCTCTTCCTTCTTGAATTCGTTGTGAAATCACGATGCTTCTTCTGTTGAAGACTTGCTTCCTGTTTTTGTCGTGAAATCATGACACTTTCTCCAACTAAATGCTACCATCTCAACCTATCATGAAATCATGACATTTTTTGCATCCATAAGCTGTTCCTTCATCTTGTCATGAAATCGTGACGCTTTCAACTTCCGTACGCTTTCTTTGCAGCTTGTCACGAAATCGTGACACTTTTCATTTCAGACTCTTCCCTTTGCTGCATGTCACGAAATCGTGACACTTCACACCACGGACTCTCTCTTCAGCATCATGTCGTGAAATCGTGACACTTTTTCATCCGTACAACCTTCTTTGTAGAATTTCACGAAAACGTGACACTTTTCCTTCTCTGCCTTCTTGCACTTTTCGAGTCATGAAAATGCGACATGTCACGAAATCGCGACACTTTCACCAGAACTTTCTCTCTCCTCAAACATGTCATGAAATCACGACAGTTTTGCCAGCACTTTCTCTCTCCTCAAATATGTCACGAAATCATGATAGTTTTGCCAGCACTTTCTCTCTCCTCAAATATGTCACGAAATCACGACAGTTTTTCCAGCACGTTCTCTCTCCTCAAACATGTCGTGAAATCATGATAGTTTTTCCAGCCGGCTGCATACTTTTCCTAACTTGTCTTTTTTTTGAACTTTTGCAAATGGGCCACTAAGGACTTCTTGGAAACTCACTGTCCATGCTATAACCTTCATCAAAAAAAATTCTTTGACATCAAATCAAATTGCTTCAAGAACTTCTTGACATCAATGACAACATCTACACTTGAGCAAAGGCAATGTACCCAAGGTACCCAAAATTGCCAACAATGTAGCAATATGTTACTTGAGGGAAATTTTGATGTAGCTTATAGGTATAGATGATGATGTATATGTTATTTCTTATGATGATGTGATCCATTTATGTGTTATTATGATGCTATCTAATATGATGAATTTTATTAGATGGGCACCTACATGCATAGAATTATATGTTTATGTTTTCTCACAATTTGAATATGTGTATATGAATTTTATAATCATAATTAGTTTAATTAATCAATGACAACTACACATTTATGATGACATAATAACATTTCATGAAATATTATAAATCAAAATGGAAACAAGATGTAATACATGGATTTTAACATGTTAACCCATAAAATAGTGAATAATGGCTTAAGATACACAATATGAATAGATATTTTAGGACATATATATAGTGAATGGTAGTAAATAACTATGCTTGTCACCCAAACACCTTAGGATTTTTAGATCCTAGAAGTAGTTTAGGAGACTCAAACACCCTACTAGGATCAATCAAACTCATCTATTAGTCCATCAATATCTAGTAGAAAAGTAGACCATCCTAAAAAATATCAAGCCACTCATGGATTGAAGTGTGTATGATAATGTTCTTTTCCAATATTGAGAGATATTAGAATAATAAATTATAATTCAAGACAATATAAGCTAGCTCATCCATTAATGTTCAAAGGTCTATACAAAAGAAGGTAAAAAATGTGATAGACATGTTGCCATGTAGAGGGTATACTCCATTACCAGTCAAACATCTATAGTTCTCATGGAGGTTTTCCAATAATCCTTCAATATATGTTAGTATCTTATCTTAACAACATTTTGTAATTCTCATTTACTTATGTAATGACCCACGTCCAATGTGCGAGATCCCATTATGATATTATTTTGTAATACTTTGTAATGTATGTGGCAAGTGGGATTCCTATCTAAGTGGCATAATCTCATGTAACCATTTTTTATCAAGATTGTAACCGATGGTATGTAGGAGATTCTAGCTCAAGTGGCATTTTGCATGTAAGCCAACTCTTTAGCCTTTAGGTAGGGTTTCATGAAGTTTTTCTTTAAAATATACGAAGCCATATACGAATTCATCTTTTTGCAAGCTAATGAAATATTGAAGGAGGTCGCCCCCTAAAAGAGACCTACGATTTTGTGTTATTGTGAGATTGTTCCATTTCTACATTTAATTTTTGCATAGTCTTATTGATTTATTTGATGTATTTGTGTTATTTTATAGTATTTTGTGTGTGTGCGCTTATTTTTAATAGTGAAATCCTAACAAGTGCTATCAGAGCGCTTTCCAGGGTCGAGTTCTACTACAATTGAGATGATTTTTTCCAGATTTTTTGCCTATTAGGTATAAATTTCTATGTGCTTTTCATTTTTATTTTTCCTTTATTAAAAAAACCAAAAAAAGTATAGTCCTTTTTTTGACCAAAAATCCAAAAAACATAAAAAAAAATACAGTCTCTATTTTAGTAGTTGTGTAGGTTAGAAATATTGTGCTGGGGGTTTTAAAATATCACAAAGGAACTATAATTATTGGCTAAGCTAGATAGCCCATAAAGTGTCTAGTGAAGTGAGGGATGATAAGACTCCAATATCCAGACCTTAGAGAACACTCGTGCATAGACTTGAGATCCTACACATCTTCGGGTGTATCGAGAGACAATCTAGGTTTAAACAAAATTTTATCCATTAGGAAGCTTTTTGGCCTTATATTATCCATAGTCCATGGGACACAACATCCTAGACGATCACCCTATCATACTTTTAGAGAGGCAGATAGTGTGCTCAAGGGTATGTGTGGAATCCTCCTTGGGTAGTGGCCTAAAATATTGGTCTGAGCACTATTGTTCGTCACTATGGTATAAAATAGGGCTTATGGGTATTACATACTCCCTTGCTTAGCATACCATGGTTATACAAAACATAACTTTCATATACAAATCAATACCATCCCTATTATATTAACTTGCATTCACAACCCCAAAAGTGTGCATACGAAGAAGGCATTCCTTATAATAGAAAACAAACTTGCATGCACCAACAGTTAGTATAGATCTTGCAAGTGTCTGCAACAATCCATGGTAAAAAATAGAATAGTCAAAACCGTTATAGAAATAGTTTGGTCAGTAACAAATATAGTCAGGTCGACAGTCCCTCTATAACAGTCCAGAATTACAGACTTCCAGTGTTAGAAACATTAGTGTCAATGTCAGAGAATCCTTAGGGTTAGTGTCAGGAACTGTATCAGTAACCGCAATAAATGTGATAGAGTAAGAAACAAGATAGTGATAAGGTGATCAGGGTGTAGTCTACAAGTCAGAGACAGTTGATTTTAGACCCCAACTTTTGAACTATAACTCCAAATTAGAAACTGACAACACCAGCAACATTGCAGAAAAAAACAAGGCATTGAATATTTTATTAAAATAGGGATATCTCTTCACACAGAGTTTAGATTGACTCAAAAATTTAGTAGAAAATTCTACACTCTATTCTAGACAATTTTATCCTTGGCAGATCCTGGTCAAATTTTGCACCAAATATCCAAAAATAACAATTTTTTATTTGTATTGCTAAGGCAATAACTTTTCAATGGTCAATCAAATTGATCCAAATTTTTGGGAATAGAAGCCACTTTTTATTCTGCACCAAAGACCCTCAAGGACTCACTAGTGATATTTTAAGTCCAAGTGGAAGAAATTACCTTGACATTGACTTGCAATCAACATGAGATCACAAAAAGTCAAGAAATTCAGTATATCTCCTCATTGAGTGTTAGATCAAAAAACCACCTAAGTGGACCCTATCCTAAAATCAATGTTGCAACCCATTTTCCAAATTAAATTTTGGACCCTTACTAAAAATAATAACTCCTAAAATCCCACATCTATTTTTAGTAACTAAGTAAAAGAGTGCTCATAATGGCGAGTAGTACTCGTGGTCAAAAGGAGTTTGAAATTACCACAATATTGACCAAGATGCAAAAATTCCTTGACTACTTGACCACTACAAACCACACCATAAGAGAAGAGATTCAAGAGCTTCAAAAAGATCAATATACCACTAGAATCCTCTTAGAAAATAACTTACAACAGTGGAGACACAATTGCAAGGTACTGTCACATCTAAACACCAAGATAAAAAATCTAAATGAGGTCAAAGAAGGGAAACAAAAGATCGAAGAAGGGGACCAAAGACACTCACTATGATCATGATCCAACCTTCAAAATACCTAAATTGGATTTCATACGTTCAGTGGAAAGGATGTCGATGGGTGGTTATTTCGGGTTGATCGGTTCTTTAGACTCCATAATGTCCCTATATATCATCGGGTTCGGATGGCTTCTTTTAACTTAGAATATAAAGCCTTACATTGGTTCCAATGGCTACGAGCCACTACCCTTGATCTATCTTGGGAGGACTTTGAGTCCCAACTACTCACTCGATTTGGCCCTAATGACTATGAATACTTTATAGGAGCACTGACAAAGCTTAAACAAACTACCACAGTTCATGATTACTAGACACAATTTAAGAAATTGGCCAATAAAACAAGGGGCTTGAATGAGGGATTTTTTATGAGTTGTTTCATGAGTGGGTTGAAATATGATCTCCAGACTAAAGTCAAGATATTTAAATCACAAAACATGATGGAGGCTATCATTTTAGCCTGATTGGCCGAATATAAACTCTCAGCTCAATTATGGACACCGTAATTTTATTAATATCGGCCTCCCTTTCCTCCCCGGTTCTAAAATAATATTGATAATAAACCTCCTGCTCCTAAGCGATTTACTATAGCTGAAATGGATGTGCTCCATGCCTAAGGGCTATGTTATAATTGTGATGAAAATTTTGTAAAGGGGTATAGATGTGCAAATAAAATATTGTTCTTAATAGATGTAGAGGAACCCAATAGTAGTGACCATAGTGATGAGGAGAGTGACATAGCTGAAGCACCAACTCAACAAGAAGAGGAAACCCAAGACCTTGAAGCAAAAATTTATGTCCATGTTATTTTCAAGGTTATCACTCCATAAACCATGAGAGTTGTGAGTTTTTCAAAGGCCAATGCCTTACTATTCTTATTGATTCAGGCAGTACACACAACTTCATTGATCCTTGAGTTGCTAAGTAGGCCAATTGCTATATCCACACATGCAATTCCTTTAAAGTCATGGTGGCAAATGGAGGCACTTTACCTTGTAAAGGTAAATGTCGTAATTTTAAAATAAATATGGGGGATTATGAACTCAAGCAAGACATGTTTGCCTTCTAATTGATAGGATGTGACATTGTTTTGGGATCCCAATGATTGAGCACCTTGGGCACTATCAACTAGAACTTTGTAGAACTATGAATGCAGTTTTCACAACATGTACAAACACACATCCTCCATGGTTCCAAAATAGGCCCTTCCTAAATTTTCAGTTCCAATCATATGGATAAATTATTAAAAAGTCATCTTGTGGGTTCATTGCACAAATATTTTCAATTCAACCAAGCACTTCCATAGTGGATCAAATTCCAGTAGATTTGCAACTTGTTCTGACCAAGCATGATGGTGTTTTTTCAGAACCAACTACCCTATGGCCTTGTCGCTCACATGACCATGCTATTCACTACTACCAGGTAATGCACCACCTAACATTATACCATATCGATATCCCCATGATCTCAAGTCTAAAATTGAGCAGGTGGTACAAGAATTGCTCAAAGCTAGTGTCATTTGACTGAGTAAAATCCCTTACTCTTCTCAATTTTTACTAGTTTGCAAGAATGATGGCTCGTGGTGATTGTGCATAGACTACAATGATCTCAACAAACTTACCATCAAGGATAAATTCCTCATTCTTATAGTCGATGAATTGCTGGTTGAATTACATGAGCTATGTACTTGTCCAAGTTAGACCTTCGTTCTGGCTACCATCAAATCAGGCTCAAGGACAAGGATATCCCAAAAAATACATTTCATACTCATGAAGGTCACTGTGAGTTCTTGGTAATGCTATTTGGTCTAACAAATGCTCCTTCCAAATTTTAGATCCTGATGAGCAACATATTTTGCCCTCTCATGTGGAAGTTCATCCTGGTTTTGTTTGATTATATCTTAGTTTATATCTACTCGTGGGAAGAACACCTTATCCATGTGGATCAAAAATTACAATTGTTGGCACAACATCAACTTTTTGCTAAGTGGTCCAATGTTACTTTGGTCTAAATTAAGTGGAGTATCTAGGACACATTATATCCAAAGAGGGCATCCAGGTTGACCCCAAGAAGATTCAGGTAGTTCAGGACTAGCCAAAACCTTACACTCTCAAGGGACTTTGAGGATTTTTAGGGCTTACAGGTAACTACCACAAATTTATTTTTAATTATTGTAAAATAGTAGCCCCTCTCATATCTGTGTTAAATAAGGACTCTTTTACTTGGCGGGGCCTGCTAACCAAGCCTTCCTTGAATTGAAGTATGCTATGACCACAACACTAGTTTTAGCCATGCCATATTTTTCCAAGCCTTTTGTCATTGAAAGTGATGCTTTAGATCATGGCATCAGGGCAGTGTTGATGCAAGAAGGGAGATCCTTGGCTTTCACTAGTAATGCACTCTCTGATCATAACTTGATAAAATCTACATATGCCAAGGAGATGTTGGCCATCTTACATGCTATAATCCATTGGTGACCATATCTCATTGGGCACCATTTATCCATTAAAACAAACCATCAGAGTCTCAAATACTTCTTGGAACAATGGGTTGCTACTATAGAACAACAAAAATGGGTTTCTAAACTCATGGGATATGATTACGATATCACCTATAAAAAAGGTAAAGATAATCTTATGGATGATGATCTCTCTCACCAATTTTGAGGCCTTCAATATGTTATGTGCCATTTCCTCACTCGTTCCTCAATGGATAGATTCCTTACGATAGGAGGTACTTTAGGATGCAGATTTGAAAGCTTTGGTGGCCTCACTCCATGATGATCCTACTTCATTCCCAGGCTACAATTGGTATGACCATGACCTACGTTATCGCAAATGCCTTGTTCTTCCTCCCACGTCCCCACTCCGTGAGCTTTACATGAGGGAACTACATACTACTCCATCTGTAGGCCATTTAGGATTTCTTAAAACATATGAATGCCTCAAGTGTACATTCTTCTAGAAAGGTATGAAATAGGATATCTATGATTTTGTCATAGCTTGTGATACCTACCAATGGATGAAAGGTCAAATGATACATTATTTGGGTACTCTTTAACCCTTGCCCATTCTAGATCAGGTTTGGACTAATATTTCCATAGATTTTATAGAAGGGTTACCTAAATATGGTAGTAAGTCTATTATTCTTGTGGTTGTGGATCACCTTTTCGAAGTATGCTCATTTTTGTTCCCTTGGACACCCTTACACAACCTCCACCATTTCCCAAATATTTCTTGATTATATTTTTTTCCTTCATGGTATTCCCACCTCCATTGTGTTCGATCTTTATCCCACCTTCACTAGTCATTTATAGCAAGAATTGTTTAAGTTGCAGGGAACTCAACTCAAAATGAGTTCATCCTATCATCCACAAATGGATGGTCAAACTGAGACTATCAACAAATATTTGGAGACCTATATTATTTGCTTTGCATCAGATCATCCTACTCAATGGGTGAAGTGGCTTCCTTTGGCCGAATGGTGTTAGAAAACTTCCTATCATACAACAACCAAACTCACCCCTTTTGAGGTCATTTATGGGTTCCCTCCACTCACACCTTCTTCATACATCCCAGGAAGCTCCAAGGTCTAGGTAGTTGACACTACTCTCAACCAACATACCGATGTTCTTCACAAGCTGAAGCAAAATTTGGACATGGCCCATAATCAAATGCAACAACAGGATGACCAACATCATTCTAAATGTAGCTTTGATGTAGGTGATATAGTCTTCCTTCACTTGCAACTATACAAACAATCATCCCTACAACTCCACCGATGCCATAAACTTGCTACAAAATACTATGGACCCTATCAAGTTATTCAAAAAAATAGTTCCATTGCTTACAAATTGGATCTTTCACCCACATCCCGACTCCATCCTATTTTCCATGTTTCCTCTCTCAAGAAATTTGTGGGCACACAAGTACAGGTTTAGTTATAATTACCAGAATTGGATGAAGAAGGGTCCATATTACTCGAACCTGAATAATTGTTGGATTGTCTAACCTGCACTCTTCATAACCGTACCATCACAGAAGTTATTATTTAGTGGTGTGGGTTCTAACCAGAAGATGCTACTTGGGATTCTCTCCATTAGCTCCAACATTAGTTCCCTCATTTTTAGCTTTGAGGACAAAGCTTTTCATAGGGAAATGACATGTTAGGATCCTATCATAACACCATTTTGTAATTATTATTTACTTATGTAATGACCCACTTCCAACTTGGGGAACCCCATTATGATATTATTTTGTAATGCTTTGTAATGTATGTGGCAAGTGGGATTCCTAGCCAAGTGACACCATCTCATGTAACTATTTTTATCAATATTGTAACCGATGGTAGGTAGGAGATTCTAGCTCGAGTGGTATTTTGCATGTAAGCCAACTCTTGAGGCTTTAGGTAGGGTTTCATGAAGTTTTTCTTTAAAATATATGAAGCCATGTACGAATTCATATTTTTGCAAGCTAATGAAATATTGAAGGAGGTTGCCCCCTCGAAAAGGCCTATAATTCTGTGTTATTGTGATATTGTTCCATTCCTACATTTAATTTTTGCATAGTGTTATTGAGTTATTTTATGTATTTGTGTTATTTTCTAGTATTTTGTGTGAGTGTGCATATTTTCTAGTATTGGAGGTGTTTAAAATACTTGAGAAACCAATCTGTGAATCTCTTTTACTATTGTTTCTCTTTACTTTTTTAGAATGTAATTTGGATCCTCAAGTTTGGATTATGCACATGGTAGGATGAGCAAGAAAAAAAATGCTTTTATGGAAATCCTACTCATGGTTTTGTATTTCCTAAACTCAAGATTTGATTAATATTGCATGATATGTATGTGGTCCAAGAGAGAAATCTAATTAACCAAGGGAGGCCTAGATCTTCTTAGAACACTATGACTTGTGATAAAGGTTGAGTGGAATACTAGGTATGGCTAAATAATACAAATATTTTCTATTTCCAAGGGACCTAAGGAATTAACGACAAGACATCCTGATGGTGAAGACAACTAGTGTATGACTAACAAAATATGAATAATATAGAAAGAGAGTGTGATATGATGTATAATATTATATGATAGGTGACACAACAATATAGAATAGACCAAAGGGAATTAGAAAAATACATGGAAATATGTAAAGATAGACATAGTATGTACAACAATTTTCATGTTATTGATTAATTATGACAATTTAGATAGGGATACACATATTCATAAATCCAAAAGAGGATCAAATTATCATGCTATAACCCATATGCATGATTGTAATGGATGAATGGATAGGAGAAATGTAATGTAGTAAAATTTGAGGTGGATAGTGGTGACTCACCCCTAGACCAAGAGACATGGTTAGAAAAGAGAAATAGGAAAGTAGAAGAAAAATAAATTGGAGCAAGGAAGAATGAAAAGAAGAAAAGAGGAAATGTGAAGAGACAAAAGAGAATGAGAGAAAAGGACTAGTCATATGTATGTAGCCACTCATAGCATGATTATACAATCAATGGCTTAGGACCAAGAGAAAATAAATACCATGAGGATGGGTAGATAGGGGAGGGAAGGCAAGAAGGAAAAAATACTAGTCATAGGTAGTAGCCGCTTATAGCATGATCGCACAACAATGTCATATGACTGACAAAATAAGAGAAAGAAATAGGATAAGGATAAAGGAAAATTATGGAAAACAAAGAAAAGGAATGAGAGTGAGGAGGAAAATATGATGGATGAATACAAGAAAGAGGATGTTGGACTGGATGTTGATGCCCTAGTTTAAATTTGTTGTTGTTATTGGTTTTGGTTTTGTTGTTTTTTATTATTTGTTTCTTTTTTTAAATATAGGATATACAAGAATGAAGATCCTATTGAAATGATATTAGGTATATAAGGCATAATGGTTAAGGATGTTAATGGGTTTAGGTTCCTCAATCCCTTCTAGAGTGATAAGACTGTAGGCACCAGAACCAAACATTTTTTTAACAATGTAAGGGCCAAGCCAAGTGGGAGAGAACTTATCCCATAAATGGATAGGTAGGTTCAAATTCTATTAATTCTATTTTAGCATGAGGTCACTAGATTTAAATTCTTTTTCATGGAGCTTGTTGTCATATGCGCACTTGATCCAATCTTGGTAAATGTGAACATGTTCAATGGCATTGACTCGATGCTCATCGAGAAGGGTAAGTTGATCAAGCCAAGCTTGGTGCACAATGTCATCATTGAAAAACTCTTGAAGTGATATTTACAATGATGGAATTTCAAGTTCAAGGGGTATAATGGACTTAATACCATAAACCATGAAAATGGTATTTCCCTACTTGGTGTGCAAATGCTCATGTGGTAATCCCAAAGTGTGGGAGGGATTTGAGTACACCAATATTTATGGAATTCTTTAATGGTATTTTTCAATATTTCATAGATTATCTTATTCATGGCTTTGGATTGAATATTACCTTGAGGATATTTAGGTATCAAAAAACCATGTTAGATGTGATATTTTTTATACAACTCTCAAACATACTTATTCTTAAAGGGTGGATCATTATCTAAAATGGTCTTAATGATGTTATGAAGGATATATTCCAAAATTTTAGGATCAAAACTTTTGACAAGAGGAGCCACTTCAACTCAATTTCTATAGTTATTATTATGAATGTATGTTGCCCATGTGAGGGAGGGGAGATTTTCTAACATGGTCAAGACCCCATTGATAGGATGGACACATGTTTAGATTGGTTGCAATGCTCGTGATGGCATGTGGGATAAATTGACATGATATTGGTATTTAATACATTTTTTAACATACACACAACAATCATGTTTCATGGTGGGCCAATAATACCCCATGCATAAAATACTATTTATGATGGAAATTCCACTAAAATGGCCACCATAAGTGCCATCATAAGCTTTAAATATGACCTAGCTAGTTTCACATGGTTCAGGACACTAGAGAATAATATGGTCATAGCTTCCATGATGAAGAACATCCCCCAAGAAGATGTTCCTTGTGTAGACCCAAAATTTTTGCACCCCTTTATCCCAGGCTAATGGATCTACACCTGAAAGGGGGAGGAAAATGATGAATCTACATATTAGATGATAATTTCTTCTATCACACTCTCTTTTTGTTGATGAATGGGATGGGTTCACTAGGAAATACTTGCTATGGTAGTTTCCATGCCTAGGTGAGGTAGTTGTTTGATGCGTTTTTTTTTTCTTTTTTTTGAAAGCATACACCTAGGATTTGGCCAAAATGTAATAGCTATATGCAATTCAATTTCAAATGAAGATAAGGCATACAAGTCTATCTAGAAAGCATTGTAAAGTTTAACTAAAATGCAAAGGTTTTTTTCTATGCTAACATGTTTTCTTTTTGTATTTTTGTGTTTTGTGAAAGGTGTAATAAAGTCTATGTTTTTGGGACTTTTCTATTTTTTGATTAAACACAAGTGCATACAGGACATAAAATACTAAATTTGGAAGTAACCACCAAATTGAATAGAAAATCCTTGACATACCCCATGCAATGTGTTAAAATTTGGTGGCTACACCTTGTGTATTTCTATTTAAAAGTTTACTTTCTAGCCTAGGGGAAGTATACCAAGGTTGAGGTAATCCTTCATTGAAGAAAACAAAGGTTGTAAGGCTCTTATTGAATAAAAATGGATGTCTAGCTCATCCTAGGAGGTCAAGTTGTAAGTAGTTGATTGAGATAAGGTGGTTCCATGGACATAAGTGACCTTATCATGTAGATTTTAAGGGATAAGGGAACTAAGATAGGTCATTGTATCCATGAAATGATTGGATCATCTTGGAGAAGCTTTGATATCATACCAATCGAAGTGTGGCAATAACTAATCTGGTTGACCTTCTCTCTAGCAGTTCTCAACCAGGTTCTCAACACCTTCGACATCTCCACAACCCTCCATCATTCCATTCCCATCCTTTTTTAGCAATGGCCCCGACCTTTCAAGAGCAACCAACTTAAATTCATGTGGCAAGCTTGCCTTCACCTGTTCCTATGGCAGATTTGGCTAGAGAGAAATGCCAAAATTTTCAAAAATCAAGCCACTAATAAGAAGATTATCATTGCCAGAATCTTGGCCCTTGCTGTAGAGAATGCCTCTCTTGTTTCGTCTTCCAAACCCCTCCCTCTAGGCCTTGAATCAAACCTAACTAAACTCTTCAATCTCTCTGACTTCACTGCTACACCTCGTACTTCTGTTGATAGGTTTGTCATCAAGTGGGTCTCACCACCTACTGGGTGGCACAAGCTAAATTTTGACGGTGCGGCCAAAGGCAACCTAGGAGTAGCTGGCAGAGGAGGAATTCTCAAAAATCATAGAGAAGAAATAATATTGGCCTTTGCCCAGAACCTGGGAATTCAATCCAACAATATGGCAGAGGCACGGGCTCTGCTCTCTAAAGTTTGATTCTCTTGGAAGGTTTGACCATCAACAAACTTATCATCGAAGGAGACTCGCTGCAATGCATCAACTGGCTCAAAGGGACTGCTATGCCTCCCTGGGCCCTTGCTTCAATTTTCCAAGAATGCAAGGCTCTAATTGGCAATTACCCAGAATTAGTCATTAAGCATCAATATCGGGAAGGAAAAAAAGCTACGGACTGGCTTGCTAACAAGGGAGTCGACGAATCTGATATTCAAGTATGGAGAGACTCCTTCCCCATTGGCCTAAGGAACGATTCTATAAGTGGCAATGTCTGCACAATGTAAGAAGTTTCCAGGGGGTTGGTTTGGTTTGCTCATGAAACTGGTCGCGATATCGCGACATCTTTTCTCTCTGGCCACGTTTTTGCAACATGTCATGATATCGCGATACTTTTTCCCTTTGACCATGTTTTTACAAACATGTCGTGATATCGCGACACTTTTTCTCCTCGGTCGTGATTTTGCAACATGTCGCGATATCGCGACACTTTTTCTCTTTGGCCGTAATTTTCCAATTTGTCACGATATCACGACACTTCTTCTCTCATGTTGATATTTTGCAACTTGTCACGATATCGTGACACTTATTCTCTCCGGCCGCGATTTTGCAACGTGTAGCGATATTGCGACACTTCTTCTCTCTGGGCATGATTTTGCAACTTGTCGCGATATCACGACACTTCGTCTCTTCGGCCGTGTTTCTGCAACTTGTCGCGATATCGCAACACTTTTCCTCTTCAGCCATGATGATGCAGCATGTCATGATTTCGTTACACTTTTTCTCTCCGGCCACAATTTTGCAACATGTCACGATTTTGCGACACCTTTTCTCTTCAGGCGTGTTTTTGCAATTTGTCACGATATCGCGACACCTTCTCTCTACGACCGTGGATCTGCAACATGTCGCGATATCGTGACACTTTTTCCCTTCGATCGAGATTTTGCAACATGTCGCGATATCGCGACACTTTTCCTCTTTAGCCTTGATGATGCAGTTTGTCACGATATCATGACACTTTTTCTCTTCGACCGTAATGCAGCAACTTGTCGCAATATCGTGACACTTTTTTTCTCCTCGGTCGCGTTGTTGCAACATGTTGCGATATTGTGACACTTTTTCTCTTCGGTCATGATTCTGCATCATGTCGCGATATCGCGACACTTTTTCTCTTCGACCGCGATTCTGCAACATGTCACGATATCGTGACACTTTTTCTCTTCGGTAGTGATTTTGCAACTTGTCGCGCTATCGCGAGACTTTTTCCCTTCGGTTGAGATTTTGCAACTTGTCGCGATATCACGAAACTTTCTCTCTCTGACCGTGATTTTGCAACATGTCACGATTTCATGACACTTTTCCCATTTGACCGATATTTTGCAACATGTCGCGATATCGCGACACTTTTCCTCTTTGGCCTCGATGATGCATCATGTCACGATTTCGCAACACTTCTTTTATTCTTGCACCAACCTTGCAATTTTTTGCAATATCGCGACACTTCTTCTCTTCTGGCAGCAACCTTGCAACATGTCACGATTTCGCGACACTTTCTCTCCTTCGGCTACGATGTTGCTTATTGTCACGATTTCGCGACATCTTTTCCTCCTTTGGCTGCATCGGTACAACATGGCACAATTTTGTGACATCCTTTCCTCTTTGCTTTCTCCCTATGCTGTGGGCCACGAAAATGTAACTGGTCGCGATATCGCGACACCTTCCTTCTTGTGGTGTTTTGCTTCCTCTTTGATCTTTAGAGCTTGGGCCTCCTCGGTCGGCTTGGAAAACATGTAATATCCTCTTGTACAAGGTTCAGGGACCTTTCAACACCCTTTCAACCAATCAAAAAAATAATTTAGTACTAGATAATTACATTTATAGATACCCTTCACTTGATTAACAATTATAAGGGAGTTACCAATAATTTTATTGCACTTGATGCACATGGATATCATAGTTTTTAAGTTGAGGATACGAGCTTCATATTTAACATTGTTGTTTGTGTAGGGAAAGTGAATTTTAAATAATAAGAGGATGAGATAACCTTGTGGCATGAATAAAACAACTCTAGCACCTCCCCCTTGCTCACACTTAGAACCATAAAAGTAGAGAATAAAGTCTACTTGGTCTTTAGGATTGACATATTCTTCTTGTTCATTGACACTAAAGATAAAGTCATCAATAAGCTTAATGAAAAGAGGTCTATCATCAATTATCAGAGCTTCTACGAGTTTATTTATGATGAATTTACCTTTTATGAATTTTTTACTAATGAGATCGAGGTCAAATTTTGTTAAAAGAATTATTCATTTGGCAGTTTTGCAGCTATTGTAATTTTGACCCATCATGTATTATAATAGGTTTTCTCTAGCAATAACATAAGCAATATGATTTAACATGTAGTGGTAAATTTTCTTAGTAGTGAAAACAATGAATAAACACAATTTCTCCACATAAGCATTTTGTGTCTCATAGCTTCCCAAATATTGACTAATATAGTTATTGGATTGCTCTTTGTTGGCCTCATTATTCTTGGTAAACATGGTTCCTATGGAAAAATCAATGGTATAAATGTATAAGTGAAAAGGGATACCTAGTCTAGATGGGGATAAAATTGGTAGGGAAACAAAATACTTCTTGATTGCATCAAATCCTTCTAATATTTTTTGGTCCAGTTGAAGGTGACCCTATTTTGGAGAAGATGGTTGAACAACTTACACTTGTATAAAAATTGTTTAGCTTTGTATAACAATTGTGTGATAAAGTGAGATTAATGGGGTGGGGCATTTCCAAAACAACCTTTACTTTGTTTAGGTACACTTTTTTACTGATTTTATAGATGATGAATCCAAGAAGTTTTCCTGAGGTAACACCAAAGACACATTTCTTGGGATTTAGTCTCATGTTGTGCTCTAGAAGCTAGTGAATAATATTTTGTAAAATATCACCATGCTAATCATGACTTTTAGATTTTGGTAATAAATCATCCATATAATATTTTACAATTTTATGCATGTTTTCATGAAATACGTAGGTCATAGAATGTTGATAAGTAGAGCCTATATTTTTAAGATCAAAAAGTATGAATTTGTAGCAAAATTTCCCTAGTGGAATCATAAAACACACTTTGTTAATATCACAAAATTCTATGCATATGTGTATCCCCATTTAGGCTTCCCATTGGGTACCATGTTTGACACCCATTTTGGATGGTCTACAGGTTGAATGGAACCCATGTCCAAACATTTTTGTAATTCTTATTAGACCATTAGAGTGATTGTGGGATGGATATTTCAAATTTTATACTTGATAAACTTAGCATTAGGGTCTAGGGTAATATTGTGGACCACTAGATTTGGATGAAGGCCTAGCATTACATTGTAGGACCATATAAAAACAACCTTGTACTTAGCTAGGAGTATTATGAAGTGCTCTCTCCTCAAGTGATAGAATATTTTCAAGTTTGAGGATGAAAATATCGATAGGGTCAAAACTTATGTTGATGTCAATGGTTTCGTCTACAAGCATCTGAGAACCATCATGTAGCTGATGGAGGTTAGAATGAGATGAAGATTATTTTTTGCATTCTCAGTAGATATGGACTAATAACTAGAGAATTTATCTTTATAGATTGAGGAAGGAGAAGGATAAGAAGGAAGAAGGTAGACATTTGAGATTTTTATTAACTAATCAATTGAAAGGAAATATAAAGGAGGAGGAGGAGAAGAAATTTTCTTGAAGCTAATGGTGCTTGGATCAATGATGAGAAGATATGGAGGATCGACCACATAGCAAAGTGGAGTGAAGAGATCCATGGAGATCATGTTGACTAAAGGTCGATGATGTGATGAATGAAATGGACTACTAAAGGAGAGGTTTTACATTGGGGGTTCCTATGGAAGAAGGAGGAGTTGATGAAGGATGGGTGGACACAAATTAGGTTGAAAAAGCATTGGTTGGAGAGGGTGATTGGTTTTAGCACTAGGTTTCTCTAGTTAAAGAAGAACAAGAAGGATAGATAGTGAAAGGGGAAAGATATGAAGGTAAAAATTACCATTGTCAAGCTCCTCGATGAGGGATACGATGTAGGAGGATATTTCCTCAAAGATATCAAATCAGGAAAAAGAGTATCAAATTGCTCTTTGATTTCATCCTTTGAGATGTCGTATGGGTAGAAATGCTTAGTTAAAACTTTGAAAAAATATTTGTGAATATTGACAATAGATTACAGAGAGAGATGACCAAATATGTGGGTATACTCAATATTGATGTACATATCAAAATTATCCTTGTCGAGGTTAAGGTTAATGTATTAGAGATATTTCTCAAGGACGTTTGATGATCAGTTTTTCTTATACCCTAGACCAAATTTATCCTTTGGTATTTGGTAAGGTGGCTCAAAAATAGAATGTGAACCCTAGTCATAGTGACCTAGGTCAAATCCTTGCCATTTAAGACATTGAAAATATCACATGGGGAAGGATGGATTAGACATGTAGTTAATATTGCTACAAAATGATTCCTTGGGTTCTCTAGGTATAGGTTTATTTTTGGAGGTGTCAACTCCTTCAAAGAAAAAATTGCTATGATTAGAAAAATAATCGATGGGTACTATAGCACCTATAGTTAGAGGAATGTCATGAGGATGACAAAAAATCTTAACTAACTAAACATTTGGAGGGGATAAAGTAACATTATGTACAATATGTTAGAGTTAGATTCTATTACATCATTTGGGTCATGTAAATGTACCTTTCTAGGTACATACTTAGGACATTATATTAATTTAGGGGGAAATTATCTAGTTACTTTATGCAATGTAATAAATGCACAAGTGTCAATGTGCAAGGTGTCCCTTGTACAACTAGGTAGAGTGTTGGGCAAGGAATCTATCTTCCATTATAAAGGAGCCTCATTGTAAGATATTTATGAGACAGTATGTAGTAGTATAATTACTGTGTAACTTCATTAGTGATGGAGTACAATGTAGTCCTCTAGATTCTTGCATGGAGTGTCCATTTCCTCCATAGCAACATTGTATTCATTTTTGTCATTTCTATTTATAGCATATTTTTACAATCTCATAAATTTACTTTCTCTCATATTTTTGCATCTTGTGATTTCCATCTCCCATTATGATCTACCTCAAAAGCTAATAGTTGTATCAAAGCCATGGTAGATCTAGTCATAGTTGAATTAACTACTATAGATTGAGAGGAGAATCACCATTATTATTGAGCCTAAATTGTTGTGATCCTGATTAGCCACAATGCACATGATCTTGCAAAAATATTTATAAGAATCAAGTTGGTAGGGAGAGCTTTGAGAAAGTACTATTGTAAAAAATTAGGCTAGTCACCATAGCTTTTATTTTTACAAACCGGATGTTCTATTGGACTCATTTCATGTAATTATTTTTGCATTAAGATTATTTTGTAGAACATACTAGAAAGAGAAATTGTGAAATTTATTTGGCTCAGATTCTTCCCATAGATTTGTAAAAAAACTCGTGAAGATAAGGACTCAACATTTGATCCACTAGTTTGATGAATCAACTAGTGAAGCTCATCTAAGATATCTTAAAAGTTTATTATTTCTTGAAGTTTATTTTGTTGTAGAGAACTAACTGTTAGATGATTATGATACCTCCCATAATAGAAATATAGGATATTTCAATTTATTTTCCTGAAGGTTGAAGTACCTTCATAGTGTAGAGATTAGTTGTTGCAAGAGAAGAATACTATAGAAGAGACTTTAGGAGAAAGAGTTGTGGTGAAATTTTTCTATTAAATATGTCCATCAATAAGAGTAAACTTCCTAGAAGAAAAAGCCACAGAAGCCTTGATCCTGAAAAAGGCCACAAAAGCCTTGATTTGAAGAAATTCCATAGAAGCCTTGATCCTAAAGAAGACTCCATAAGAGAGTACCTGATTTAGAAGTAGATTTATATTTTAGTACTAATAAATTGTTGCAAGAAAAGGATATTTAGTGAGTTGGAAAACTTCCTACAAGAAATTTAGGAAAATTAAATTCTTCAAAATCAATCCAACACTTGAAGAAAACTTGAAGTTGAAGATATCAGGTAAAGATCTCATTGAATAAAATTCTATTCTTGGAAGAATGATAAGGACTAGGAGAGTCCTATTCAAATCCAAAAGTAGTAGAATCAAGAGATCTAGGAAGGAGATCTCAATTCCATAAGTTGAATAAGGTCTCAAGGAAGACCAAAGAAGCTACAAAATCAAAGACCTAGGAGAGGTCTCAAGGAAAAAATCCTTGGATAGCCTTGTTGCTGAAACAAGATCATCAAAAGAGTTCCTAGAAGAAGTTATTGGAGAAATTCTCCATTAAGGAGAAATTTTTTGATAAGATAAATAATTGGTACAATTGTTGCCATCCAACAACATGCCCAAAAGGATAAGAAGAATTGGAAATAAGTACCAAAGAAGATACATAAGACCTCAAGATATTCAAAGTATTGAGAAGAAAAACCTACCTGAAGTTAAAATTCGACAAGAAGACTTGAATATTTAAGAAGCTTTCCAAATATAAGAGTTTTGAAGATTACCTTTCACAAAAATAAGGCATAAATATTTCTTCAAATATACGACAAAAAGGATAAGATTCCAAGAGAATAATAAGCCACCAAATCCTAGGCTTGTGAAAGAAAGTTTGAGACCATTGTTTGGTGGAGGAACATTTTGGAAAAATTAACAAATTTTGCAAAAATCTATCTAATGAAACAAGCTTTGTTGACCTAAAAACCAAGATCTACATTCTCTACAAAAAACTTTCAAAAATATAAGCAACTATTGGTGCAAGTAGATTCATTAATTGGTTTACTTATCATATTTATTAAATCACCTTATATTGGATCAAAGTTACAAATTGAATTACAATATTCAAAAGTGCAAAAGAGAAAATTTTCTTTTAAGGATAATTTACACATTAGGAGTTTATTAGATTTTAGAGTTACAATCAACTACCTATCTTATATTTTGAAGAGAAAAAGAAGACTAGATCCTACAACTATGTTTGTAGTGAAATTTGCAAGAGTTCATTCCATATTATGATTGAAAGGTTGTAGTGGAATTGTTAAGTGCATTTTTGAGAAATTTGTGGAGCAAGAAGGTGAGATTATTGTTACCATTAAAAGTGCATCTATTAAGCACTATACTACTTGATTTTTTGACTAGATATTCTCAATTACTTTGTGTTTTTAAAATCACAAAAACTATCACAAAATATAAAACACTTTCATGGCCAAAAGAAGCCACCATTACAACCAAAATATGGAGAATAAAGCCACCATTGAAGTCCTTGAAGGAAGCCTCAAATTGACACTTTGGAAGTCTCAAGATTCAAGGAAAATGTAAGGGTTTCTTTTTAAGTACAGAGTGCAAGAATACTTATTCAACAAAACATTTAATTAGTTTGTATTGACTATCATCCAAAGAAGAACAAGCAAGAAGGATTACGTAAAAATTCTTCATTTTGGTGCAAGATCTATCTATTAAAAATGAACCTCTTTTGTTTCTTTGAAAGGATAAAAGTATTACTATTTACAAGGGGGTAGTAAGGACGTTATATCCAAGAGATTTATAGCAAGAGTAAGGAGCCACCAAAGAGGTCACATGATCATTATATCTAGTATATTTCTAGCAAGAGTAAGGAACCACCAAAGAACTCACATGATCATTATATCCAGTAGATTTTTGGTAAGAGGAAGGAGCTACTAAAGAGCTCATACATACAAGATTAAAGGTGTTTAAAAACACCATTTTCCCATAAAACCCAACCCTATAAGCAGCATGTCACATGCAATAGTGGAGTCATTGAAATAATGTATTATCACTTGTGTTTACATACAAAAAATTAGCATTTAGTGATAGGTTATCTATGTAAAAGGTCAAGAAAAAGGGCTACCTATTGGATGTTATATATAGCACTATATTTCAAGTACTAAAGAAGGGTAAAAATTGGCATTATATAAAGCTACAAATATTTTAAATAGGTAAAAATAAATGAGCTATACCTAAGGCATCCATTGAAGCAAACATCCACCAAAAAGAAGCTCAAGAGTGTTCCATAGAATCATGGAGTAATATAGTTGTAGTCATTCATCATCCTCACTAATACAACATGCAAAAGGAAGCTTGCATATCAAGAAACATGGCAAGCTCACATTAGATGTAGAGATGAAGGAATAATTAGGGTTGCAAGCTCATATTTGAAGCATTAGAAATAAGGCTTGCATGCACAAGCCTTGAGTGCCACTTGGTACAAATTATCTAAGCATACCAATGTTCATGAAGATCCAAGTGCTCACCTAAAAGGGAGTTACATATGTTTGGAGGGAGTTAAGAATATTTGGAGGTTATCAACAACCTCATCATTTCCAAAGGTACGTTGAAGAAACATTCCTTGTAACGCTTCAAGTGAGACTTGTCACGGAGTTCATCCTATTCAAGGTGCCTATTGTAGAAAAGGAGGAAGAACGAAGTTAAACAAAGTCAAGCATTTTGTGCATTGAAGCTCACTTGGAAGAAAAGGTTAATCCAAGTCATATACTATTCAAAGGTGTAAGATAAGCATTTAAGATTCTTTCATAAGACCATCAAACCAATGCTTGCATTTAGAGGAGCTTTGTCATAAGAAAAGCACATTTTAAGGAGTTTTTTGACACCATTTTTGGAAGAGGAGCACCAACGAAGTAGGAAAATAGTGTCATTCAAAGCGGGATTTGACTACCCATGAGCGCTACACTACACAAATCTATGAATTTGCCACCGTACGATATTGAAGGATTATTAAGGTAAAGGTTTATTTTATTATTTGCTTGCTCTAAACCTAAGGTTTTTTGGAGTTATAAGGGTACATTATATCTACTACCACAATATTAAACATTAGTGATTTATTAAGCAAGCATATTATAGAATTTTTAATATTTGCAAAAGGTAACCAAGGAGGAATAAAGGTTATTACTAAAACTTAAGTTATTTGCAAATATTATTTTCTAAATTTTTAAAATTTGGGAGTTATAAGGAATACAACATCAAATTAGGAATTGGAAATTAGAAAACATAAAAAATCAACCAAAAGGGGCATTTAAAGAGGTTTATTAAAGTTTTTTAAATGTTGGATTTTTTATAATAAAGTTGTCTCATAAACACTTAAAGGAGGCAAAATAAATCCAATATCAAAACCTCTTCAAAATTGAAAAAGTGCTTAGTTAAATAGGAGTAATAAGGATATAAAAAAGTTGATTTTGGTGTTTACAAAATTTCACAAAATCAACCCAAAATTGAACTACAACTTGCAAAAAGCACTATATTGATCATATATCCTATCCACAACACCCTAGGGTGTCATAAGGTATTCTAAATTTTTTGGTAATGTTAACATCCATCCAAAATTATCAAGTTCTAAATTCATTGGATAGATGTAAGATTTCTAAAAAACCTAAAATATTATTAGGTTTGTGAACTCTCATCATTAGGGAGATATAAGAAAGTCTACAAAACCTAAGGGTTAACAAAAGTTTTATCAAATCAAGTTTATTTTAAAAAAACATAAGATAATAAGCTTTATATATCTTAAACTAAGGGAGTCATAAGGATGTCTACTTCAAATGACTCATCAAGCATTAACAGAAATAATCCCTTCAGAAAAGAAAAATCCAATGCTATAAAACTTGGGATCATGAATTTACTCATGAAATCTGAAGGAAGATTAGACCTAGCTTCAAAAATATTTCATAGTGAAGCATTAGATGATAATTTTAACTCTATGGAATGTTTTGAGGTGTGATTTTGTCTAGTTACAAAAATAACTCGACAACTAGGATTCAAAATCCTCTCTTTCAAATAAAGTATACTTATCCAAGGTTCTCATTTATTTATTTTATATGTCATGCATATGTGCAAAAATAAGTGCTTGACTAATCTCAATAGTTTGCAAGTTACTGATAACAAGGGGTCTGGGAATCAGGTAATTAACTTTAAATTTATCATGTGTTAAGTGTATTTTACTCCAACTATTTTTTCTAAGAAATAATAGATAAATATACCTTTTAATTTTTATAATTTGTGCAAATTTATTCTATAATATCAACACATCTTAATTAAAATGCTTCAAATGATTTTGAGATAAAATTTAATCTAGCATTTTAATTAATATTAAATTTCAATTAGCTTCAATAAAATCAAAGTTTATGAAATTTTAATGAAATTGATTAAATATAAACATTAATTATAAAGTCTAAACTTTATAATATTCAAAATTGAAGGTTTATTTAATGTAAATATTTGTTCATCCAAATATGAAATTGAAATTGAAATATTTGGAGAATGAACAAACATAATAATGATTAACCCAAATTATAAGGTTTTGAAACCTTAATAATTATGAAACATAGGGTTTGATATAAAACTAATCTATGAACTTTTGAATTTTATGATATGAAAATAAAGTTCATAAAACATCTCCTTTTCGTTAAATATTTATTGAATTAAATATTTAAGAACAAATATGATCTTGAAATGTAAAGTTTGGATCTTTCGATAAATTAACATATTAAAACAAAACCCAAACTATTTAATAAAAATATATCAATTCTAAATTCTCAATTTTATGAAATTAAATATGGAATCAAAATAGTCATTTATCCTCGATAAATTTATTTATTCAAATACTAATTAAATTTAATATTTGAATAATAAATTTATTTATAACCTAGTTATAAAGTTTAACTTTATAAAAATTAAACTAGGTTAAATATATGCAAAATTTAATATAAAATAAATTGTAAAAGATTTAAAGTAAAGAAATAAATTTAATCTCGGACAAACAACTACAACATGGAAAAACATAGAGACCCTAAAACTAGATTTATGCCTACCAAAAATTACATAGTAAAGCAATAAATTGGTGCAATCTTCAATGGAAATTTAATTCTCAAAAACTATATCAAATAATTTAATCATAATTCAAACACCGTATTCATGCTTATTTTTATGAGCAAGGTGCAACCAAAGTATTGTCATTTTTGTCAACACAGTCAGGTTGATCAGTTGATGCAATGGACAGGAGTTCATTGATGAGCAAAGTGCAGCCAAAGTGTAATGGACAGGAGTTCATTGATGAGAAAGGTGCAGCCAAAGTATTGTCATTATTGTCAACACAGACAGAGGATCGGTTGATGCAATGGACAGGAGTGCAGAGGTCATTAGATAGATCGTTTGATGAAGTGAACAAGAGTTCAGAGTAGTTAGAGCATGTACAGTGAATTTTCAAGAAGACAGAAGTGGCCCAGATTCAAAGGATCAAAGAAAAAGACAAGTAAGAAAACTGTCACGATATCGCGACATGTTTTCTATCACGATATCACGACATATTTGGCAAGTAAGAAAATTGTCACGATATCGCGACATGTTGAAAAGCTAGAAAAATTGTCGTGATATTGCGACATGTTTGAGGAGAGAGAAAGCACAAGAAAAACTGTCGCGATATCGTGACATGTTTGAGGAGAGAAAAAGCACAAGAAAAACTGTCGTGATTTTGCGACATGATTAAAAAGAGAGAAAACACAAGGAAAACTATCACGATTATGTGACATGTAGGAAGCAAAGAAGGCAAGTAGAAAAACTATCGTGATTTCACGACATGTTTGAAGAAGCTTCGCATGCAAGAAAAACTATCACGATTTCGTGACATGTTCGGGGAGAAGGCGCAAGCAAAGAAAACTGTCATGATTTCGCGACATGTTCGGGGAGAAGGAGCTTGCAAAGAAAAGTGTCACGATTTCATGACAATCTGTAAGAGAGGTAGTACAGATAAAAATGTGTCATGATTTCGTGACATGTTTGAGAGAAGGAGCTCGCAAAGAAAAGTGTCGCAATTTCATGACAATCTGCAAGAGAGGCAGTACGGACGAAAATGTGTCACGATTTTGTGACATGTTTGAGAGAAAGAGCTTGCAAGGAAAAGTGTCACGATTTCGCGACAATTTGCAAGAGGAAGCGCTAAGGAGAAAAAGTGTTGTGATATCGCGACATGTCGGGTTTTCATGACCCGAAGGGAAGAAAAGCGCTAAGGCAAAAATGTGTCGTGATTTCACGACATGTTCTGTTTTCATGGGCGAAAGGCAGAGAAAGGCATAAGGTAGCGAAAGTGTCGCGATTTCGCGACATGTCATGATTTTTTAGGTGCATGCCAAGAAAAGTGGAACGAAGCGAAAAGTGTCACGATTTTGTGACATGTCATGTTTTCGCTGGTGCTTGTAGAGAAGAGTGTACGGAAGCGAAAGATGTCATGATTTCGTGACATGTCATGTTTTTGCTAGTGCTTACAGAGAAGAGTGTACGAAAGTGAAAGGTGTCATGATTTCGTGACATGTCATGTTTTCGCTAGTGCAAGCAGAGAAGAGTGCAAGGAAGTGAAAGTGTCACGATTTCGTGACATGTTCTATTTTCACGGGCAAGAGATAGAGAAGAGCTCAAGGTAGCGAAAGTGTCACGATTTTGTGACATGTTTTGTTTTTAAAGGTGTAAGCCGAGAAGAGGTTAAGAAAGTGAAAAGTGTCACGATATCGCGACATGTTATGTTTTCATGGTCAACTGCTAAGAAAAATTCAAAGGGGCAAAAATGTCATGATTTCGTGACATGTCATGTTTTTGCGGGTAAAAGGCGAGAAGAGTACAAAGAGAAAGAAGTTTCATGATTTTGTGATAGGTCGCAACGACACAATTACAGATAGTTAACTGAAGTAGAACGACAGTTACAGGGGTAGTTACAGAAAGAAAACATGCAGCTAAAATAAGAACAGTAAACTGAAGTCCGTTCGACTGTTACAAAGGCAGTTACAGAATAAATTCATGCAGCTAAAATAAGAACAGAGAACTAAAGTCAGAACGGTAGTTACAGGGCCCATTACGGAGTAAATTCGTCGAGCGGTGGCCATACTGAGAGTCCCAAATAAAGAGACAAACCTATTAATAGGTTGCATGTAAGAATATTGTGTCAGAAAGGAGTTACTTACAGGAGTGGCTATTAATAGGCTACATGCGGGATTATGGAAGTTATAGAAGACTTGAGTTTCAAGATGAAAATATTATTATAAAAGGGCAGTTGCGTGCAGAAGTGAAAGTGTAGCTCAAAATTGAAAAGTGAGCAAAGAAGGCTATCATAGTGCAGTAAATAGAGTCGTAAGTGAGCAGAGAAGGTTGTCAGAGCGCAGTAAATAGAGCACATCAAAAAGAGTGGCTGAAAGACAAAGCACATCAGAGAGAGAGCGACTGAAAGACAGAGCGCATTAGAGAGAATGTGATAGAAGGAGCGCGATTGAGAAAGTGTGACAAAATGAGATAAAGGTAGAGACGTAAGAAGAAAAGGAAGAGAACTATAAAAGGGCCACTGCATGGAGAAGTTAGGTTGCTGCTCATAGTGAAAAAAAGTGTCATCGTATAGAGGGAAAGTGCTGCAAAAAGAGGGCTATAAGAGTGTCGTAAGATTGCGATAAACAGAGTAGTTAGTGAGCAGAGAGGGCTGTAAGAGCGTAGTAAGCAGAGCAGTAAGAGTGAGCCATAAGAGTGAGCCGTGAGATAGGGCTGTAAGAGTGTGATAAGCAGAGTTGTAAGAGTGTGTATGTTTCATGGATAGCAAGTTTAGATTGCAATTTGAGTATAGAACATATTGAGTCTCTAACAATTATCTTTATGCTTCTATGATGTTGATGTGAGCAATAGACCAGTGAGGGTCTTGTAAAAGTGAAGGCATATTTATGTCAATCTAAGATTCAAAATAGAAATCCAAGTTGGTGCTTGGAATCAAGGGTTGGTGCTCCTTCCAGTTGGTGCTGGTAAATTAGGGGTTGGTGCTCCTTTTTGTTGGTGTAGATAAATTAGGGTTTGTTGCTCCTTCTAGTGGGTGCTGGTAAATTGTTTGTAAATTTGGTGCTTTGTAAAGGCTATATTTGGATGGGAATCCAAGCAGTCTATTTTTGAGAAGTAGCCAAAACTGGTGAACCTCGTTATATCATATGTTGTGGAATGCTCTCTTATGATATTTTTTGTTTTTGGTTTTAAGTTTTCATTGCTTTAGATTTAAGAGTTGTATATTTGAATAAAAATAGCTACACTGATTCACCCCCCCTCTTAGTGTCATTGTAAGACTAACAATTGGTATCAGAGCCAAGTTCCTAGTTTTGGCTAAATCAGTCAGGGTTGATCTTGGATTAGTACACAATGGCTAAAAAGAACAGATCCTCCTTCAGAAAGGCATCCCAGTAAGTTTTAGTTTTTGTAGAACAGAAAATTGAACCAAAAAAGGTAGAAGAAGTGAATCCTAAAGTTTGTGATGAAAATCTTGAGATTGAAGTAGATTTAGAAGGTGATTTGATATCCGCACTTGAAGAGTTGAGTATAGAAAAGAAAAAGAACAAAAGAATGTCCAAGAAGTTAGAATAATATGGGGATGAGATTGAAGATCTCTTCCTACAAGTTCAAAAGGCCAAGAAATCAGAAGAAGCCTTGAAGACACACCTGGATGATGAGGATGATGTATGCAGCACAAGTGAAGAGGAATCTAACAAAGTTATTATTGATCTAAAGCTGCAAGTAGAACAGTACAAAAGGATTGAAGATATTCTCAGGTCTCAAATCAATGAGAAAGAGACTGTTTGCTGCCAATAAGAAGAAGAGATTGTTTCATTGAAGAAAAAACTAGAAGAGGCCAACATAAATCTCAAATATGAGAAGAGCACTGAATTACTAGATAAAATGAGAAAGCAACAAAGAAGCTCCATAGATAAGTCTGGTCTTGGATATGAAGCTGAACAACCGTCATCTTCCAAAAGTACAAAAAAAAAGTCCACTGCTGAAGGATCGAAGCAAGAAAAGTCTGAATCTAAATCTTCAAAAGGAAGAAAATATCAAAGAAGATCAACAACAAAGCAACCACAACAAAAGAGGTTCTCTCACTCTCACTCTTTTAATAATAATGCTTTTAATGGCTATTTATCTAAATGCAACTGCTATGGTCACAAGGCAATTTATTGTGGACTGAACAATAGATCAAAAAGTTATGTTGATAAAAACACATATGCTTTCCTGAGTGAACACCCTGTGCAATGTTTTAAATGTAATGGCCATGGGCACATAGCAAGGTTTTGTCCAAGAACTTCTATATCCAATCTAAGGCAAGACCATAGATTTCATCATACACACAGAATGCAATGCAAACAGGGAATAAAACATGTGCAATGTTTTAAATGTAATGGTCAAGGGCACATAGCAAGGTTCTGTCCAAGCACTTTTGTATCTAATCTAAGGTAAAACCCTAGATTTCATTAGACACAAAGAGGGCAACACAGATAGGGAACATATCATGTGCATAAAAGAAAAGAAAATAATCATCCATCAAGAATGCACAAGAGACAACCCCGCAAGAGAAATGTTCAAGTTCATGAATAGGGGCAAAATAGGGAAGTAATTGAAAAACTCAAGCCCAAGTTCAGGAAATTCTGGAGAAAGGCAAAAGAAAGGAAATTGTGTCTCCTTGGACTGAAGGAGGCTACTCCTCCATTGCTCTAAGCAACTCTAGGTAGCACATCCTTAGGGGGAGCAATATTAAAGTTTTATTTTAATGCTCCTATGTATTTGTCTGGGTATCTGAGGATGAAAGACCAGTAGTCGGGAAATTGTTGTATAGTTGTCAAAGTTTTTTTTTGGTTTATGTAGTGGACTGTGGAAGTACCGTGAAGGGTTGTGATTAAATTGAGAGCTAGCACCCTTGGTAGTTTTGATATTTGTCATTGTTGTACTATTGATGATTCTTCTGCCACTGTTCAAAATTATGGATCATAACAGTTCAAATTTTTTGGTTTAATGAAAGAATGCGTGCGTGCCCTAGCTGCGTACTTGTGCTTTGATAAAAGCAACATGTATTTTTTCTATGCTTTGATGTGAAGATTGTTAGATTTTTAATGATGCCTTGGTGAATATAGTTAATTCACAAACAATTTTGTTTTAACTGTTGATAAAATGCCAATCCAAGGTTAAGAAGTTTGAGGCTGAGTAAGGTGCACTATGGTTGGCCATAAAGTGTTTAACAAAATGTCTTCTCCTAATTTGCATAGTTGAAAGTAAGGTGTGATCTATAGTAACTGTAGAAAACTCAGATCAGGTTGTAAATATAAAAAGGAATTTGGTTGTGCTGCAGTACAGTATTTGATGCTTACACAGAGTTGAAAGTGGATTGAGGTAGCCTGTTGGATTCTCACTGAAGAGAGAGACAAACAGCTGACATTAGGTTCAAGCTTGTTGAGAATATCCAAGATGCATTTGTAGATGCTTCCAGCATTACAAAACAAACAGTTGGATATATATAATCAGTGTATGCCTTCACTAATAGTGGACAATTTTGAGATTGCAAAGCAACAGAGGGTTGGTACTCAGAAGAAAGTAGTCCAGCTATGTTCTTACACATATTATATTGGTGAATTTGACAGTGATGATTTCATTCACTGGTTATTGCTGCTACTCACATTATTGATATTGTTGATGCCTATTATGCTTATCATGATGTTGTCAAACAGTGAAATGAAGTGGTCACATATTCCCAAGAATAGACTAAGAATTGACTAGCCATCGGGATCAAATTCTCAGGGGGAGCATTTATGCATTTGTTTATCTTATTGCTCATGTTTATGATTTCTGCTAACTGTAATAATTTTTGCTTGAGAATGTTGTGCATGGACTCAGGGGGAGTCTATAGTAGCCCTTTGGTATTATTGTCAAAGGGGGAGAAGAATTACAGGTAATTGCACACAATTACATGTGTTGCCAACAATTCCAAAGGGGGAGATTGATGAGCAACATGCAACCAAAGTATTGTCATTGTTGTCAACACAGTCAGGTTGATCAGTTGATGTAATGGATAGGAGTTCATTGATGAGCAAGGTGCAGCCAAAGTGTAATGGACAGGAGTTCATTGATGAGCAAGGTGCAGCCAAAGTATTGTCATTGTTGTCAACACAGATAGAGGATCGGTTGATGCAATGGACAGGAGTGCAAAGGTCATTAGATAGATCGGTTGATGAAGTGAACAAGAGTTTAGAGTAGTCAGAGCATGTACAATGAATTTCCAAGACAGAAGTGGCCCAGATTCAAAGGATCAAAGAAGAAGACAAGTAAAAAAACATGTCGCGATATCGCGACATGTTTTTTGTCACGTTATCATGACATATTTGGCAAGTAAGAAAACTATCATGATATTGTGACATGTTGAAAAGCTAGAAAAACTATCGCGATATCGTGACATGTTTGAGGAGAGAGAAAGCATAAGAAAAATTGTCGCGATATCGCGACATGTTTGAGGAGAGAGAAAGCACAAGAAAAACTGTCATGATTTCGTGACATGTTTGAAGAGAGAGAAAGCACAAGGAAAACTATCACGATTATGCGACATGTAAGAAGCAAAGAAGGCAAGTAGAAAAATTTTCACGATTTTGCGACATGTTCGGGGAGAAGGCACAAGCAAAGAAAACTGTCACAATTTCGTGACATGTTCGGGGAGAAGAATCTTGCAAAGAAAAGTGTCATGATTTTGTGACAATCTACAAGAGAGGCAGTATGGACGAAAATGTGTCACGATTTTGTGACATGTTTGAGAGAAGGAGCTCGCAAAGAAAAGTGTCATGATTTCACGACAATCTGCAAGAGAGGCAGTACAGATGAAAATGTGTCACGATTTTGTGACATGTTTGAGAGAAAGAGCTTGCAAGGAAAAGTGTCATGATTTCATGACAATTTGCAAGAGGAAGCGCTAAGGAGAAAAAGTGTCACGATATCGTGACATGTTGGGTTTTCACGACCCAAAGGGAAGAAAAGCGCTAAGGAAAAAATGTGTCACGATTTCACGACATGTTCCATTTTTGTGGGCGAAAGGCAGAGAAAGGCACAAGGCAACAAAAGTGTCATGATTTCATGACATGTCATGATTTCGCAGGTGCATGTCGAGAAAAGTGGAAGGAAGAAAAAAGTGTCACGATTTCATGACATGTCATTTTTTCGCTGGTGCTTACAGAGAAGAGTGTATGGAAGCGAAAGATGTCATGATTTTGTGACATGTCATGTTTTCACTAGTGCTTGCAGAGAAGAGTGTATGGAAGTGAAAGGTGTCACGATTTCGTGACATGTCATGTTTTCGCTAGTGCAAGCAGAGAAGAGTGCAAGGAAGCGAAAGTGTCACGATTTCATGACATGTTCTATTTTCGCAGGCAAGAGACAGATAAGAGCTCAAGGCAGCGAAAGTGTCACAATTTTGCGACATGTTTTGTTTTCACGGGTGCAAGCTGAGAAGAGGTTAAGAAAGCGAAAAGTGTTGCGATATCACGACATGTTATTTTTTCATGGTCAACTGCCAAGAAAAATTCAAAGGGGCAAAAATGTTACAATTTCGCAACATGTCATGTTTTCACGGGTAAAAGGCGAGAAGAGTACAAAGAGACAGAAGTGTCACAATTTCATGACAGGTCGCAATGGCACGATTATGGACAATTAACTAAAGTAGAATGATAGTTACAGGGGCAGTTACAGAAAGAAAACATGCAGCTAAAATAAGAACAGTAAACTGAAGTCCATTCGACTGTTACAGAGGTAGTTATAGAATAAATTCATGCAACTAAAATAATAACAGAGAACTAAAGTTAGAACAGTAGTTACAGGGCCCGTTACGAAGTAAATTCATCGAGCGATGGCCATACTGAGAGTCCCAAATAAAGAGACAAACCTATTAATAGGTTGCGTGTAAGAATATTATGTCAAAAAGGAGTTACTTACAGGAGTGGCTATTAATAGGCTGCATGCGGGATTATGGAAGTTATAGAAGACTTGAGTATCAAGATGAAAATATTATTATAAAAGTGCAGTTGCATGCAAAAGTGAAAGTGTAGCTCAGAATTGAAAAGTGAGCAGAGAAGGCTGTCAGAGCGTAGTAAATAGAGCGCGTCAGAAAGAGAGTGGCTGAAAGACAACACATCAAAGAGAGAGTAGCTGAAAGACAGAGCACGCCAGAGAGAGTGTGACAGAAGGAGCACAACTGAGAAAGCACGACAAAATGAGATAAAGGTAGAGATGTAAGAAGCGAAGGAAGAGAACTATAAAAGGGCCACTGCATGGAGAAGTTAGGTTGCTGCTCATAGTGAAAAAAAGTGCCATCGTATAGAGGGAAAGTGCTATGAAAAGAGGGTTATAAGAGTGCCGTAATATTGTGGTAAACAGAGCAGTTAGTGAGCAAAGAGGGTTGTAAGAGCGCAGTAAGCATAGAAGTAAGAGTGAGCCATAAGAGTGAGCTGTGATACAAGGTTGTAAGAGTGCAGTAAGCAGAGCCATAAGAGTGTGTATGTTTCATGGACAGCAAGTTCAGATTACGATTTGAGTATAGAACATATTGAGTCTCTAAAAATTCTCTTTATGCTTCTATGATGTTGATGTGAGCAATAGACCAGTGAGGGTCTTGTAAAAGTGAAGGCATATTTATGTCAATCTAAGATTCAAAACAGAAATCCAAGTTGGTGCTTGGAATCAGGGGTTGGTTCTCCTTCCAGTTGGTGCTGGTAAATTAGGGGTTAGTGCTCCTTTTTGTTGGTGCAGATAAATTAGGGTTTGTTGCTCCTTCTAGTGGGTGCTGGTAAATTGTTTGTAAAGTTGGTGCTTTGCAAAGGCTGGATTTGGATGGGAGTCCAAGCAGTCTATTTTTGAGGAGTAGCCAAAACTGGTGAACCTCGTTATATCGTGTGTTGTGGAATGCTCTCTTATGATACTTGCTCTTTCTGGTTTTAAGTTTTTATTGCTTCAGATTTAAGAGTTGTAGATTTGAATAAAAATCGCTACACTGATTCACCTCCCCCCTCTCAATGCCATTATAATACTAACATATTTGAATCTGTAAATGATTATAATAAACAGATCTTACAATAAAACTTTAAATCCTCTGGAAATCCAAATCACTACAGTATTCTTCTATTCTCTAATTTTGCTCCTTCGAATCCTTTCCTCATTTTCTGCCCTACAAAATGTCTGACCTCATTCTTGGCTTTTCATTCTCCATTTATAGTTTGAATAATTCATTATATGGTTGGTTCTTTCCCGTTCCATTATGGTTTCCATATAGTTGTAAAAATTAATTCTTAACAAAACCCTTCACCAATGCCTTTTTCAAAGGATTTAATATTTCTCCTCATTGGCATTTAAAAATTAAAGTTAAGACATGTCTATGAAACCCACAAACACATCCTCTATTCAACATACTTTAATAATCCTTCCAACAAGACAAATATTAATTAGAATATAAAACATTTATAAAATAACCTTCTTAAATATAATTAAATTATAAATTTTAATAACTTTATAATTTAATTAATTTAAAACATATTTATAACATAACCATTCTAACTATATTAAATTATAAAGTTATAAAACTTTATAATTTAATTAATTTAAAACAAGACATAACTAAACATAACATACGAACATGCAACCTATATGAACACCACTATAATAAATGAAAATATATTAAAATAACACAAAAAATATATACTAAATAACACACATATAATTTAAATATACCATAAAACTAAAACAACATAACATAAAACAACTACAAAAACAAAACACACATTATAACATAAAAGAACAATTTAAAATAAAAACATAGAAACATTATAACATTAAACTGTTAACATATTAAAAATAACATAACATAAACAATATTTATACAACCTAAAAGAATGAAAAAATAAAGAATAACATAAAGACACCTATAAACAAATAAAACACATGATGAGGATTGATGTTAGATCTTTCATATGACCCCTCTAGTAGTTCCTAGCTTAGGTTTGCTTAGTTTATTTCTAGCAAATTCATATTGTAAGTGAGTCTCTTTCTCACATGCACTTGTGGGCACTAGTTGTCTTCTAGTTGTCTTTTAGAGTGTTAGTTAGCAAGTGTGAACTCAAGTAGGAAGTGTGTGCTTCAAGTTAGCTAAAATGGATCTTCTAGTTAGCAATCTTAACTTAGAAGTTTACGTGCATTCTCCTTTGCACCTTTGTAGCTTTTGGTTGAAGCGTATTGAATCAAATCCATGATTTCATGGGTTGGTTATGTATTTTGGGCCATTAGTGCCTATATAATGGTTTGTAAATAATAGAACACTTAGTTGGATTCTTGACAATCCTTTTCATTGGTATCAAAGCCTAGTTCATGTTTGCACTAGGGCTTGTGAGGTGAGAGGATAGGAGATAAGATTATTATGAGAAACGTTTTCTCATTTAGGACTAGGTTTAAGCCCAAAGGGAGCTTGAAATAATTTCAAAACTCTTCCTCCAATTCGCACAATTAATCACAACATTGAAATAATTCCAGGTTCTTCTCTTCCTAATGCTCCCATGTATAGACAATCTATTTTGCAAAATGAAGAAATAAAAAAGCAAATAGAAGATTTGTTGTCTAAGGGTTTCATTAAGGAAAGTACTTCTACTTGTGCATCACCTATTTTGTTAGTTCTTAAGAAAGATGGCACTTGGATATTATGCATTGATTTTCGTGCATTGAACATAATTTCTGTGAAGAATAGATATCCCTTACCCCACATTGATGATTTATTAGATCAGCTTCAAGGAGCTAAGTTCTTTTCAAAAATAGATCTCAAAAGTGGATATCATCAAGTGCGTATCCAAGCTGAGGATACATGGAAGACTGCTTTCAAGACGAAGATGGGCCTCTTTGAATGGTTGGTCATGCCCTTTGGTCTTACTAATGCTCCTACAACCTTCATGAGGTTGATGAATGATGTATTTCGTGAAGTCCTTGACAAATTTGTCATTATATATCTTGATGATATATTGATTTTCTCAAAAACTTGGGAGGAACACCTTAGGCATATCCAGCAAAACCTTGATCTTCTTGCGAAGAATCAATTATATTCCAACTCTTCCAAGTGTTCTTTTGGCAATACTTCAGTTTCTTACCTTGGCTATGTGATTAGTGAGAGTGGAATTTAGGTAGATCCCCTTAAAGTTGATGTTTTGCTTAAGTGGTCCCCTCCTACAACTCTCACTGAGTTAAGGAGTTTCCTAGGACTTGCGAACTTTTATCACAAGTTCATTCCTCAATATTCCACCCTTGCAGCTCCATTGCATTATCTCACTAAGTCCAAAACTCCATTTCATTGGGAGAAAAGCCAAGAAGTTGCCTTTGAGAAACTCAAAAAGAAATTGTGTACAACACCTATGTTAACTTTACCTGACCTTTCTCAACCTTTTGAGATTGAAACAGATGCCTCTAAAGTTGCCTTAGGAGGCGTGCTCAAACAAAATGGTCATCCAGTAGCTTATCATTCAGAAACCTTTTCTGCTGCTAAGTTGAACTATTCTACATATGACAAGGAGTTGTATGCTTTAGTTCAAGCCATTAAGTACTGGAGACACTATCTTTTGGGAAAAGATACAGTAGTACACACTGATCATATGCCTCTCAAGTTTTTACAATCTCAAAGTAAAATTTAAGAATCAAGACATATGAAGTGGGCCTCTTACCTCCAACAAATTCACGTGGTGATCAAGTACAAAAAGGGGAAGAGTAATACAGTTGCTGATTGTTTGAGTAGGCCTCCAGCCGCTCTTGACTTAACAGTCATGTCCACTTCACACTTGGGATTTAGGACTTGGCCTAATCAGTATTCTCAGGATCCTGATTTTGGAAAAATATTTGAGCAAGTGAGTAAGCCTTCTTCTTCCAATTTGCGTCCTTTCCAAGATTTCTACATCAAAGAAGGACTTCTTTACAAATTAGACAAGGTTTGTGTTCCTTGTGAGCCTAGAGTGTCAATTCTTAAGGAAGCTCATTCTACACTTTATGGTGGTCACTTTGGGAAGCATAAAACACTTCATCATTTGCAACGATTTTTCTATTGGCCAAAAATGCAGAGGGATGTGTTGAGATTTCTCAAGCAGTGTGCAGTTTGTTGTCACTCAAAACTAGCTAATAGAAAGTTTGGCTTAGGCATGCCTTTGCCCATTCCTTCCCGTCCTTGGGAAAGCATTTCCATGGACTTGGTTAGTGTTTTTCCTATGACAGTGCGCCAACATGATTGTGTGTTCGTGGTGGTTGACAGATTCAGCAAAATGGGTAAGTTTATTCCATGCCACAAGACAAGTTCTGCATCAGACTTAGCTCAATTTTTCTTTGAAAGCATTTGGCATTCCTTTTGTCTACCTACCAGTATTATCTCAGATTATGATTCACGCTTTGTGGGTCACTTTTGGCATTCTTTGTGGAAGATTTTGGGAGTTTTCCTTAACTTTTCTACCGCCTATCATCCGCAGTCTGATGGGCAGACTGAAGTGGTAAACCGTACACTTGTGCAAAGTTTGTGAATCTATCATCACGCTTCACCAGCAAAGTGGGACTTGAGTCTCACACATATTGAACATGCCTATAATAGGGCCTTACACTCTTCTATAGGTCATTCACCCTTTGAAGTTTGTATGGGATTTCAGCCCTTGGCACCTTATGAGTTACCTTTGTCTTTGCCTTCTCCTGTCACTTCACATCTTCAGAAGGAGCAAGACAAGGCACACTCATTTGTTCAAAACTTGCACAATATTCAATCAAATGTGGTTGAGATTTTGCAAAAGACACAACAGCAGTAGAAAAATGCCATGGATCGACATCGAATTCCTCATCCTTTTCAGGTTGGTGATAAAGTTTGGTTGCATCTTGACAAGCGACATTTCACTGATAAGACTCATAGAAAAATCAAACCAATTCGCTATGGGCCTTATACTATTCTTCAGAAGGTGTCCGAGAATGCTTTTCACCTTGATCTTCCTACACACTTGGGAATTCATGACGTCGTCAATGTAGATCTCTTGAAGTTGTACTTTGACTCTACATTGGAGACTGCACCAACTATCAGTCATCCTGTGGACGTGGTCCCTGAAGCACAGTTACCATTGGATGTAGATCAGATCTATGACACGAAGACTCGACAGACTCGCTATGGGTCTACCACCTCATATCTTGTGGCTCGGTGAGGACAGCTACCGCATCAGGCTCGTTGGATTTCTTTTCATCAGATGTCCTGTGACTTTCCTATTATTTTGAAAGCATTGGAGTCCAATGCTTCTATTGTGGGGAGGCATGATGAGGATTGATGTTAGATCTTTCATATGACCCCTCTAGTAGTTCCTAGCTTAGGTTTGCTTAGTTTATTTCTAGCAAATTCATATTGTAAGTGAGTCTCTTTCTCACATGCACTTGTGGGCACTAGTCTTCTAGTTGTCTTTTAGAGTGTTAGTTAGCAAGTGTGAACTCAAGGAGGAAGTGTGTGCTTCAAGTTATCTAAAATGGATCTTCTAGTTAGCAATATTAACTTAGAAGTTTACGTGCATTCTAATTTGCACCTTTGTAGCTTTTGGTTGAAGCGTATTGAATCAAATCCATGATTTCATGGGTTGGTTATGTATTTTGGGCCATTAGTGCCTATATAATGGTTTGTAAATAATAGAACACTTAGTTGGATTCTTGACAATCCTTTTCAACACAACATAAAAAAAAACTTAACAAAACACAAGATAACAACACCAAACAAGAAAATCACCATTTTAATATGAAATCAAATATGCTAGTGAAACCAACCATAATACAACATTCCTAGAGATTGATTTTTTCAACACCATATGATGAAGACAATCAACAACGAGCAAAAACATAGATTAAAAAAAAATTTAAAATTCAAGTGGGTCCCTAATTTTGGGGTCATTGTGAATGAGTCACAACAAATGGCGACTCTACTGGTAAATGTCCCTGGATATTTCAAACTTAAAAACCAAACTCTAAAAATAATAAAACCCAAACAACAAACCATGCAAAAACAATACCAAAAAATTGAATATCATGTGGTTTCTCTAACAACTCTATCAAGCCAAAACATAGTTCCAACTGTGAAAAATCGACCATATTGACAATTTGTTCAACAACCTTATCAGTACACCCCATTATCTGAATCTTACGCTTCCATATTTCACAAGTTATATGACAATAACCAACTTGATTTTATTGAGGTAAACCAGATGATCCCACCAAACATAGTAAACACTATCGATAGCATTTTTTTTTGCCCTTATCATAGGCAAAATGGACATGATATCAACATATGCCATGTATTTAAATATAGAGTGCAATATATCAATGAATTAGGGGCCATCAAACTTGATAACCCCTTAGCTCAACAAAACCAAAACCTTGGTATATTTCAAACACCACTTCCTCATCATGAGGAAGTGCAACCAACAACAAGAGGATCTAACACCAAGAATCCCCCAAATCAAGTCAATCATGTGCAAAAATACCAAGGTTTTGTGGGTGTTATTCATGTAGTCAATGACAACACATAAATCAACAAAATGCACAATACAATCTATTCAAATGTCCATAGCACCATAGGAAAGTGTGTCTCAACCTGCCATATCATCATCACCAATTCAAATTTCCACCAATTCTTCACCACCACTCCATATTATAAACCATCCAAATCCACCCATCCCATCAATCGCCCACCAAGGGTAATCATTTCATTATGTATCCGGTTAACTACTAGCCTAAAAATGGCTTAGGTAAAACTATCTATATATGAGCTCATTCAACAATCTCATTCACATTGCAAGGCATTAATAGATATTTTAAAGTCTATTGAACTTCAAATGGAAGATCCTAATACATTTACAAATTTTGTGGGGAACATTTAGACATGTATGGAACATTCCACCACTTTCTATGATTTTGAGATCAAACCAATATCATTAGATTCAATGAACCCTCCATTACATATCGTGGCTCAAATTGATAGGAAGCTTTTAAAAATATTTTTAATTGATATTGGTTCCTCCATCAACATCATCACCACATTTGTGCTTCAACATCTCAATATTCCACTAGATCACATTACCAAATCCACTTCCACCTTGAAAGTATTTAATGATGCTCTCTGCTCTATAATTGGCACTGTTGTTTTACCCATTGAAGTAGGGGTCAAAATGTTTCATACCATGTTCCACGTATTGGAAGGATCCATGGAAAATAATGTACTCCTTGGATAACCTTGAATGAGATAAATGAGATGTGTTCCTTCTATATTACATCAATGCTTGAAATATGTGCATGAGGGACAAGTACATTGCATATTGGTGGATGTTGAACTGTTCAAGTACTACAATTTTATATCAAAACCCTATGAGTCCATGTTACCTTCCACTCATCTATTCCTTAATTCATCAACCACATCATCAACCACCACATATATATCTTCATATAAATACCCTCTTCCGGAGGAGCTTCCCATCACCACTTCACATAAAGCATCCACTTCCATACCCCCATGTTCATCACCATTGACTACATGCACATGTGGTCAAATTCAATCTACATTAGCCACATCATCAACATCATCACCTTCCATAATTATTCCTTCAAAATCATCACTATCCACCGAACCAAATCCATATCCATCCCCATTAGTCAATGTCTCATAAGTTAAAATGATGAATTGTGAGATAACATCCTAGTAAACACATAGTCCATACCTTGAGCCATCAGCCAACCATGAGTCATCCACATCGACATCATTCCATGTCAAGGCCCACCTCACTAATCCTAGTATTGGTGAATATGCAGTCTAATACATCACAATTACACTGCTCAACATTTAAACTACTAAGGACTACAGTTGCCCATGTGATCCACCTTTATCTATAAGAGCGGTATATAACATATTTCCAATGCCTAATAGCATTAATTTTTTATATGGGAGACTTTATTCATTGTCCAATATAGTTACTCCAGATGAACCCAAACCACCAAAACCTACCAATATATAACATATGTCAGATTTTCCATCCTGATATTTTCACATTGTTAATTGGCAAGGACATGGTCTAAGATGGCAAAAACATGGAATGCACAAAATTATCGATGTTTCATATCGAGAAACACATGATCATTCAGGTTTAGGCTATCATCCACTTTCATCCACAAGAGCGAGCTGAACTAACTAGTGAACCACCACCTCCATCTAATTAATTCATATCACTGGACATTTTTCTTGTAATATATCTACATAAATTCAAAAAAAAAAATTGTATTACATATACATTGCATTTATTTTTGTTTCTTGTTGCTTTTTAGGTTTACCAAAGTTCTAGAATTGATTATTGCAGGATCCATCCATACATTTATCTTTTCCAACCATCCATTTTCCCCTCAAGTCAACATGAATCCTAATGACTTATTCACCCCTATCCATAATTCATATGATTTGGCAAAGCCAATTCAATTGACATGAGTCTTATTGATATGGACCATATTTCCTCACCGCCATCCCTTTTTGAGTTTGTCCTATCTGAGGAATTTTTAAGGGCTTCAGCCAACAACATTCCTCCATTGCCCCCACATTCACCTTCACCTTCGCCTTCACCGTCACCCTTAGATCCTGAGGTTTTCTAGAAAAACATAGATGAGGTTGAGTTAGAAGAGTTTGATAATGTCATAGATAAAATTCATCTGATCCTAATGCCCCATCAACTTGAGTAAGGTTCTCACTTGTCTATTGAAGATACTATTGATGTGAACCTTAGTTTAGACAAAAAATCCCCAAATTGTAAAATTTGGAAAATTTTTATCCATATATGAACAAGAGTAGTTAATTGCTCTCCTCAAGAAGAAGAAAGGTACTTTTTCATGGTCCTACAAGGACATGCCCGGTACTAACCCTAATTTGGTTGTCCAAAATATCACCTTAAAATATGATGCTAATTAGGTTAAAAAAAAAATTAGAAGGATGCATCCTACCAATTTCCTCTTTGTCAAAGAAAATATTCAAAAGCTATTAGATGTGGGTTTCATTGTCCCCATTGACTATCCTATGTGGCTCTCAAACATGGTACCCATTCATAAGACTAACGAGGCGATACATGTTTACACTGATTTTTAAAATCTTAACAAAGTGTGTCCTAAGGATGATTTTCCTCTTTTAAACATAGATACTTTTGTTGACACCTATGCTAGCCATGATATGCTTTCTTTAATGAACGATTTTTTAGGATACAACCAAATTCAAATAAATATTGATGACAAACACAAAATAGTATTCACTACACCTTGGGGAATTTTTTTTTGCAAGGTGATGCTCTTTGGCCTCAAAAATGTAGGTGCCACTTATCAATGTGTCATGAAATACATATTCTATGATTACATGCATAATATTATCAAATATTATGTGGATGATCTATTGGCAAAATCCAAAACTTAGAAATAGCACATAGGTGTATTGGAAAAAGTATGTGATCAACTTTTAGAGCATAATGTAAGGTTGAACCCTAAGAAATGTGTCTTTGGTGTTACCTCTAGAAAACTACTAGGTTTCATTATCACCAAAAGAGGAATTGAGGTGGACCTAAATAAAGTCAAGGCCATCATAGATATGCCTCCCCCAACAAACCTAAAAGAATTGTGTAGTTTATAATGAAAGACTCAATCAATCGGCCATTTTATTGCACAATGTTTTGACAAATGTAGGTCATTCAATCACCTACTACAAATGGGGGTATCATTTTTATGGATAGATGAATTCCAAAAATACTTTTATGACATTAAGCAATACCTGAATTCTCCACCAATCTTAACTCTTCTTCATCTGAGGGTCCCCTTTCATTTATATGTTTTGGCAACATAATTTACATTAGGAACAATGCTTGCACAAAATAATGAAAATAATTGAGAGCAATTTTTCTATTACATTAGTCAAACATTGGTAAGCTATGAAACCAAATTGCTTATGTAGAAAAATTATGCTTAGAAAATGTTTTTTCCACTAAGAAACTCAGATACTACATGCTTAGTCACACCACAAATGTCATAGCTAGAGAAAATCCTCTGCATTGTTGGACATTTTGAGTTATTATGTTAAGTTTTCATTGATGTCAAGGAATGAAGTCATCATTAATGTCAAGGAATTTTTCAAGAAATAAAGTTGTCAAAGTTGTCATTAATATCCAGGAATGAGCCACTAATGATGTCAAAAGTCAAGAGGAACGATGTAGAGGTTAAAGACAAAAGGGCTTCATAATATTTTTAATATTATGTGGAAGCATAAGTTAAAAGGTTTTTCATAAAAACCCAAGGAATATTATTGCAAATATAAAGGAAGTTTAATATATATTTTATAAAATATTTAAATTCAAAGTGAATTTAAATTTTATAAATAAATATTATTTATACCAAGTTGTACAATGAAATATGGCCTTAATAAAACCAAAGGGTTTAAAAGAATTAATTTATAAAATTTAAATTAAAATGAAATTAAATAATTTATAAATTAATAAGTTCAAAGGAAAATAAAAAGTGTCGACATCTAATTTATTGGAGGAAATTTGAGCGCCGACATTATGCATGAAGGAGGAAAATAAATATATATACCAATACCTTAGAGGTATTAAATCTTATCATTTTTCTCGATTAATGAATGTGTGCAATTGTGTTGAAATCATGTGGAATAAGAGAAGAAAATTTTGTGTTTTAGAGCCAACGAATAAGGTTTAAGGGGAATAGTGCCAAAGTACCAAGCGCCAACTGGGCAACGTGGACTAGTGGCAAGAGGACAATGGTTAGAGTGTTTGGGTGCTAGGAGACCTGCGTTCAAAATGTGGTGGCAACATTTTTGGTGGTTGCATTAGTGTTGGAAGTGCCAAAGGAAAGGCACACATTTTTGTGCTAGGCAAGGTGGGGAGTCTTTTGAAGCATGTGGTGCTCTTTAGTTCCCAAGTGAGCTCCCAGCTCATGTGAAAGTTGGAGCCATAGCTAGGGCACTAGTTGAGGTTGCGCTATATGTTCAAATCCCTTCCAAGGAAAGGTAATAAATTTCGATTATTATTTTTTGTGTGTTGCCTAAATCTTGGAGTTAAAAGGATTTCTTAAAAGGATTGTTAGTTGAAAACTATTTTTGATAAGTTGGAGAAATAAGGTGATAGATTTATTTTAATAGAGTGTTTATGCCACATTGATTTGTTGAAGTATTAAAAGGATAGAGGAAAATTCTGGATTTGATTTATTTTAAAAAGAAGAGTGTATTATCACAATGATCTCTAAATTTGTAATTGTTCGCGTTGAATCTAAGGATTGTTGGGAATTTTGGGTACCTTCGGTACATTGCCCTTGCTCAAGTATTGATGTTGTCATTGATGTCAAAGAGCAGAAGGGTTTTTGTGAAAACCAAGGCAGACTAAATTATAGGTTTTGTTTAAATCCATGGTTAGCAGTTTTGAAATGGGTTTTTCTTAAAACCCAAGTTAGCTCTTCGTTTTTTTGAAAAAGGTGCTCCGATGATGAAGATATTTAATTTTAAATATCCAGTTTAAATTTATTTATTTATTTAAAATTTAAATTAATATTTTAAAATTAAATTAAAGTTGTTCATCGACTTGTTTTCAAAGATGACGTTGCTAGGGTTTTGCAACGGATCAATTAGGGTTTCCTGCTGACAAAGCAAGGTTAAGCAACCGAAAAATTCTAGGGTTTCATGTTGACCTAATTAGGGTTGCAGCCGACGTGTTTGAGAATGTTTTGATGGGATATGTGCAAAATTCTAAAAAGGGGAAGTCACAGCTGGAACCCAATACCACAGTTAAAACAGAATGGAAACAAAAAGAACAACTCAGGAAAGAACAAGATTCTTTAATAGTGCAGATAGCTTTTAGAGCTCAGAATAAACATGTTCCTTGGATTCTTGATAGTGGTTTCTCAAGTCATATGACAGGTGACAAACAGAAATTCGAAAATCTACAAAAGTATGAGGGTGGTTCTATAAAATTTGGCAACAATGACGGAGCCAAAATAATAGGTAAAGGAACGGTCAAAATTAGTGAAGGAAAGATCAAGTCAGAGGAATTTTTATATGTGGATGGTTTGAAACATAATCTATTGAGTGTGAGTCAAATCTATGACAAAGGACATGAAGTAGTTTTCAAGAAGCATGGTTGTGAAGTCAGAAAAATAAACAGCAGGAAATTAATAGCAACCGGCTCAAGGACATCTGGCAATCTGTACACACTCTCAGAGTTTTTAGAAGGTATGTGCTTCATGGGACAAGAAGAAGAGAACTGGTTGTGGCATAAGAGGCTTGGACACAAGTTTTGATAATCTGGTAAGAATTAGCACTAAACAAGCAGTGAGAGATATTCCAATCATTAAAAAACCTGCAAATAGTATGTGTGCTTCATGTCAGAAGGGTAAACAGATCGGAGTTTCATTTAAAACAAAAGAACATCACACTAACAGGCTTGGTCAAAACAAGTTTAGTCAGAACTGGCTTAGTCAGAACATGTGGATTCAAAGAATAGGTATGCCTAAAAGAAACAACACTATTACTTGTTATAAGTGCAACAATAAAATTCACACTGTCGAGACAGGTGCGAGTTGAAATTCCAGGATATAGGAACGAGAACGAGTGGCATGATCAGGTCCAAGGATCGGAACAATGACGGGAACAAGAATATGGTCAAAGAGTTCAAGAGAAGACCCGACAAGGAAGTTATAGACGTTGATGTTGATCGAGTGCCTAATGGGAGTTTTACTCCCACCCCGAATTAATCACCTCATCAGGAGGTGGGGGAGGGACTAAGCTAAGAGGCTCATTCTTAGTTTCGAGCCCCAAAGGTGGCCCTTTGCCATTGATGACAAAGGGGGAGAGATATGAGTAAGGGGGAGAGGTTCAAGTGAAGAGGAAAGCTTCAAGTCAGGGGGAGCAAAACTTCAAAGAGATTGATTTCAGTTTTGGCTCTTGAAGATGTGTTTTTAGTAAAGGGTTGCCATCAATGACAAAGGGGGAGATTGTTGGCAATTTTGGGTACCTTGGGTACATTGTCCTTGCTCAAGTGTTGATGTTGTCATTGATGTCAAATAGCGGAAGGGTTTTTGTGAAAACCAAGGCAGACTAAATTATAGGTTTTGTTTAAATCCATGGTTAGCAGTTTTGAAAGGGGTTTTTCTTAAAACCCAAGTTAGCTCTTCGTTTTGTTGAAAAAGGTGCTCCGATGATGAAGATATTTAATTTTAAATATCTAGTTTAAATTTTATTTATTTATTTAAAATTTAAATTAATATTTTAAAATTAAATTAAAGTTGTTCACCGACTTGTTTTCAAAGCCGACATTGCTAGGGTTTTGCAACGGATCAATTAGGGTTTCCTGTTGACAAAGCAAGGTTAAGCAACTGAAAAATTCTAGGGTTTCATGTTGACCTAATTAGGGTTGCAGCCGATGTGTTTGAGAATGTTTTGATGGGATATTCTCTTCTATAAAAAGGTGGGACTATTGCAAGGTTGAAGTGTGGGCGTGATGCGATATATGCGAATGAAGTTCGTGTGCAACAGAGTGTAAGTCGGTGATAGTTCTTTGGAGTTAAAGAAAAGAGATCACAGCGATGAGATAGTGAGTGAGTGTGTATCGACTGATCGAGAACAAAGAGAGCGATATGCAGACGATGTGTTTAAAGTTTGAGGCAAAAATATGCAGATGGTAGAAGTGAGATTTCATGGAAGGTGCAGCAGAGTGAGTGGTGCAAAGAGAAGATAAGAACGCGGTATGCAAAAGTCATGTTTTGAGTGTGAAATGACAGTGTGCTGGCTGTAGAAGTAATATTTCTGTGAAGTTGCAGCAGAGAACACGGAGAGATATAAAGGAGTGGTTGAAAAAGTGCGAATCATTTTTCATAGCAGCAGTCGAATGCCGACAAGCAGTAGAATGCAAGAAAAATAGCAAATCGTGCAAATTGAGGTGACAGTTTAATTCTGCAATTTTTATTTCGATCTCCAAGTTGTAGCTTGGTAAAAGGGGTTGGTGCCTCTTTCCAGTTGGAGCTGGAAAAATTGGAGTTGGTGCTCCATTCTGTTGTAGCAGATAAAATTTAGAGGTTGGTGCCTCTTACTAGTTGGTGTTGGTGAATGATTATGTAAAGTTGTAGCTTTGCATTTGACTGGATTTGGATGGTAGTCCAAGTAGTCTTTTGAGGAGTAGCCACATCGGTGAACCTCGTTAAAATGCCGTGTTATGTGTGATGCTCTTAGTACTTTTATTATTTCTGTTTTAATCTGCTGCAGTTTATTTAAAAGTCTAAATTGCTTTTAAGTTTTTAAAGAACACACTGATTCACCCCCCCTCTCAGTGTCATTGTGATTATGAAAACCAAGGCAGAATAAATTATAGGTTTTGTTTAAATCCATGGTTAGCAGTTTTGAAATGGGTTTTTCTTAAAACCCAAGTTAGCTCTTCGTTTTGTTGAAAAAGGTGCTCCGATGATGAAGATATTTAATTTTAAATATCCAGTTTAAATTTTATTTATTTATTTAAAATTTAAATTAATATTTTAAAATTAAATTAAAGTTGTTCACCGGCTTGTTTTCAAAGCCGACGTTGCTAGGGTTTTGCAACGGATCAATTAGGGTTTCCTGTTGACAAAGCAAGGTTAAGCAACTGAAAAATTCTAGGGTTTCATGTTGACCTAATTAGGGTTGCAGCCGACGTGTTTGAGAATGTTTTGATGGGATATTCTCTTCTATAAAAAGGTAGGACTGTTGCAAGGTTGAAGTGTGGGCGTGATGCGATATATGTGAATGAAGTTCGTGTGCAGCAGAGTGTAAGTCGGTGATAGTTCTTTGGAGTTAAAGAAAAGAGATCACAACGATGAGATAGTGAGTTATTTTAAAAATAAGAGTGTATTATCACAATGATCTCTAAATTTGTAATTGTTCGCGTTGAATCTAAGGATGAAAAGGATGTTTGCTTTATCCATTCAAAACCATATGATCCTTTGTCAAACCAAATAACAACCTTTATCAATTTTATAACACTCCTATAAGATTTGTCATGAAATTCTAAACACACTTTCAAGAAAAAATCAACTCGTTTTACTCTCTTGGGGGATGTGTTGTATAGACATAGTCATGATGGAAATCTCCTTCTTTGTATTAAGTATGCTAAAGTACAAATATCCATAGTTGAAGCTCATGATGGTACTTGTGGTGGTAATTTTAGTGGAATTGTCGTTACAAGGTGTATTTTATGCACGGGTTACTATTGGCCCACCATGGAATGTGATTGTTGCATATATGTCAAACATTGTAAGAAATATAAAGAGCATTCTAATTTAACTCATGTGCCATCACAAGAATTAAAACCTATTTAAAGACTTTGGCCCTTTTCACAGTGGCATCTTGATTTAATTGGCAAAAGTTCATCTCCTTCCTCAGGATAACATACATTCATCATCATAGCCACTGAATACTTCAAAAAGTGGGTTGAGGTAATTCCTATAACCATTATTATAGGGTCTAGAATTGAGGATTTTATACTTCATCATATCATTTGTCATTTTAGTATTCCCTCAAAAATAATCTATGATAATGGTAAGTATTTCAAGAACAAGGATGTTTGAGCACTTTGCAAGAAATATAGTATCCAACATAGTTTCTCGACTCCTTATTACCCAAAAGAAAATGGACATGATGAGGCTACCAACAAGACCTTAATTGCTATTCTAAAAAAATTATTAAAGGAAATCATAGAGATTGGCATACACAAATTGCCTTGGCACTATGGGCTTATCGAAAAATAATTCATACACCTATAAGGGCAACACCATTTTCATTGGTCTATGGAACCAAAGCAATCATGCCTCTCAAGCTTGAGATCTCCTTGTGAATTTCATTGCAATAATTCATAGATGACAACACTACTATACAAGAACATCTTGACCAAATCACACTCCTTTATGAGAGGTGAGTCAATGCTTTAGAGCATTTACAAGTTTATCAAGACTACCTAAAACATGCTTACAATTCCAAAGTTCATCTATGTGAATTCCAAGTAGGATATTGTGTCCTTAAATATAATCAACAAAATACCAATGGTTTATCGCATCTTCATGATAAATTTGTGGCTAATTGGTTAGGTCCATATATTGTTACCAAAAAGTGGGTAAAGGAACTTATAGGATAAATAATATATAGGGAGTTGAAGAGCCTGAACCAATTAATGTTATACACTTGAGATAATTCTATGCATAATGTGATTTATATATATGTATATATACATAGCTATTACACAAAAACAACATTGCATTTAACACATTGCATTTTACATTTTGCATCCCATACATTGCATCTTGCACACATATAATTTAACAAAATTACATTAAAAACATTTTATTTAATAAATATCATTTCATACATTGCATTCACAGCCACACATTTCACATTTTATATTGGGGATCATTTATAAAGTTCTAATAATAATTGGTCCAAAAAAATCATGTTTCCTTAATCAAGGGCACCTTCAAGCATAATTCATTTCATTGCATCATTCCATAAAGTCAAATTGTCATTAGCAAATACACATTGCTATAATACATAGGTGTTTTTAGTCACTCAACCACTCCTAGTGTTCTAAGCAACCTCATATTCATATTGAGTTTTCTTTAGGACCAAGACAGAATTTTCACTAAGAAAATCTTGAGTTTTGGGAATTGGCTCCAAAAAATTCTTGAACCAAACACAATTACACATCTTAAAAATATCTTATCTCAAAGAGGGATAACACCATACTTGGGTTGTACCTTGAAGTGAAAAGGGTAATCCTTGTGTGTACCATCATGCAACATAGTCAACAAAAATAGTAGTTTTCACCACTATCAAAAATTTCAAAATAAATGAAAGAGTAGGGTAAAACCCTTAAAAAATCTAAATATTTTGTACATCACACACCATAAATTATAAAGTTGTAATGATAGTACAACATATGGTTAGGTAGTCATCCCCAAAACTTATAAATCAAATTACTGGACTATGGAGATAATATCCATCGAGACTATAGATACCATATTGGCACTAGAATACACTCACACGTAGCAACATGTATCTTTTAAAGATACCTTTGACCACACATAAGGACAAGCTAGCTTCTTGGTATTATCCATAATAAGTTTCACCCAATTTACGCAAGATGGGTTAATAAACTCACTTGCACACACATTGGTTCTTTATTACCTCAAGTCACTACCATGCTCATGATTTGGTAAATGAATTCACTATACACACATTTGTTCTTAAAGAAATTAGGTAGTATTTAGTAAGTTTGTTTGATGCCACTAGTATGTTTGAGTCTCTGCAAAATAGTTAGTTTTCCATATCAACATCTATATCTTCTTCTATATCAAAATCCATGTCATTTCATGAGTCTTCCACACCACATACCATCGGTTTGGTGCCCCTAATTAAACAATAATGCTAAACATGGCCAAGAAAAATCTCAACTATGAATGATCATTAGAATATTTTCATCCATATACACATGCATTTACACAAAAAAATCATAACACAAAATTAAAATCTATGTATATATATATATAGATAAATAGATATATATATCGCATGTACAATGAATGCCCAAAGGCTAGATACAATGAAGCACCAAATCTCATATACAAAAAGTCCATCTAAGCACTAGCTAATGCCTATAAGAGGACCCATGTGACCTTGAAGGAGCCCTAGACCTAGAGCTATGCCTAGAATCACTAGACCTATCAGAATTGGGTAGAGATGAGGAAGGTGGATTTGGAAACCTAATTTCATACTCCATCAATCGATCCTCCAATAACTGGATATATCCATCATGAGCCATAAGGCATTGTACAACATGTCTTTGTTGATGAATCTTCTCTAGTAGTTCTTCTTGGAGTGTCACAATCCTATTCTTACCTCCACCTATAGTTGGCCATACCTTTAGTTCTACCCACAACCAAGCTATATTTTCATCTTGAGCCATTATATCCATATCCCATAGCCAATCTATCTTTGTGTCCCAAGCCGCTACCATAGCATCGTGCTCTACCACCAGCTAATCCAGCATTGTCCAATCCTCCTCACTCTAACTAGGACGTGCATCCAAAATATCCTCCATCACCTCCAAACTCTAGAGCATAATATGTTGTACCCCTATTCGACCTCATTTGACTACTATATCGAAGGTGTAGTCATATCTTAGGAGCCTCATCAACATCCTTGGCCTCTCCCTCATCCCCATATCTATTTTGCCTAACTACTACCAAACTCAGTACCCATGGTGGCTGTGTAGCGAACCATACATCATACTCTATAGTAGTACTTGCATCATCCACATTGGAAGATATATCTCCTCCTCATCCTTATAAGTGGCTCTCCATACCTTGGTACACAGTAGACCCATCTTGTTTTGATGATGCTTGTAGATCATTGATTCCTTAGGAACTCCCTACCTCAATTTGAACTATCATAACACTCATGAGAATTGAATCAACTCCACCTCACTAATTTTCCTCCCAACCACCCACCTAGCCTACTACACCCACCATAAATTCTCTCCATAACCTATCCACATGGCACCTCACCATGGTCTTCATATCACCGAAGTTGTTGTCAATCTAGCCCATAGATCCCTGTACCACTGACTCATCTAAATAGGATGACTCGACTACACATCCTCTACCACTAACCACTTCATAGAATAGGGCTTCTACCTATCCTATACCTTAGTAGGCAAACCCATAAGTCAAGCCACACTAAAGTGCTCCCAACTCTAGCATTGCAATAGTAAACTACAACCCAATCCATTTTGCTTCTACCTTCTCATATCATACAATTCTTGGTAATCAAGATCCCATACATAGAATCAAGGTTTTTTGATCATGAAACATACCAACCTGGTAAGGTTCCATGGGAATAAAAAACTAGTGATGTTTGGGGCCACTATGATGGCCAACATGAACATCACCAATGTGGGTAGGGAATCCAACTTCTTGTCCATATACATGGACAAGTATGTAATCCCTCCACCCTTCACCTCCACATCCTCCCAAAATATATCCAAATAAATGGTTCATCTCATGTCTCTTATCGTGTCCATCCTTGACACGTAAGCCCTCCATTGGAAACTTGAGGATGTGATCTACATCCTCAAGTGTCATGGTCATCTCTCTAGTAGGGAGCAGAAATGTCCCCCTATATAGATCCCATATCTATACAAGGATAGATAGATACCCCTAATACACCCTCACCACATCTATCTGGGTTGCCCTATCTAGCCCCATAGCTTCCAACCACTCCCATTGGTCCTCCTACACCACCTTCCTCATACCAAGGATGAGATTCAAGAACCAATGTCGAGCCTCCAAAATCCTCAACTACGGTATAATACATAACAGTAAAACATGAATGTCAAATACTTTGTACAAAAAAAATTGCACAAAAAAAGAGAGCTTAAAGCGCCATTACATTAGAAAAGTGCATGTTTGATCCTATCACTGCATTTGCACCCTTCATTGCCATAAATTTTGCACCACTTCACTCACCCACTCTACTTCACTTCCCTCACTCCCTCAGATGTAGCTTATGGAATTCATGAATGCACAAATGAATCCTATTTTCCCTCTATAGGCATTTTATAGCTATTTTAGGTGCACTAAAATGCCCATGGGCACTCCCAAGCGCATTGAAATGCCTCCCTACATTTGGAAATCACCAAACTATGGCAGGCATTTATGCAAGCTATAAGCGCCCATCGACACTTGGTGTCAACATCGAGAAAAGATAAAAATGATAAAAAATGTATCTTTCTTATATAAAATCATTCCAAATTACATCCATAAATCCATATCATCATAACATCATATTTTGTGAAAACCAAAATCGATTTGGACATATTATGTTTGCTTGCAACCAAAAGGTGCAAAATTACATTAAAAGTTACAAAATGCTTAAAAACGGTCCAAATTTTCACAAAAATGACCATCATCATCATTCAAATAATAAATGCATTCATCATTATCATTTCATCATCATTTTCATCAATAAATCATGACATTTGCACATTTGCCAAGTTCACATAAAAATTCAAGTGAACCTTATATCTAGTGGTATATTCTATCTCCTTGGTGATTGCAATGATTTGCATCCATGCAATTCTATAATATGAAAAAATTACCATAAATATACTTGGTCATTATCATAATCACATATCTCATTATTCAAAAGCTAAATCATCTTTTGGCCCCTCGTATTTTTGAGTGAAACTATTTCAAGATCAATTTACTCAACAACTATCATTGATGGCCTTATCTGTGGGGCTTGAAACATGGATACATTACAATACTTCATTATCCTCAATAATAAGAAATTTTGTAGAGTCATATAGGAGAAGCCTCCTAGAAATCATCCAATCCAAAGGTGAATAGTTCTTGATAGTTTGCATTCTTCATCACTTTGCATTTCAATGATGCCATATGGTAATTTTTTCAAAAATATGGAATCACCCCAAGCTTGGGGTAACAGAAATTGATTTTGATATCCCACAATGGGACACATCTTACATGATCATCGCATCTACACTTGGAAAAAAACCCTTTTCTCTATTAGGGCAAAAATAGAATCAATCACTTGCATTTTACAACAACCCCCTTCCACCATTGGGGTAAAAATGACATCACATTTACATAATTCATATCATCCACAATTGCACAACACATTTCATGCAATAATTTGCAAAAATATGTTAATTGAATCATGAGATTCATTCTTCACTTGTTCGCAAATTGATGGGGTAAGCTACACACTCCAAATTATTTTGTCTTCACAATCATCTTTGCATCCCAATGAAAGAAAGTTGCATCTTCATCAAGACAAAACCAGGTGTCTTGTATTTTTGCACCACATTATATTTCACGCAACGTGGTACAAAAAGGGGTATCTGTAGATACCAAAATCTAGACACTTGTCATCCATCCATAGCTTCCCACCATAATTACCCATTATTTATATATATTTACATATATTTGTTTAATATATATTTAAATAATAATATTTTTTATATTATATTTATATATATTTAATAAATGTGTGTGTATATATATATATATGAATTTATCTCAATCATCCATCATGTTTTAATCATAGCCATCCATCTACCTTAATCCATGCCACTTACCCAAATTTAATCTTCACCCTTTGTCATGTTTTAATCTTGGCCACACAAATTGTGTCATCGAAAACCTAATGTGCCTAAGGAAAGATTATAAAGAGGAGTCATTTTTGATGACTCAATGGCTAACTTTAGAATTCTCTAAGTCCTCTAGGTTATTTAAGTCCTAAGTGTTATCAAGCATCCTTGCCACTTCCATCCTCCATCGCTCCCCCTCGCATCCTTTGCATCTATTGCTGCACACCTCGTGAATCAGATCTATTTTGTAGCTTCTGCTTAATACCCTTAAACACCCTCCAAAGCTTCACAAGAGCCTCCTAAAGTCTCTTGATAACCTCTAGACACCTTGAATCATCACCAAGCACCCTCCTAAGTCTGTTGAGTGCTCTACCAAGTTTGTCGAGCACCCACGGTAATTTCATGTCCTAGTTCTATAGCCCTATGACCCTTGGGTGTTGCTAGGGAACATATACATAACCATCCTCTACAAAAACAACAAATATAGAAATGGCAAGTTAGTGAAGACAAGGTAAATGATTCATTTACAAGCATTTTTATTATTCATAAATCTATTTTACAGATTCTATTTTTGGAACTAGGTTTTAATGATTTCTTTTCTAAGGGTCTCATATAGTGGAGCTCTCACAACTCTTATTAACCCTTGATTTTTTTTGTTGTGTGCAGGTCTAAGAATATTCATTGGTAGCTATTGAAGCATGAGTGGTCCTGCATACGATACTAAAGCCCACTCATCACTCTTTTGGGATAAAAAACAAGCAAGAAGACACCATCATTCATTGGACTAGGGCCTCAAAAACCCTAACATTGTAACAACTATATCAATGTTATTGTAAATACCTCACATTGGGATACATTATTTGTACAATCAAGATATATAACCCATTCAATAAAATAATATATGTTCTATGCAATTTTATATCATTTAAATGCGCTTTGTTACTTTTATATATTGCATTGGTGTTTCATTTTTGCATTCACACTTGACTACCTAGAATTTGATAAAACTTGTAGGAAACCTTTAGGATGGTGTCAAGAGCCTCTGCTAGTAATTTTGGGTCAACTAGAGTCTTCCCCTATGAGAAGCTTCATAATTAAAGCATGTGCAAGTGGAAGCATGTAGTGGTTTCTATGGCTAGTTTGAAAATAAGATTGTACACACAAGAGGATTTCAAAGGAAAATTCAAATTATTTTTTGTATGGAAGTTCACCGTCCTCTAAAAATGAAGGAAATGAGGTAGTATTTATAAAGTTTTCCAAGGAAAAGGGGTAGTGATGTGGAGGTTAGGTAGACACAACTTAGTAGCCAAGTGGCATGGGTGAGGGGGAGAAAAATTTAGAAAATTCCACTTGCATGGTCAAAGAGGGTGTGTGCACCATGCCTTATTAATTTTCTTATGTGGAGAGAGTCCTCACCTCACTCAAGTGGCATGTGCACACCATGCCTCATTAATTTCTTTATATGGGAATGTGGAAGGTAAGGGTGAACTAGGATAGATAAATATGCACATAGATCAAGGTTGATGGGGTAGTCATATGGTGACAAAGATCTTAGTGCAGGAGAGGGCTTAGTGGTAAAAATAAGGCTAGAAGGATATTTACAGAATTATTAATTATTAAAATTAGGTAAAATATCAAAATGATAATTTTTAGGTGTCTACACATAAAATATAAGGTTCAAATTTGTTATGGGTCTAGAAATCCCAAAGATCTAAATAGATAGATTCATGAAATGGACATTTGGTTTGTATTCACCCAAATATCTGATGATGATAAGGTTTCATTTGCTATGTCAAAACTTTCTAGAGTTGCAAAAAAATAGATTACTAAGTGAAAAAATGCATAAAATCCCATGACCACTTGGGATTAGGTGGTCCAAGATTTGATAACAAAATTCTACCCTTATAACTATGATGATTATTTTCTCCTACACTAGATTTGTTCGAGGTAAGGTAAAAACATATGTATCCAAGATATTATTTACCAATTTAATCATTTGTGCATCTTGCCTTAGGTACACAACCCTACATCTACTCTTATTGCAAACTTTAAGAGTGGTCTATAGACACTTTTTTTTTTGGATTTAAAATCTAATCCACTTGCCACACTTGATGTAATATTCAATCAATCCTATCTTACCATGGTGAAAATTTCTACCCAATATCATGCACCATGGTATTCCTCCTCTATAGGTGCTTCTCAATATTCTTTCTCATAAGGCACTTATATACCTCTGAGTTACTCAATTCAACAATATTTCTTATCTACAAAGAAGTATTGTCCTTTCTCTCATTTTTATTCTCCTTATTTTACTTCTTCTTATATAATTTTTCATTTGTCTAAAGAGAAGGGCCATATAAAATTTGCTTGTTCAAATAGCAAAAAGTAAAATTTATTTGTGTAGTATCTTGATTAGGAACACCAAAATATTCCTATCGAAGCTTGTGGAGAGAATACTACTTATGAGTAGTTAAAATGTTGAATCAATAATGTCACATTACTCAATCATTAGTCTTCTATACGAGGACATCATAATTTGTTTATCACCCATGCTCGTCTTACATAATATTTTTGTAGATTGTATCATTGATAATGGCTCACAAAAATAATTGATTACATAGTCCATTATCAATAATTTGTAGATACCTATCCATTCCCATACTCCCTCATACTCCCTTGGATATAAGTAAAATGACACCACTTCCTGGATCACCTTGCAACTCTCCATACTAAAAAATTGAACAAGATCTATAACATACTTGGGCCATAAAAATATGATCTGATAAGAAATTTGATCAATTTCAATGCATAATAAATAATGTAGAAGCCCCAAATCTATCATCTCAAATAAATCATAAATCCATAACTCTATGTCTTCAATAAAGGTAAGAGAGTTACCAATAATGAAAATGTGATAATCACCAAATATTTTCCATTTTTATGTTTTATGTAAACATCATTTTTGCATCACATCTCCAAATCAAATAACTATGAAAAAAATAGATATTATACCCAACATGTGGTGCCTACATAATTTCATGCATGGGCTTAGCCAATAAACATACTAAGGGAGTAGGAACTTCATTCTCAAAACCAGGTGGTTGTTGCATGTAAATATATTTTTGAGTACACCATGAAGAAACCCACTCTTCACATCCATTTGATGTACCTTCCAGCGATATGAATCAATTATAGATAGAATCATCTTTAAAAAGTCTATCCTAGAAATTGGGGCAATATCTCTAAGTAGTGAATTCCCTTATTTTGAGAGAACCCTAAGTAACAAGGTGTACCTTTTGCTTTTTCATCTAACCATTTAAAGTGTACTTGGTGCTATAGACCCATATACACCCAATAATGTTATTTGAAGAACACAAGATTATACCAAGAGGGGGTGAAAAATATAAGATAAAATTTTTTACTTTTCTTTCCAAAGCAGCATTATACAATATTATTAAATGCAATAATTAAACAATGCACAAATCATAACACACATAAGAAACATAGATTTAATGCGGTTCACCAAATGTGGGATACATCCACAGAGAAAATATTTCTTATAAATTTTATCAACAAATATCTTGGGAACCAATTCCCTATTACAATATTTATGGGTACCAACCCAAAGGAGACACCAATTCCCTATGTTCAACTTCATGGACCTCTATCCATAGGAGATACCAATCTCTTATGCTCTGTTTTGTGGACCTCTATCTAGAGGATATCTCAATCCCCTCTGCTCTGGTTTATGGACCTCTATCCATAGGAGACCTCAATCCTCTCTACTCTGGTGTGGACCTCTATCCATAAGAGACCTCAATACCCTCTTCTTTGGTTCATGGACCTATATCCACAAGAGACATCAATCTCCTTTGCTTTGGTTTGTGGACCTCTATCCACATGAGACCTAAATCCTCTCTGCTCTAATATTCTCTAAAAATTTACACAAGGCTTGCTCAAATCTACTCCTAAAATTGCTCTTAACTCTGCTCAAATATGCTCCAAGTCTACACACACGATTTTCTCAAATCTGCTCATCCAAACATACTCAAATCTACTTCAAGCCTACACACAAGGCTTGCTCAAATCTACTCATCAAAACCTACTCAAATATGCTTTAAGCCTACACACAAGGCTTGCTAAAATATGCTCATCAAAACCTACTCAAATATGCTTTAGGCATATTCACAAGGCTTGCTCAACTCTGCTCCAAGCCTAATCTCAAGGCTTGCTCAAATATTCTCACAATCACAACTCAAATTTACTCATAATCATAGCTCAAATCTACTCACAATCACAACTAAAATTATCTTCATAGAACCTACTCAACTATACCTCAAACCTGCTCATAAAACCTACTCAATATAGCTCATATCTTGTATAAAAATAATGTTCATCTATTCCCAAATCTTACATAATGATGTCATCAAGTGATTTATTTAATCTTCAATGTGCTTTCTTCAACTAAAATAGTTTAGACATATTATACCCAAAATTTTTTTAACCTCTTGAACATATAGAGAATGATATGCACTAAAAAATGCTCAATATGTTCTTCACATTCATTAAGTCTATCACTTTCACATGTATCATGTTTATTATATTCTAAAGGTAGCTCTAGTATAGCACTTGATAGCTGAATTGGTTATTTCTGACTTGCACCTTTACTTCAAGACCAATCACAATGCACAAGTCCTTCTCATTTGCTCACAATATCAATCATGAACAATCCACAAGTCTGTTGTTTTCATCTACTCATAAATACAATCATGAATATGCACAAATTTACTTCACAAAACTTATGTATAACTCTTGCACTTTTATTTATAATATAACTCAAAACCAATGCACAAGGTTGCTCTCAAAACAGATTTATAACTTTCATCAATTTGTTTCCAATTTCAACCATAAACAATGCGTAGGTTTGCTCATAAATCTGATCTATAGTCTTTCCCATTTTTAATCCAAGCATTTCTCAAACAATCAATCCTTATGCCTCCAAACATATGATGACTCAATATATTTTCTTCAATAAAAACTCTTTGAGAAAGGAATTAAATTACCATACCTCTAAATCTACCTTGATGATGATGAGCTTCTCAAACCTGTCTTGGCAAAATAATTTCCTTTTTGATCCTCCAAAAATCTGGTTAGTAGTTTTCTATTTCATGCATAGATAAGAAATCATCTTCCCAAATGTACACAACAAAGATTTCAAGAATACTACCTTATATCTCCTACTTTCACAAATAACTTTAACTTTATAATACCCACACATAATATCTGAAATACAATCTTCAATTACACATAGTATACCTTATGACTCCAAACACTATGTAAAATACAAGTAATTCCATCACACCTTATAACTCCCTAGCAAAATTAAATATGATGCATACCTTATAACTCCTAAAATTTATTTAATGAAAATATTTTTGCCCTTACCAATGCAGTTGCTATGAATCAAACCTACCACCTCCTATTTGTCCATGCCCTAGCACAAGCTAGACTGCCACATGAGATAGCTTCCCACATGAAAAATAAAGTGCATGATGTTTATTTTAAAGTTTCACCATGCATTTTATCTAATCAAAACAAAATGGTGCCATCATGAATCAACCCTGAGACCTCTTGTCTGTCTACTCCTTAGCACAAGCTAGGCTACCGCTCAAGCTATCCATCCACACAAAGAAAAAAGTGCACGATGTTTATTTTAAAACCTTTTCAAATTTCTCTGTGGTAAAAAACACAGCAAAATGGTGCCACCATGAATCGACTTGGAGATGTCCTATTCCACAAGGTTCTAGCGTAGGCTCGGTTACCATCTAGGCTAGCCACATATATGGGATATCTAACATGTAGTCTTCATCTTATTTTATTTTTTAGACATGTGCACTTCCACTTTTGCTCTCCACGAATCTCACACAAAGCATTTCGATTTTCACTCCTTGCTTAACCTTGGCATGAATGAAATATTACTCCAATTTATACAAGTATTTTATTTTGACCATGGAACATCGACACTTTATATTTTAACCTTTTTAAATTTTGATTGGTGCCCTTTTTAAATTCAAATTTATTTGTATTATAATATTTAAACTTTAGGTTTTAAATATTATAATAAATTACTTTTAAACCTTTTGTCATTCTCTTTATAAACATTTTTTCTCAAGCCTCTTGAACCTTTATAAACTATCTTTATAATATTTAAATATTATAATACTTAAACATGTTTGCCTTGATTTCCATTGTCCAACCTTGTAAACTCATCATTCTTGAAGAATAAATCTACCTTGAATACCATGGTCTCTTTGGCATCAACTCTTTGAAATCAATGACAACTCAATATTCTTAATATTTTCAACATTATTCTATTCTAGAAGAGGAAAAAGATCCCATGTCTTATTCTTTACAAAGGAATCATACTTAGCAAACATGGAATCTTCCCAATCTGATTGACCCTAGCCTAAGAATAAATGGGAGGATCTCAAAAATTATGAACCTCTAATAACAAGTCACAAAAGGGGCTTTTCATAGCTACTTCATAGAAAGAATGGATTTAGCATCCTCTAAAAGAGTTTTACCACCCTTGGATTCTAGGTGGTAAATAAATATTAGAATCCAAACCTAAAGAATCAAAATCATATTCACTACCCACCTCATCATCCAATATTATAGTACAAGGAACTAGTGTTACATAAAAATCATACTCACTACCCACCTCATCATCCAATAATCGAATATTGATGGTGTTGAAGGTATTGTTACCCAAGAAGTGTTAAAATATATATGTATAGGTATTTCATTAGTATATGAAGAGGAATATCCAATAGGAATAAGACCCTACAAGAATTTATAAAGAATATATTGAAGTAATCAAACAAATAGGAGGATGTTTGGAAAAAATCTTAAGTGGGGAGTAGATGGAACCCCTGGAAGAACCTTATAAAAAATCATATATCTTTAAATATGAATCTCATAGCTCTAATATTCATAGAGACAATATGCCTTAGTGTTATTTGAATACCCCAAAAAATGCATCTATAACACTTATACATATTTTGAATTTCTCCAAGTATGTGATCCCATGTTGAAGATCTAAACATATGGAATTACACAACAAGCATATCATTTATCAACCGTTCAAGTTGTGGCATACCCTCAACTACTCATTGGGGACTTTCTTGATGATGTATGCTACATAAGTGATGAACTCACCCTAAATTTTGTACTCCATATCCTTAGCATAAATCATGGAAGGATCTATATCCATGATCACCCTCATTTTATCTTAGCTAACCTATTATACTCTAAGTATAGTGAATAGTCCTTTGAAATTCAATGACATGAAGAGTTAAAAAATATCAAAAATATTTCTCTTGTACTTACCTTCCCCATCTAACCTAAGACATTTGTTATTTATTTGTAGTTAATGCTTTACTAGTGCTTTGAATTCCTTTAACTTCTTAAAATTCTCATATTTGGTATGAATAGTATACACCACATATATCAAGAGAAATCATCAATGAAAATGAGAAAACACCTCTTCATAAAAAAGGAAGGTTTACAAATGGGTCCATATTTTTCACTTTTCAAGGGTCATGTAACATATGTTATTTTAACTCAAAGATGAAAAATAATAAATTTTATTATCCATCTAATTACAACTCATTTACCTTAGTGACCCATCACTAAGATACTCAATTCTATGATTCCATCATCGACTATCATGATCTAATTGTTCCACCATGGCCATAAAATCTTTCTCCTATTAAAAATAAGTAGAATAAGTTTGTAGATATTATCCAATTCTTCATAATATATAGAGGTAATTATCTTGAATCCAACATTGATTTCCTTGATCACTCAATGATCAAGCCAAAACTTTATATTTGTGTTTGTATGGGTGATGTGATAAAGAGAAAACATATTAAGAGTAATACTAGAAATATAAATAACCTAATAAGTTGAAGAAGATCCACTACTAACCTCTCTACAACTTACCACTTGTAAGGAAAAGTAATATCTAATGACAACACATTGTCTTGAATGCAACATGATGTAATATTGTAGAAGGAGTTTGTACTTGGTCGTTTAACTTGTTGCCTAAGAATCTATAATACAATCATTAGAATAAGTAATTGTCAAATATTTTGATTTAAAAACTACATAATATTATGAGGTCTCACTATCCTCACCGTATGCATAGAAGAGAGAAACATCAACACCCCTTTTTGGTTGCTTACTTAGTTCTTAATGTGAATATAACAAATCTATGATTTGTTTATTTCCTTCGTACAAAATTCACAAGTTGGATTTTTGAAAGTATTCTTGGCATTATTCATATTCTACTTTGGCTTCTTATTAATTCGAGCTTTGAATACTTCTTTTTCATGAGATTGATTGATGATAACATGAACCTTACACCTCTATATTTTAGCTTAATGGTGAAGGTTGTATTTGAATACTTCATCTCAATTGAAATTAGAGGGTAAATTAGACACATTATTATAGGTAAAAATATCAATAATCAAGAGTATATTTATACATGAGCAATCAAATATAAATCTAGGCCAATATAAAAATAAAATAACATTTAGTTATAATTATGTACATGCATGGAGAATACTTATAATATGAATTCCTCAAAATATTTATATAATTTGTATTAATAATGCTTGCTATGTGGTGATCATTACATACCATTTTACATTATCCACATCTTATATTATATGGAGCGTTATCTCCATATTATAACCATAGTACCTTGAATCTTCAATACGTTTTTGGTGCACTCCTCACATATTTGGGAGATGCAACCTTTGATATTCTTGACCTTTGGCTTCTCATATTGTCACTTGTATACTAGACTCTTCACTCCCCTACATGAACTCCTAATACAAGACACTTGTGCACATACTCGATTTACATATTTGTATACTTACATACATGACATTTGTGCACATTTTCTCAATAAACACTTGTAATTTTACATGACACTTGTGCATTTCCTACACATAGACACTTACATGAAAGGTAAAATATAAATCACTCATCTGAACTAAATATGCAACCCTAATATATTACATATTTATATTTGTACCATGAAGGTACCATGGGAATACATTTGCATGTACAAAATAATGTAATATTATCCAAAACCCCCATGTATTACATTATCTCGCTATTGAAGACTTTAGTCTTCAATATTTATCTTTGATATTCAATATTTTTATTTAGTATTTAATATTCATGTGACATTGAATTGTACATGAAACTCTAATTGAATCTTATCTTCAGCCTCGTTCTTGTGTTCTACAAACTTTATATCTTTATTATATGGTTCACAAACTATTTGAGCTTGTTCTTTGGCTTCTAGCTCATGTACCTATGATTCTTGTTAATGAATAGCTTGAACTTTGGTCTTTGGTTCATGTACTTATTTATTTATTACTATACAAGGTAGATTTAGACCATATTTGATCCATTTTCCTATTTATCATTGTTTTTAAAATCAAACATTTCATGTTAATAAGATCAAATATTTTTCCTTTGATTTGTTCTTTTCCAATTTTATTGTGCATTTCAAAAATAGAACATTTTTCTCTATTTTTAGATGTTGCTTTAGAAATGATATTATTAATAAAGTTTTCTAATTTAAATAATAGCAATATTTCAAATATCTCATAATATTTCCTTTTGTACCAACAAAATATTAGAGAATGAGATTTTCTTCCATAAAATTTACATGGATAAATATTCCAATAATTAGCTTCTTCATGTCCAATTCTATTGCAATAATTACACTTCAATTGAGTACAATGTCCTTTATTTGATCTATGCTTCCATGATAATACTTTGTGTTCATATGTTTTCTTAAGAAAACAATGTAACCATAATTGAACTATTAATGACATTCTTCCTTTATTTATTTTATAAACAAATCTCATGTTTTCAGAATCCATGCCACTCTGAGTAGTTGTAGATTTTGAAATAAATTTTATTCTTGTCAAACTACCATTTTGTGAATTTTTAGTAATAATATCTATCTTTGAGTCCACAAGTGTATCTCTTTTCCATTTTGGTATTTTCTTCTTATCATAATCATCTATCAGGTTTTGAGAATAAAATGTAATTTCTTCATGATATTATGCATTTCTAATAATTTCTTCCTTGATTTGCAATTCAATTTCTTTGAAGTTGAAATCCTTATATCTCCCATGTTAAATATAACTCAAATAATAAAATTTCAAATTTTGTAAAACTTTAAAGTAGAAATACTTTTAAATCCCTATTGAATTGAAGTTGCAAAATTTCAAAAAATTATAATTTTTCAAATCTTAAAAAACTTAAAAAACTTCAAATAGCTTAAAATATAAATTTATTAAAATATCAAAATATCAAATATTAAATCTTGTTAACTCCCCAAAACTTGAAAATCAAATCTTCAATTTTTCAAAAAAACTAAAAGCACTTAAATATTAAATCTTCAAATCTTCAAACAATAAAATCACTCAAAAACTTAAATTTTCAAATTTTAAAACTTCAAACCTTAAAAAATTAAATCCTATAGTAATATATATAACTTCATAACTTAAAAATAAATTCAAACTTTCAAATAACTAAGGTGCATAAATATCAAAGTGGAAAACCTTATAACTCCACTTAATAATTTTCAAACCAAGTCAAAATTGATTTCCCTCCAAAAATTAAATGATGCATCAATTCTAGAGAAAGTAACATAAATTGTTTCCTATGCAAAGAAGCTAAACTAATGCTACACTGAATTACTCTACTGGATAGTCTACCAAGTTACATTTCAATCCTCATGCCAAGTTGGCATTTTAGTTTTCCAAGAGTCAAAATGCTTGGTATTCCATTTGCATTTTTTGTTAGCTCTGCTCTCTATTACTATCACTTGCTAATATAAATAGTAGTGATAATCAATTATATCTATTGTTATTGCTTTATTGATAGAATATTTTCTTAGGTGGTGATGCTCTGGTCATAATGTCTTAGGTGGAGACATTTTAGGTACCAATGTATTTGGTTGATACGTTTTAGGTGACAATGTCTCTGGTAGAAACATCTTAGTAGAGATGTCTTAGGTGCCAATGTCTCTAGTGGCAATGTCTCAAGTGGAGACATCTAAGGTGCTAAAATTTTTGGTGGCAACATCTTAGATGAAAAATATCAGGTGCCAACATATCTAGTGATAAAATCTTAGCTAGAGACTTCTTAGGTGCAAACATTTCTAGTTTGAATACATCTGAATGATGCTTAGAGTAGCACTCATGTCTAGACACGTCTATCTAAATTTCTTTGAGTGATAGTTCTCTTAGCTCTTTGATATACTTCAACTTATATCAATATGGTAGAAATCTAAACACTTTGATCTCCTTTATATGCTAACACTTCCATTAGCAAAAAATACTTTTTTATTTCGTTTGACTCCTAGCACTATAGTAGCAATCATGCCTTCTATTTTACTTTGAATGCTAGCACCTTATTAGTACTTGAAACTTGTTGATTAAAACATATCAGGAATCAATTGTGTAATGGATATTATAATTCTCACATAGTTGTGCTCATAGCACTTAAATAACTATTGTTATAACTTTCATGTAGCTACACTTATAGCTCTTATAGGTAGCCTGACATGTATTTCTCTAGTAGATGAGCTTATAGCTCTCTTCCTTCCCACATAGTTTATATATGATGGATTATATATGATTATATTTGTAGGTCGATGCTCTTCATGTCACTTTATATATATATTATGTCTTCCTTATGTAGAAAAGGTTCTTCAAGGAACACTTCTTCAAAAGAACTAATCCAAGGTCAAGACTATAGTAAATGTAGTATTCTAGTCAACTTTATATTTCTAGTTATTAACCAAAAATCTTCTCTATCTCTCTATTTTCTTTATTTCTTGAGATTTCTTCTCTTTACTCCTTAGTAATACTTGTATCTGATATTTGGAATCTTATACTGCTTCTCAATCTCTTCTCTATATCTATACTCAAGAAGATTATATGCTTCTCAATCTCTTCTCTCTATCTCTAAAATCTATCTTCAATATATTAGGTCACACCTAAGAAAAAAAATGATTCTCCTCTTTTCTATAGAATCCAAAATCAATATCAGGTTGACTATGAATGTCCTTGCACATCCAACTTCCTTATGAGTTGGATATCTTAATTACTTTCAACTAAGTTGCATCCTGCTATATTCTGAGCTGGCTCTTAATCCAATTCAAGATGAGTCCTAGTCCTCATTGGTTTTCCTTGAACCACATGGAAATACCCTAGCATCCAAATTACGATGACTTATCTTTGTCCTATTAATATCTACTCAATTAGACCTTACAAAATAGACTTCAAGTCTTCACTATCTTCAAAGTGGACATACTCTAATATAATGATGGCTAAAAAAACAAGTCTATACAAAATCAACAAAGTTAAGTGGTAGCTTTGATACCATTGTTGACTTATAATCCTTGCTACATCAAAATATCATAGGTACCAATATAAATAAGCCATAATATTATAGGTCAAAATATCAATAATAAAGAGTAGAATTATATATGATCAATCAAATATATATCCAAGACAATATAATAATAAAATAACATTCACTTATAATATCAAATATGAATGTAAATGGCCAAAATAATTCATGTATATGCATGAATAATACCTACAATATGAATTAATCACAATCTGTATGCAAGATTTATTATCAATGCTTCCTATGTGGTTATTTTTATAGATAATTTTCTCTTTTCTACATCTTACATTGTATGGATTTTTATCTCCATTTTATTTGGTAAATGCAACCTTTCCTATTCTTGACCTTTAGATTCTCATCTTGCCACATGTATAATAGACTATTAACACTATTACATGCACTCCTTATACAAGATGCTTGTGCACATCATCACTTTACATATTTGCACACTTACACACATCACACTTGTGCACATTATCTCAATAAACATTTGCACTCTTATTTACATGACACTTGTGCATTTCTTGGACATAAATACTTACATGAGAGCGGAAATATAGATCACTCATATATAATAAATATTTAAACCTAATATATTACATATTTACATTTGTACAATGAAGATACCATGGGGGTGCATTTGCATGTACCAAATAATGTAATATTATCCAACATTGATAGCACACATAGATTCTCACCCTTCTTATATTTATATAATTTTTTTCTCTCTTGATAATTATATTCTTAAGCCTCTTCATTCACATATTGGGGTAACCCTTAACTTCAAAGTACAAATTCAATCTTGATTTTCCAAGTGGTATAGTTTAGACTATTCAACAAGGGCACATGTTAATCCATAATTTTAAATATATGTATTAAATATTCCATGTAAACATGAAAAAATATAATACTAGCAAAGTAGACATCTCAAAAAATCATATAATTTAAAAAAGGAATGATCAAAATGCTTTTATATGAAAAATCTATAACCTCTAGAATCTAGACAAAAAATCACACAAAATGACTTCAAAACCTTTGAAAATATAAAAATGATTATACCTCCAACAAATGAGACATATTCATGTGTCAGTACATGAATGGATGAGGGGTGACAATTGATATGTTGACTAGACAATATACAAATAAATGAGGTGATGCCACTTGTTATCTATAATAGGGGTTTTTAAGTGGGTGTTGTCTATGTGGATCACAAGGTGATATACTAGTGAACCAAATTATACCACCTATCATGATTTAATTTCATTTGTAATCTATGAACTAGACTACACCACTTTTCACCCTTCAAGTTGTAAAATTTATACTTTGTCAAGTCTACTACTAACTATGTGACTATACAGTCATTGGGTTTGATGAGATGGTAGAATTTGATTGGTCAAACCCCATTTTATATGCACCATGTGGTGCACTTCCTATAACATTGGAAACTAATATATTAACCCTTACTACATAATGACCTACCATGTCATCTTGCACCATATTATCATATATCAAGTCAGTAAGTGTCACATCATCTACCACATAATCACTTATAACATCAACACTCATTGCATCATCTTCTACCATATCGTCATGTGCAATGTTAGGAAATTTCATGGTATCTACCACATAAGCATATGTTTGGTACTAAGTGCCACATCATCACAAATTTCCATGTTATTATTCATTTAGGTTCCACCTCATTAAATACCATGTCATTAGGAACATTCCTAAAATGGGTGACATCATCAGCTACCAAATCATTAGGTGCATGTAAAAAATGGGTGACTTTAACAACTAGCACATCATCATTGTATGTTTTGTCATCACATAGTGCCATGTCGTAGCTATTGATGCGATGTTTCAAGGGAGTGATGTCATCATATCTATCAAAAACATGAGGGAATGGTATTTTTCCTTAGACCTCTAATATCCCAAGTACTGGAGATGACTTCCCTAACCATTTGAGCCAACAAACCTATGCAATACCAAAGTAAAAGAACTTTGGATAAGCCCTATACACATTGTATATTATATACCAAAATTATTTATCTATTTTACATGTGCATGGTCAAAATTATGTCATCATAATGCAGGTGCACCTCCCTTCCACTTTTTGGAATAATTCACACATTCAAATTAAAAATTAAACTTTGGAGGGAAAGAAGGATTTTTTTATGTAAGGAAACAAATACCTAAAGGTAAAATGAGCAAAAGTGTTCGGTTGGAACTACTAATTTTTTTGAAAGAACTAAAAAATGTTGATAATTCATTCATTTGCATCACAATTTTTCCTAGACAATGTTTTTGTCAAATCTAACCAGTTAAAATATCCTCTCACACCAATGCAATAAAAAGGTTGTCAAATACTTTTAGCAACTATGTCATGTAGCTCAAAAGTCTTTTCCATGCATGTAACTCTAGCAAAGACTTTAGTGGCATCCAAGATTTATTGAAAAATATTCATCCTATTCTTTTATTATTTTATGAATGCCATGTAGGCTATCCTCTTGTACTTGTTTGTATTGATTGCAAAATTTTATAAAAGAAAAGAAAATGGATTTTTTTTAAAATAATAATAAAATACATATAAGGTTTTCAAAAATATTTGACAAGCATAATCCTAAAACTAGGGCATCCATCTGGTCAAAGTAAAAAATAATTAAATGACTGGACTAAGTGTCAATAAATGAACACGGGAACCTTTAGGATGAATGTTTCCCATAGAAAAGACCAGTTCAATCCAATGAGATCCTCACAATACAAATCCATGTAGGTTTTTATCCAAAAATTATTTTATAAATTTTTGGTGGCTCATAGAAATTCTTCTAGCTACTCTAAACATTGTTGCACTTACGAGATATCATAGAAGTTGATTATTTAAATACAAACAATCAAGTAATGAATATTCACACTTACTTTGAGACCATCTTAAGTTTTGTAGTAGTTTTCAAAAACAGATAGAATCAACACATTACATACAAATACTAAAAGTAACACATGAAAATCAATACACATGATATAAGGGGGTGTTGGTTGACATCAAATTATCTCACTAAAATAAACTAGAATACAATCCAACTAATGATGAAATGATTGGTATGAGAGGGTATTTACACACAATTAGATGTTAAATTTAGTTTAAGGTTAAGAAACTAATATTTAGGTTAAATAATATAATATTACAAAAAATACCTTAACAATGTTTATAAGGGACCGAGCAAGAGACCTCCTACTATGGGCTAGAGATCACCTTTTCAAATTATTGCTCACTCCTTGGCTCTTCCTATGGATTTTTAGGTGGATCTCCTACTTTCCTATGGATTTCCTAGCAGATCTCCTAATTTCCTATGGATTTCTAGGTAAATCTCCTTTTTTTACTGGGATGTCTGGCCTTTCCTATCTCTACTTGATGTCTTTATGGCCTCCAAGACCTTTTATGCATCTTCTTGAGGTGTTCTAGGAAATTTTATTAGGTGGTACTACTTGTTTGAAAAAACCTGGTTTTTTAGCGTAGTTTGAGGGGTTTCTATTCTTGCTCAATTTGAGAGTGGGGCTAGTGGAGCTCTTCCTTACAGTTTTTCTTTTATCCATGGGAAGGGATCATGTAATTTATTTCCTATAGGTAAAACTCTTTGTTCCTCTTTAGAACTTGGCATTACTTCAAGGTGGGCTTTCGTATATTCGTTTTGCTTACCAAGAAGGTCATTCACTATTTTTTTGGGCTTTCAGAGAGACCTCAGTTTTATTGCTCCTAGTTGAGTGATTATCATACCTGGTGGTTTGAAGTTTCTAATGGATTCATTTTGTTCATTCTGCTTGTCGACATAGTCTTTCATTGAATTTTTTGGGCATTGGAGGAGGCCCTGATATTATGGTTCATAGTTGAGTGCTTCCCATGGTTGGAGATTCAGGGCTATTACAATTAGTGGGTATTGATGGATTCCTTCTCTTCATTTTCTAGTCTTTAAGGGGAACATGTGCTACATTGTGTTGTAAAAGTGTTTCATGTTTTTTCCTTTAGTGGTAGGGTTGGGGCTTTCTTGTAGATCTACGGGTACTTTGTGGGTGGTCCTGCCTATAGCTCTTTTTGATCTTGATGAGGGACCATGTGTTGATTGCTCACTACAGTGAAGGACTTATTGACATTGTGTTTTTCTTGATATTATTCTTGCTTCAAAGGTGTCTTCTTTACTAGATTATCTTTACTAGATTATATTTTTGAATGTGCTTCACCTTTATTCACTAGGAGATTGCATGGCCTGTAGTGATCTTCTTTGAGTGTTCTATTTTTAGACCTATAGATGATCCTTTGTGGACTACATTTGTAGATCTACTCGGTGTTGGTGTTTCTGGCATTAGGTCCTATGGAGTATTCTATGTTTTGAGTCTTCTAAAACAATGTGTTTTTCCTTAGGAGGGAAAACATTTTTTTTAATTATTTTTATTTT